>PVJL010002030.1:90542-220992 GCA_004026885.1 Lyroderma lyra | reverse complement strand
GTCAGCTGTGGTTTGGCCTCTCTCTGGTTGCTGCTGACCATCCTTCTCGAGGCTGTGGGGCCCGGGCCCCACCGCTCACCACCTCTGTTACATCAGTGCCCAGCTCAGCCCTGGTTTCTGAGGGTGTCTGGGGACTAGGCAGCCCAGGGATCCCTTCTGTGATGCCGGAAAGCGGGAAAGTGTTGGGGTTCTCTGAAGAAGGCTTTCTGGTGCCCTTACTGTGGGAGAGCCGAGGGCAGAAGTGGGATGGGGCAGGGTGTTGATGTCCCTGGCCCCTGCCCTGTGCAGTCCCCATATGTTGGCTTTGTCCTTTCACCAGAAACCCTAGCTGCTGTCGGACATCCTTTCCGCACATTAACTGCTCCGTACCTTCGTTTCCTGCCCTGGGACACTGTGCATCCTTTGGTGCTTTCTTGAAACCCCTCCCACACCTTTGTAAACAATTATTTTAAAAACTGTGCTCTGTGATCTAACCCAGCAATTGCCACCGCCACCACCACCATCACCACAACTGCAGCCACAGTAACTAGCACCACCACCACCACAACAAAAGCAGGGGAGGGCATGTGTGTGACCAAGTGTGAAGTTGCTTGGTCATTTCTAAGTGGTTTTGTCTGGCTTGTTCTAAGTGCACATATCAGAACGGTGGGGTGAGGAGCGGAGGGGATGGTTCTCTAGGGTGTAGGATGTGTGTCTGTGATATGAACCAGCCGGCCCATTGGGCTGGGACACAGGGCAACTTCCTGGGTGTGTGATCTGTGCAGTCCACCCAGAGCCCTGTGCTCTGGAGGGTCCGAGACTTGGTTGAATTCTCTCCAGTCCCATTTTAATAATTCTTCAATTATTAATTCTTAACAATTAAAATTATTAAGAATGAAATTATTAATAAATTCTTAATAATTTACCATAATTATAAAATGACAATTCTTAATTTTTGAAGAAAGGTTCCTCCATTTTCACCTTGACACTGGGCCTCATGAATTATGCCAGTCCTGTCAGGGTGGACGTGCCCATGGACCCTGGTTGCTTCTACCTGGCGTGGGCTGAGCACGACTAATCTTGTGGCAGTCATGGGCTGCTAAGCCATTGACTGGAATGGCGCTTCATCAGGGGCTGTCTCTTTCTCTGGTGTGCAGCCTCTCTGAATGAGCTAGAGAGCAGTGGATGAAAGATAATTCCTCTGTATTTTGTTCAGTTCCCTTTTCTTCACCCCTATTTTGAATATAAGTTCCCATTATTTATTGCCACATAACCAACCAGTCTGAAGGTAGTGGCTTGAACCAACAGCAGCAGTCGCGCATTGTGCTAAGAGATCTGCATTTGGGTAGGGCTTGATAGGGATGACTTGTTGCTTTTGATGCCCTGTCAGCTGAGGTGGCTCAGCTGGGGACAGAGGTTCTTTTCCATGTGGCTGGCAGATTGGTCCTGGTCTTGCTTGGGAGCTCAGCTGGGCCTATTGGCAGAAGTTCTTGGACCCTCTCCATGTCATCCTCCACACAGGGCTGGCATAGGTGTCCTTACAACATGGTGGCTTGTTTTTTTAAGAGTGAAAGATCCAAGAGACAGGAAATGGAAGCTGCCAGTCTTAAAGTCTGGGCCCGGACACTGACACAGTGTGACTTCTGTCACTTCCACTGTCACAGTGTCCATGCAGGTTCATGGTGAGTGGACATAGTCCCAACTGTTATGGGAAGAGAGTCAGAGAATTTAATATCAGATATCTTTAATCTGTCAGAATAAGCATAACGGTTTTATAGAGGAAAAAAATGAAAGGCGGCAACACAGTGAAACCTTTTTCCGAACAATAGCTAAGATGGTGCAGAGCCAGACTCCCAGACTGTGCTCTAACACACCACACCGCTATTCGGAATAATCCAATAAACAGCAGTAACCCTCCTCTGTCCTCAGGGCCCAGTTTTCAACCTCAAAGCACATTAGAATAGTAATAAGGGAGATAATCCAGTGCTTATAAACCAAACTGCTGAAATAGAGTCTAGGCATTTAGAAAACAAAGGAATATCCAAGCCATAAAGACAGAAGCTGTTCTCATGTGTCTTGCTTGATTAGGAATGTGGGGATGTACCAGTGTGTGGGCGCCTCTTGTTCCAGCGGTAAAGTGGGTGGCTCAGGACCATGATGGTACAAGGGGGTCCCTTTCTGGGCCACTTCTAGGCTCTGAGTAAAGATAGAAGGCTTGTGGGACACTCAGCCCTCATGAGTGGCATGTCACAACAGTGCCCTCTGAGAAGCTCCTGGGGGACTTAGGTCTCACAGCAGCTGTGTCTCCTCATCTTTCAAAGGGCTTGGGGCACGAAGATGAAGTGTCAACTCCTGGGAGCCTCTGGGGTGCCATGTCCTTCACTTACTTCTTCAGTCCAGGGTCTCCAGAGTAGAGCTTGTCCAATCCAGCCCTTAAGCTTTGGTGACAGTTCTGGGAAAGAACTTGATGATCTGCAGCCTGGAGTGTCTGGCCTCTGGTGTGGCACTGGGGTCCACTTCCTATCTTCAGGTCTGTCTGCAGGGGCACGAGGCTGCTAGGAGCAGTGGACCCCACATCTGATAGTTACAGTCCCTGGGGTTCTGAGGGTGGGATACTCCTGTCATGTTACCTCTTAGGTGGAAGCAGAAACAGCTTGGGGACATCTAACAGTTCCAGATTCCACTTGAGAGGGGCTTTCCTGCCACATAAACCCACGTGAAGCTGGGATTGTGGTACAAGGACGACCAAGCCCAAGACCGTTTTGCATCCCTCCACATTGTAAGTACCTGGGTTTGTGCAGATCATTTTCATGTGATGATGAACCTCCCATTAGGTGTGTATCACTTCGGGCCTGTGTGCCCATCTTTTTAAAAACTCAGATGGATGCTGTTTGTTCTGACCATGCTGGTTCCAGCCGGCATTCCTAGGGAGGAGCAAGGGGCCCCAGGGAAAGAAACAATGTGAACCCTGTTGACTGAAATGCTTAGTTCTTGGCATTCCGTTACATCTGTGGGAGAGATTCCAGATAAGTCTTAAACCCCTCGGATGGGAAAACTAAGAGAAGTGGGGGAGCCAGAATAGAGAGAGACCCCTAGATTTGGGGGACATTGTAGCAGATACTGTCATAATGACAGCTTTTGCATGAAAAGCTCTGTCATTGTCCTGTGGACAATCAGATTTGCCCAGGGTTATTCTAGGAGTCATGATCAAATAACACATCCTTTCGGAGTCCTGTCTGTGAAGCATCCCTCCACATTGTAAGTACCCAGGTCTGTGCAGGAGAAGGCCTGAGTTGTCATCACTTCCCAGTGACCCTGGGGACTCACACATCCCAGGGACTTCTGATGGAAGGACCTGCAGGACTCCCTAAATATTTGCTAAGATAAAATGACCAGAGGTACAGGAGCAGGGACAAGGAAGTGGGCAGAGGGAAGGCACGTGGCCCACAACTGTACCTCGGCTCTGTGGGGTGCAGGACCCCTCTGGAAACTGCTCATTCTGCACAGATACTGACCTGCTTCGCCTCCAGTGCCTCGGGGATTCGGGGTGTGACGATTCCTAGCCACGCTAACTCACTTCTACTTCGTGCTCTGTCTTAGGTGCCCTGTGGACTCTGATGCAGGGCTCCATTTGATGACTTCCTGTGGAGTAGGAAGCAGAGGAGGTGCTGCTTCTCCCCACACTCTCACTTGTTTCGTAACTGGGTCCACAGCAAAACTCCCCATCTAGGGAGAGCACTGGGCTCAGGGGAACAGACAGGAAGGTGGCAGGAGACCAAGTCTGGGTGGAGAGCAAGTATCCCTGATGAAGAATTCAAGTTTATACTGCATGCAGTTACGACAGATTGGAGAAGATGTGACAGCTGTCCCTGCATTCAGGGAAGGGACAAGAATCCAGAAAGTCAGTTACCTCTGTGACATGAGTCAGAGAGCAGTAGCCTCTGGTCACCAGACCTGGGTTCATGTGATGACTGCCACTCACTGACAGTGAGCATTGGGCACTGTTTTATATTCCTGAGGCTTTCGTTCATCTGTAAAATGGGGAGACTACGTGCTGAGATTGTTGTGGGTGTCTAATGACATGGCTTTGAGGAGGTGACCCGGCAGGGAAGGTGGATGAGCATTTTTTCTCTTTTCTGTTGTTTCCTCCCGGAGGCAGCAGGATGAGCTATGGCTTCTCTCCGGGCTCGTACGCACAGTGACCACTGCAGTGGTGCATGCTGGACCAAGAAGCTTCACTCCAGACACCAGGAGGGAATGTTCTCATGGGCCGTGGGGAAGGTGGGAGGCTCACTGGTCTTCTTGAGCACCTGGCAATGCCAGTTCCCGCTAATTTGGGGTTTCTCTCTGTGGAAGCTGTTGAGAAATGGGGTGCACGTTACCCTAAGAGTCTGAGCATGAGCTGAACCTGCAGGAGGGATTGAGAAGAACTGGGCTGGAGGTGGTGGGAGGAGGGTTCCTCTAGGAAAAGGGGAAGAAGGCACCACAGACAGTTGCTGCTGCTGTTAGATTTGAGGCAGAGGCCTGGGAGGAGGTCACAGGGTGCGCTTGCATCTTGGGCAAGAGGTAACAAATGAGCTGACAGTCTGCCCTCCAGCCGCCCACCAGGACGTCCTTGGTTTTGCCACGGGGGGCTCTGGCTAGGCAATGGTGCCTCTCCTGCCAGGTTTTTGTTATTAAAACCGACCCCATGTATCAGAGAGTGGAAAGCAAACCTTGGAAGTCAGCATCCAAGTGGGATTCCAGGCTCTGTGTAGCAGCCTGTGCCAAGGGCTGGGGGTGGGGACACGCGGCCAGCTCCTAGCTTAGCATCCAGGAGCGAGCCCTTAGCATCATTCACTCTGTCAGGGTATCCTGGTGGTAATCACTTCCAAATGGCGGCGGGGTGGGGAGGGGGCTCCCCTCCAGTTGCCCAAGGAATGCCTTGACTCAGGACGGAAAGGAAGGTTTTTCCATAAGCAGCTCCTCTTTCCAAGAGGGACCAGTGGTAGAATATGAGACGCCCGTGAGCCTCTCTGTCATCTATAATACTCTGCATGTCCACAAACCGGGAGGCGGGGAGCAGCCGTCCGGGGCAGTGTCAGGTCCCATCATCTGACCCAGGAGCTGCTTTCATGATGAGCGCTCCTCCCCGCCCCCCCAGAAATGACACACTGTGTCTTCTGAGGCTGAGACTGTGTGGGCGGCACCAATTCTGTGTCTACACAGGTAGACAGTCAAAGTCACTCATTTCCCAAGTGCAGAGGGACCCCATCTGCATTGCTAAGTATGAGCTATGTGATTTTAATCAACTCACTTAACCTACCTTCCTGAGCCTTGATTGTCTTACCTGTAACTAGAAGGTCTATTTTATAGACTTGTTGTGAGAACTACATGATACAGCTTTACAGAAAGTGTGAATCACCAAGCAGGTGGTCAGTATAGTTTTTAAAAATTATGTTGAAGGGACAGTGTCTTTCTGTTGTTTGACCTTAGAGGCCTTGCATTCTTCAATTCTAGCCAGACCCTGTGCATTACACACGTGCATTGAGTCTGGACCCTGTCTGAGCTTTGTCACCTCCACTCCTGCTTCATCTGCTCTTTGCTGCACCTCTTGTCCTGGTTGCTGTTGGGGAATCTGGACCGGAGCCACATGATACGGCCATGTGACTTGTGTGCAGGGCGGCCTGGGCATTCTCACCTCTCTTCTTGGGCATTCAGTGCTGGAACGCAGGTTCTGCAGAGTTCAGTGAGGACCCCCAGAGGCCCTGGACTGACCTCCTGCATGGGCTGCACTGAGTACTGTGCATCCCTGTGTCTGTTTCATTTCCTTACGACTGCGCTGACTGGTTTTCTCCGAACCATCTCTTTCATGGCCGCTTCCCTTCTGTTCTCCTCATGTTGGTGGCTCCAGATGCCCTTATCTGGCTGCCTGACCTCCAGAAGTGGTCCTGTGTCTCACCTTTTATGGAACCAGAAAGGAAGGCCAGGGTTGATGGCCTTCATAGTCTTTTTTTAAAAGTTAAAATTTAAAACAGGGGTGTCCAACCTTTTGACTTCCCCGGGCCACATTGGAAGAATTGTCTTGAGCCACACATAAAATACACTAGCAATAGCTGATGGGCTAAAAAAAGGTCTGTGCATAATTTTTATAGTGTTTTAAGAAAGTTTATGAATTTGTGTTGGGCTGCATCAAAGCCGTTCTGGGCTGCATGTGGCCTGTGGGCCATGGGTTAGACAAGCTCGATTTAAAATGTGCTGTTGCTCAGGACCTGTTTGCATTGAAGACCTGAGTCCAAATGTCATTTGAGATACAGGTGACCAAATGAGGTTCATGCTGTGACTCCTGAGACTCCTTCTCGGTCCTGCCACCCAAGGGCCGGGCTCCTGTGGAGGGAAGTCCCTGGTGCCAGGGCAGCTGACCTGGGTCAGGTGGCTGTGTCGTAGGGGTGTGATGGATGTCTGGAGGTTAAAGGAGAATCACGTAGCATCAGACAATATCTTTAGTCCTCCTGTGCATGCTGCATACCACCCAAACAGCTCCTGGTCAGAGCGTGACCCTGGGCTCCTGATGGCCCTCTTTATTCTGCCTCTGGCATGCCACGTTTGAAGCTAATGACTGTCTTGAGTTGTACTGTGGCTTTGGGCTTGGTCAAAGCAGGCCTTCCCCCCTTTTTATCTCTATCTGGCACTTCTGGATAGAATTCGTGTGTAATGGCAATCGAGTCTCCTGGATAGCAAGTATCTGTAAGATTTTAGCCTCTTTGGACCTGGATTTGGTGAGGTTTGGTTCAATGGCGTTATGAGGGCCAATGATGTAATAGAGATTGTTTGGCCCACAAAAGTTGGTGCTCCTCTCTCACTTTGTCTTTTCCTCCCTATTATCTCTTCTCTAGCTTTTTCTCCACTTCCGGGGTTGTGCCTGGCATTGCCTCCTATGCTGGTCAGCAGAATGAATTTCCTGCCATTTGTTTCACTGTCATTTCTGGAGTGTGAGGGGAAGTTTGGCATGCCTTGCTGGCATGGCCCGATTCCCTTGCACAGAGCCACAGGGAGTTCTCATTACCACTGCCCATATGCACAGACACAGCATCTGTCTCCTGCCCGGAAGACGCGGGAGACTCGCTGCCAGCAGCTCAGGGCTGAGCCTGCTCTCTTGCTGACCAGTTCACTCTGTGAGCTGCCTGGACAGGGTGAGGAGGAGGAGGAGGAGGGCAGGATGGCACATGCAGCTTCCAGGGAGGACTAGAGTGGAAATCCGGCTGCTGGTGGGAAGTCGGGCACAGATAGTCAAACCGCCTTGTCTCTGGGAAGTATTAGGCACCATGTACGGGGTATGTGTCACTGTGAGGGCCACCAGCAGGCCCATGGTGAGGTTCAGAGACCATCTGCACTGACTGCATTTGTGAAGGAGCCTACAAATGGAGAAAGAAGAGGCTGACAATCCAGTCCAGTTTTTACAGAGTGGATTGGTTAGCTATTGGTTCGGGGACGCTGCCTAACAAAGTGTCCTGAAACTCAGAACTTAAAAAGCCAAGCTTTGTTTTCCTTACACATAGGGTCTCTGGGTTGGTAGGGGTACCGCTCTTTTAGGCTGGGGGTCCCCAGATGTGGCTCCAGGTTTCAGGTTGGGTTCAGGTCTTGTCTGCATTGCCTTTGGGTCAGCAGCCTCTTAGCCATGCTCTCATGGAAGATGGAGGATGATAGCAGTCAAACAGCACGCCACCAACACACGCATTCCACTGGCCAAACCAGTCCTATGGTGCAGCCTGAAGACAGGGGGAAGCTGTCTCTGTCTCAGAAGGAGGTGTGACTATATATTGAATGATAATCTGAAGTATCACACAAAGTTATACATCTACAAATCCCAGGAACCCAAGTTCTAAAGATTGAGAGAAGGCAGGTGGGGAGAGGGAAGGGTGTCTGATGGCTGGGGGAAGGCGTAGCTGGGGGAGGGGAGGGGGCAGGTCCAGGCAGGAGCTGGCTGCTCTGTGTGCACGCCTGGGTGAGAGGGCTGTGCTGGTTCCCTCAGTGCTAGGGCTCTTGGCTGGTCAGTCCTTGTCCCACTCACTATACCTTATCTCTTAGGCCCTAACTCTGGAGTCGTGGTGCTTACCCTACTGGAATTTTCAAGGAGCTGTGAATATGGGCTTCATGCCTGTCAGTGGGACCGGTAATAAAGATAGGGAGAAACCCGGGTTAAGCCGGATGCTGCCAGCACTTGGGTGAGAGCTCTGTATCTCTGTATTTCTTCTGAGCAACCAGTGGGTATCCAGTTTGGCTTGTGTGCTGTGGAATGTGTAGTTGTAGCCCGACCCAGGAGCCATGTCAGGAAGAACAGGGGTTGCAGAGGCTTCCTGCTTCCCAGCTCCCAGTTCTTGCCCTGAGTGGCGAGGTGTATTTTTAGGTGCAATATTTGGCCTACTAGGTCCTTCCAAACTTAAACTTCCAGGTTTTCTTCATGGTGTCTTTTCCCCCTTCTGCTAGTTTTCTAGAATACTCTGATCTAGAAAATGTCATGTGTGCGTTTCCCTTCTTCTCTCTTCCTCTTCTCCCCCTTGCTCAGTTGTGAATGTGTAGTGGAGGGACACCTGTTTCCAGGGCGTGTTGGTGCTGAGTGGCAATGTGTGTCGATGAATCAATCAGCTCCTTACTTGGGCTAGTCACCCTATCTGTGGACCAGTCCACCTGCTCATTTCTGTCTCCTTTCTTCCTGGCATCCTTTCCACAAACACCTACTATGCACTGGGCACCTGAGACACACACATAAAAGAAAGACACCCTCCTTGCTCTCAGGAGGCCCACACTCTGGAGACAAGGACCAGAGACCAATACGATGCAAAGTGGTACATGTGTTGGGGAAGTGATGTGCGAGTTGTAAGTGGCCAGCAAAGGAGATGCATGCAGCTTGCTGGCAGGGGCAGGTGGGGCAGGGGTACATGGAAGGTGCCCACGAGGAGGTGATGCCTGAGAAGAACTGGCAGAAAAGAAGAAGAGACACTTTCCAGCCTGGTGGGACAGTGTAAGAAGGTACCAGGCAAACAGGGTATGCCCTGGGACACAGACACAGGTTAGCGTTGCTGGATCATGGATGTCAAGACTGAGACTGACATGTGATGAGGCAGGGAAGGGCAACTGGGGTCAGATCGGGGAGGTCCTCACATTTTAAGAAAACAACAGCATCTGGTCTGGAATAGTCCTGGCCATGTATCAGACAGGACATCCTGTGTAGGAGACATGCAGTTTTATGCTCTGTTGCTACTGCCTTGAGATCCATCTGAGCTCCATAGCTTGGGCCAAGGCTTCTTAGATAATTGTTGGGCAGAGAGGTCTTCAACTCTGGCAGAGCACTGAGCATGGGGAAGTGGCTTCCTTCTCCATCCCACCTCAGCCCCTTACGTTTCTGTCCCTACTTGCCTACTCCCCGTCCTGCTCTGCCTGCTGGGGACACAGAGCTGGTGGCATGGGCACTGTCTGGAGCAAGGACTGATAGGGCTGCCGAAGCCAAGTTCATGACCAGCACAATTGCGGGAGGGCCAACAGTTTGTGGTTACTTGACCACTCTTCCAGCTGAGGGATGTGCTTCCTCTGTCTCCTGTCTTGTGCTTTTGTAAATTTTGTTGAGGATCCATGAACAACCCAGAGCACCAGATCAGGTGCAAGGTCAGCCAACCACAAAGCATGCGCAGCCCTGGCATGTTTGGCAGAAGTCAGATGCCACTTGAGACCATAAGGGTGCTGATCACTTTGGTGAATAAAGGCAGCAGGACGCTGTGGATTTTGGGAAGGTGGAGCACAGGGAGGTCCAGGGTTTACGTTTGCATGAGGGGGCATCTCAGGGCTCTTTGTCTGCCTACCTGGTGTAATCTTAGCACAAAAGAAATGTTGTCACTCCTCTCACTCTACTTTCCTGGTTTTGGCCCGATGTTTAAAAATTACACATGATCTTTCTTCTAAAAGTTTGAGAAGTTCATTATTATTATTTGAACTATACTCTTCCAAAAAAGATTTGAAGCAGTTTACAGTAACAACAAATGCTATGGACTGATTATCTATGTCCCCAAATTCCTATGTTGAACCCTAAGCTCAGTGTGGTGGCCTTTGGAGATGGGGCCTTTGGGAGGTGATTAGGGTTAGATGAGGTTACACGGTGGGGCCCTCACGATCAGATTAGCACCCTTGTAGGAAGAGGAAGAGACCTGAGCTCTCTCTCTGCCCTGTGAGGACACAGCAAGAAGACACCACCTGTAAATCAGGAAGCAGCCCTCCCCAGGAACCTTGATCTTAGATTCCAGAGTCTAAGACTGAAAGAAAGAAATGTTTTTTGTTTAAGCCGCCAAGTCTAGGGTATTTGTTAGAGCAGCCCAACTGACTAAGGCAACAGAGATGCAATACAGTGATTGAAACAAGAATAAAAGAATGAGAGCCAAATAATGAAGGGGGTGATGTGGAGCAAGAGGTGTTCAGGAAAATGCAGGCTCAGAAGAGTCACGCAGGTGAACACAGGAAACTTCATTCTGAGCTCCCTAGCAGCCAGGGGGAAAAGCTACTTGCTGAGCTACAGGGGGCTCCGCTGTGAGCACGGCGGCCTCCCTCGCCGTTGGAGAGAGGAATGCCCCACTTCCCAACACTTTTCTCTAAGGATGAGAAATCATGGGGATGAATATCCTATGTCCTAGTCATTGGGCAACTAACTTAGCAGTGACTTTATAAAAATGACAGTGCCAAGAATTTAGTGATACCACTATCCTGTTCGTCTCCATGGTACCGAGACGAAGTAAACGGCAATTGGACGCAGGTATTTTTGATGGATGGTAGAAGAAACAGAGGGCAAGGACATGGGACATCACTGTGAAAGGTAGTCGGGGGTGAGGAGGAAAGGTTTGGCCGGCATTGCCGACATCTCAGAACACCCGCTTCTGCCTGTAGCACAGAGTGGGGAAGGCTGGGAGGGCAAGGAAGGAGATCCCTGCTGTCTCTGCCACTTGAGCATCTGTGTGGCCTTGGGAAAGTCACTTCGCTGTGGTTGAGCAAAATGTGAGCCCTGTAGCTTCCCCTTCTGCAAAAGCAGAAGAGGAATGATTGTTTTGAAGGTTGTTTGGTGCTTCAGAGTTCTAGGATTTGGAATTTCCCCCCCTCCCTTCGCGCCATAAACTTACATGGAGCCAAGTGAAATAAGTCACCTCACAAAGAAATATTTCACCTGGAAAAAGTGAGTGGCTTTCCAGGGATAAGTAACTTGGCAGCAATTGAAAACAAAGAAAAAATTGAATCCGTGTTCTTGACTGTTTTGGTCCTTTCTGCGTTCACTGTCCCACCGAGTTAGTCCCTGATTTTGTTTTCTTCTTAAAATGCAATCTTGGAACCTGGCTGTCATTTTTGACACTGCAGGACCATATTTAGCCAACTGTTCTCACTTTTTTTTTAAATGCGAATTCCATCAGCTTGGCAGCTGCTTGTCTGTGTAAACAGGGAGGAGGGCACCTCTCTACATGGGTGCTGAGTGAGCAGAGAGAAGCAGCAGGTATGACGCAGTGTGTCTCCCAGCTCCCTCTTGTCCTCTGGGGGTGTAAACATCAGGTCGTACAGAATGCCAGGTGCATGTGTGTGTGTGTGCATGTGTGGGTGTGTGAGTGCGCGTGTGCGTGCATGTGTGTGGGGTGTCTGGTGTTGCAGTGTTCCACCATACAGGTGCCAGGTGGGATGATAGGCAGGTGGGTGTAATGCCCAACAGGACCAGAGCTGTAGAAAATTCCCTTGTTAGAGGGGAAGGGATATTAAGAGACCATTGAGGGTCTCCACAGATGGCACAAGGTAGCGGCCCCACGGCTTCTCACTAGGCTTGGGATTGTGTTAAGCCGGTCCTGAGAGCTGGCAGTTTTTGTCAGATTCGTTCGTATTTGCACTGTGGGCAGTGAGGAGAGTTTACTGTGCTTCTGTATGTGAGGAAAGCAGGCACCTGGGCTCTCATTCATTCTAGATCAGAACCTACTGCCATCCAACTCCTGCCCTCTGGTTACCTTCCCTCAGACACTGCCCAGGAGTGTCTTGGGTTTAGCTCCCAGGCTGCTGAGCTTCTCTGTCGTGGGCCTGCTACGCAGGCTGCCTGGGATTGATTCTGGGGTGAGGAGGAGTGTGTGGTGGGAGGGAGGAGGGAGAGTTCTGGGCATTTCTACAATATTACATGCAAGTGCTGTGCAAATAAAATGCAAATTAAAACTGGGTGCTCTGCCACTGAGCAAAGGTGATTCAGATTTACTTTTAATTTCCCTCCTGTGCAAAGCAGGGACTGCAGGCCTCCAGGGAGCTGTTATGAGCAGGGGAGGCAGGGAATACAGGGAGGAGCGTGCTGCATTGGGGTCAGCTGTCGACTTGAACATTGGGTCTTTCTGTCTGATGTGCATGTGCAGCATGGCTCTTCTGAGAAGGGCTGAGGGAAGCACTTTTACTCTGAAGTTTTCTCTGCACTTAGAAACAAGGGAGTTTTGGGAAAAGGGAGATGTAGGCTTAACCGGTCTCAGGTTGAGGTTCCCATGGGGAAGAGGGATGGGGACACTTTCTGGTGAGTCTGGGGAACTCTATTTAGGTAGGTCTTGCAAGCTGCTGCCATCCAAGGAGACATGAATGATGAGAAAGCCCTTCCCAGAAGGTTGAGAGGAGAAAGCAGACAGTCGTGCATCAGGCTTGAGGCCGTGAGCACATGTGAGTCGATGGCAGGCTTTGGTCAGCTCCGAGCTCAAAGCGATTTGGTAGGGCTGGGGGTGTTGGCTGAGAAGCGTGTGGGTTCCAAAGGCTGGCCTGGACATGGTGCTGGCCTGCAGCCTTCCCCCATTGGTATTGTGTTCGGAGTCTTCTGGTGAATCAGGATCACCATGTGTCTGACTCTTCCCCAGGGTCTCTGAAGAGGCTTCTCACCCAAAGGCCCTTGTCTCACAGAAGGTTCTTGGGCAGCCAGTCCTAGGTGTCGGAGCTGAGTGACCCACAGTCAATGTTGAGTCAAAACCAGGCTTGGAGAAGGTCTGGGTGGGAAAGACAGGCCGGGGAGATCAGGTCAGGAGTCAGGGAGAGCTGACTGCTACCTGTTGGATGTTGCTAATAGTATAGTTCCGAAAAAACACTTTGTTTTTCTTTTTAGTGTGTTTCTTGGTTGCCCTGTCATCAGTCATAGATGCAGGCACTCCAAGAGAAATATGCTTTAACATCCTGAAACTGAATTATTAAATGGGGATTAACTCTGTGTTGACTTTTCTTCATGGCTGATTTGACGTACAAACTGGGTTTAAGGCATCTTTTGCTAAACCTTCTGGATTTTGGTAGATGGCACTGGATGAGCCATTCATTAAAGATTTCATGCCGATGTTATTTGTCTAGGCTTTGATGCCCTTTTTGGGTCCCCCCCTTTTGTTCAATAATGATATCTTTCATGCAGAGAATACCTTCTGTCCTGTGGTATTAAGGGCTTTCCACGATGGAGAGAACGGCCCCATGGAAATCTTAAACACCCAGAGAGAAGTAGTGGCTTAAATTCATACAGGTGTGTAAATGTCCACTGTCACATTCCCCCCAGCGAGCTGAGGAAGGCCGGGGCGTGTGGGGCTGAGGTATGGCGGGAGGACCCTGGCTGGATTGAAATCATGGGTCTGAAGGTACTACCCTGGGACAAGTTGTTTAGCCTCTCTAGTCTCATTGTTTCTATCTACAAAATGAGAAAGAAAAAGACCTCTTGTCATTGTAAAGATTAAGTAACAGTGTTCGTGCCGTGCGCTCAGCGTCCGGGCTGCTCCATCCCCTACCACTTGCAGACTTGCTGTGCATGGTAGAACGCCAGGCATGGCATCATTTTAACGTACTAACCTGACAGAAGAAGCCCCTTCCCTGATGCTGCCGTCTGTCTTTTTGTCACTGTTAGTAGCTGCCCAGGATCACGTATGGCCTTTGGCGACACTTACTGTGGGTAATTTTGGTTGCTGCCAAAAGCGATGGTCCCTTCTGTGGGTCTGGGAGCCTCCTGTGAGGATTAGATGTGGGGATTCATGACAGAATGTCATGAACACCGTGAAGAGAGATGATTTCAATTGCCGAAGCCCAGAACAGCACTGGTCATGTCACCCCCAGCCCTGTGGTCCCGTGTTAATGAGTAGGTGCTAGCAGCTGGGCCTCCTGGCTGTGTGATGCTGTGCCCAGCAAGTGCCTGACCTCCTGCTCTGCAGGTGCAGCCTTGCCGCCATGGGTGCTGAACTGCTCCTCGATCCTGACAGCACCTCAGCCCCAGCCTTGCTTCTGCCTGACTGGGCCACACGCCTTTCAGCTGAATGTTGCCGTTGAGCCTCCAGTCATTTCAGTCTTCATGTGATGGAGGGCGCTCTCTTTGATAAATCAGCTCTTGTCTCCCCAACTGGCTGCATAAATTTGGCCCTTCCAGAGAGAAGCACTGAAGCGCACGCATGCTCCCAGGGGGTTGGGAGAGGCCCCTAGGGCTTCAGCATCCAAGGAGATGCCGATCTGGGACACTTCAGGTTTTGACCCTTATCTTAAGTTCAACTCGTTCAGGTTCTGTGAGGCCACTTCAAGGAATGCCTTGTGTTATCTTAATGCCATATAGCTTTGCTCTCCTGGCTTAGGAAATGGGAATTAATTTTTAGTGAAGTAGACGCTGGATGTGTGTTTTCACTAGAGCAGCGGTTCTCAACCTGTGGGTCACGACCCCTTTGGGGGTCGAGTGACCCTTTCACGGGGTCACCTAAGACCATAGGAAAACACATATCAGATATTTACATTATGATTCATAACAGTAGCAACATTACAGTTATAAAGTAGCAATGAAAATAATTTTATGGGGGTCCCCACACCATGAGGAACTGTATTACAGGGTGGGGTCATTAGGAAGGCTGAGAACCACTGCTCTAGAGCCTTCCTGCAGCTCGGTGTAGGGGGCTGGGCTGTCTGACCCCCACCTCACAGATGTAAAGCCAGGCCGTGGGGGTGAATGCTTTGCCTGAGCTCCACAGCTACAAAGGGTGGATGCTGACAAGGGGACTCGGTTCAGCTGACCCCAGGGCTTGAAGTGGGCAGATCAGGGTGAGCCTCCTCCTTGGCCTTGTGGGCTGTGCTGTTGGCTGGTCATGGAGGGTCTTTAAAAGGGTCATTTGGAACTTAGCCCTGGAAGTCACGGCAACATCCTAAAGTTGGGCATGGAGTCTTCTAGGACCCCTTCCTGTTCCTACTGGTGTCTAGCCTCCATCATGCCCTGACCTCAGGGTCTTGCTTTTCAGGGTTGCATGTTCTGCTTCTTAAGTGCCAACTGGGCACATCTGAGGACTTTGTTTTAGATCGTTGTAGTCTCACTGGGTGCTGAGGCTTCAGGACTGCTCCCACTCAGTGCTTGCCCATTGAGATAAAGGACACCATTCCCTGCTTGGGAAATCTTAGAAAATCCCGATGCCCAGGGCCTGCCCAGACCAGGGGCTCTTAGGGTATGTCTGAGCATCTGAGTTTTTAACCCCTCCCCCCACCCCAGAGGTTATAATGGGCAGCTCACATAGAGAGCCTCTATTTTAATCTCTAAAGGAAAGAGATTTCTAGTACCTGGATGAGAAAGGGCAGGAATGGGAAGGGTCTGCGAGAGCAGAGGCAGACGAAGTGGACATGCCCATTTATTCAGGACTTTTTGCTCTAGGCACTGTGCTCATATGGGGCTCTAGAGGCTCCGAGACACCTCCTCTTCACAGTCTGATGGGGGAGATAGAAAAACAGAGAATTAACTGTGCCAGCCCAGCCCAGGGCACCTATCAGTGGTTTGCAGGCATCCACACATATCAGAACCACGCGAGGAACTTGTCGCAAATGCACAATTAGCTCACACACTTGGCTGCATGTGGGTTTACCCTTCTGCTAAATCAAGGAAGGTCAAACCCCAGAGGCTTTGTTGTAACTCACATGGTAATGGAAAGGAAATGCACATTCTTGAGAAACAAAACGACAAAGCACAAAGATACAATGTTGGCAACATGAGCCAGTTCAGGAAACCCTGTTCTTGAGATGTTTAATCATAAAGAAAGAAGAGTGTAAGATGGAAAGAGGACAGAGGCCTAGACCACCGACCCACAAGGTCGGACTTAGTAACTGTGGTGGGGCCCACCTGATGTTTAGACCACACTCCAGGTATAATGAGAGTGCTCTAAGGAAGCACGGGGGAGGAGAGTTAATTCTGAACGGAGAGGTGGAAGAGGGCTTCACAGTCAGGTGATATTTGCAAGACCAGGCCCTTCCCCCTTCCCCAGCTGCTCACACCTCTGTGAGGGCAACTCTTCCTGTTCCCTCTCCTGCCACCCCTGCTCGCTCTGCCTGCCTTTCTGTGCTGGGTATAGGCTCTTCCCCATCTGCAATGCCCATCATGTGTTTCCCCAATGAATGGACTCCTGTTTTTTGTTTAAATGCTGTCAGGCCCTTTCTTTTGTAGGAAGCTTTTGCTACAGTAAGACTTACACCTTGAGGACCATCACATATGTTTGCTACTTACTGTTTCATTATATCTTGAGATGAAAAAAGTGTCTAAGGACAGGGAGTTTGATAGCGGAGGTTGGAAATAGCATTCAGTGAAGGGAAAGGCGTAAGCTACACAGGGCAGAGTTCCTGGGGACTGGGAAGCCCCTGGCAGGCCTTAGGGCACCGGGTTGGGTCAGGGCTGCATGTGAGGCCAGGGTACGGGCTTTAGCAGACTAAGTAAGCTTGGATTTGGGGCTCTAGTGTGAGGTTTTCAGCAGTACAGTCTGGCCTGTGTCCACGGGTTCCCTATTGGCTGATTCAACCAACCACTGATGAAAAATACTTGAAAAAAAGAAATGTTATGTTGTTGTTGACATGTGCTATTTACTCGGGCCTCTGGTGGTGTGTCTGCACTGAATATGTACAGACATTTTTCTTGTTGCTCTTCCCTAAACAATACATTTTAACAAGAATTTACACAGCACTTACATAGTATTAGATATTATAAGTAATCTTGAGGTGATTTAAAATGTACAGGAGAATGTGCATAGGTTCTGTGGAAAAACTACCTGTTTTGTATAAGAGACTCAAACATCCCTGGATTTCAGTATCCATGGGGGTCCTGGAACCAATCTCCCATGGATACACAGGGATGGCTCTACTGTGAACAATCCAGTCTGTTTTAGAGGGGAACATGCAATTTTGATGGCAGTGTAGATCATCGGATTGCTTCAACACATCTCTACAGGTTGGAAAGACATTTTGATTTAGATGATGTATGAGAGAAGAGGCCATGCTTTACAAGTGTATGTCCCTTATAAAATGTGTTTGTGCATGTATTTAAGTGACTGGAGAATTCACAGCAAGTAGGACTTATCAGTTTTTATTTCTGTATGTATTTTAAGTGGGGCTGCCAACCTAGATATTTAACCAATTCTCTTGGTTACACCTGTCTCCAACGCACCTTCTCTGGTTAAAGAAACATTTTGAATGGGTGAGAGTAAATGTGCAGTGCCCTCACTTGCTCAGGGCGGCACCCCAGACCGGGCACGCCCATTCCAGGCCCGTCTGTTCAGTTTGCTCCTATGAGTGATGTGAGGGTGTGTGCACCCCACTCTCCTCCCGTCTGCCTTGGGGAGGTCGTTTTCTCCTGGGCACATGGCTGAGAAGTGGCACTAACTGGGACACTAACAGTGTCCCTTTGCCTTTCTGGTTATGGTTTGATACCTGCTCTGTCACCCTCTCTCTAGAGGGGAAACGTATCTTCACTTTTGCACACAGGTACGTGGAATTTACTTAGATCTCACATTCCTAACTTAATGCATTTCTAGCCTTTCTAACTGGGACAGGTAATGGAATGACAGGTATACAAAGTGGTGATGTTTAACCAAAGCTGGATATAAACTTAGCAGAGATATTGGGGAAAGAAGGCTAGAATAAGGGAACCCTATAACCTGTGGCCCAGCGGTTCTCAAACATTAATGTGCATCAGAATCGCCTTGTTGAAACAGGCTTGGTAAAATGTACCTTGCTGGGCTGCATCCCTGAGTTTCTGATTCAGAATAGGGTGATGCCGCTGGCCCAGGGACCACACTTTGAGAACCACTGCTCTAATAGCTCTTCCAAGTCTGAGATTGTAATTCTTAACAGTCCTTGAGAATGCAATAGTATCTTGTTGTTTGCTGTGTTCTAGCACAGTGTCTGATCCATAGTAGGTGTGGTGGGTCCTAACCTCTACAGCCTGTAAATGTGACCTTATTTGGTCAAAAGGGTCTTCGCAGATGTGATTATGCTAAAGGACTGAGATGGGAAGATTGTCCTGGATTATCTGGGTGGGCCCTAAATAGTATCACCAGGGTCCTTATGAGACAGGCGGAGGCAGAGGTTGGAGTAATGTGACCACAAGCTAAGGAATGTCAGCAGCCACCAGAAAGTGGGAAAGGGACAGGTTTCCACCCAGAGCCTCTGAAGGGAGTATGGCCCTGCCCAATACCTTCTTCTTGACCTGGTGAGATGGACTTTGGACTTCTGACCGCCAAACTGTGAGAGAATACCTTCTGTTGTCATAAACCACCGAGTTTCTGCTGACTTATTACAGTGGCAGCCAGGGTTGAAAGTGCTTGGAGTGATTCTTTGTAGAAGCAGCTGCAGTTTGCTGGGTATTCCTGTCCAGTTTGCCCCCCAGCAGCACCCTGGGGCAGGTGGGGTCAGGGCTGTCTGCCTTTTTCAGATGAGTAATGAGGCCTATGGTGTCGGAGTGGCCGAACCACCACAGTGATTCTTGTGCCACATGGCTCTGTCACCGTGGGCAGTTGTCTGTGATTGTGTGTACCTGATGACATTCACATGGGTTCATTGTCATCCTGAGGGTCTGGACACTGGAAACATGAACACTTATATGTTGAATCACAGTGTGTGATGGGAAAAGAGGTCGATGGGAAAAAAAAAGTCCTTAGAAGGTATTTCTAATCATCTGACTCTGTGGCTAGGCTTGGGTGAAAATGGCCCAAACAAGTTAGAGTGTTCCCTAGTACACAGCTGCTCCCTGTGGGACAACAGGAGCCAAAGTCTTTTTGTGCCTGTGCATGTGTCAGGGCTCTCCTGGTTCATCAATAATCAGAAAAGGGACAGAGCACACATTGTGGTGCCTTTGAGTTGGTGGTTTCCAAGGTGTGTTAACAATACCCATCCTGCTCCCCAGGCCAGGTGGACACATGACCACAACTTCCTAATGTGGCCACAAAAGACTGGGTGAGGGCACAGGGCACGGAGGCTGAGTGTCTGGCGTGGGTGCTATTTAAGGTGCCCTGCGGGGCCCAGTTGTCTGTTTGCTCTGTCCACTTGGCCCAGCTGCTCACTCCTGTGACGCACCCTGCCCATCAGATGTTACCTGGTGATGTTTATGGAGCCAAATCTGAAGGAAATTTGAGGAAGACATCACTTCCTCTGTTTTAATTAGAGTCCTGAGACTGTTTGCCTACAGTGCACTGTACCACTGCGCGTCCGTAGCAGCCTGGCTGCGGGGACCTCAAGGAGGCACTGTGAACGTTCAGAGAACAGAGCTAGGTCGTGATGCCACTGCCGCCTGAGCATGTGTGAGGGCACACACACGCACACGGTGTGGCTTGCACAGATGTTTGAACTGTCCCTGGAGAACACACATTTTCTGTTGTAATAAAGAGAACACTGTCCACAGCGGTAACCTAGGAGACACAGGGTCCCCCCAGAACTGGAATCTGTGACTGGAATCTTGGCTGCTGCAGGCCGGCCCGGGAGGGCTTGTCCTGGTGCAGCATCCCAGCACCCTGCAGTTCCCAGTGGCCACAGGGCGAGGAGACAGCTGCCTGCTGCTGCTCACACGTCAGTCCCTGGGGACAAATCAGAGCTAAGCAGCTATTATTACAAAGGGGCGAAGGTTTGACTCCCAGGGCTGATCACAGAGATGGCCTGGGCACTTCCACATGACACTTGTCATCCTGAGACACCTTTCTACCCCTTGTGTCTACATGTGTTTTGCAGTGACAGGGCTGGGCAGGGACTCGGCCTCCTGCCCATCCCCCCACTGCGTGTTAACTCTTCCTCTGTGCAGGCCAGCCTAGCCCCTGAGAACGTCCATCTAGTCACCTCCTGGGAGGGCCATAAATTTTGTTATCTCCATTTAATAACATGGTACTACAGCAAGGTGGAGCATATTTGTTCCAGGAGGAATGACAGTGGTTTAAAGTCTGGTGACGTGGAGGTGATTTAAACCCCCTCATCTGGATCTGTTTAACACACTTCAGCATTATTCAGCTTTCCTACAGGAAGTTAATGGATAACTCAGTCTGACTCTACAGCTCTACGACCAAACAAGGACCCTGGCCGGGAGTTCATGTTCAGGACAGGCACACCTCAATTTACAGAGTAGCAGCCGTGCTGGGCACTGGTCTGTACATCAGAAATGCAAAGGGATGTTTTAGGGGAACATCGTGGTTAGTCGGTTTGTTGTTATTATTATTACTTTTATTTAACAAAGACATTTGGAACATGGATCATGTCCGCCTGATTGACTTTTCATAGATAGGTCTGTTGTAAACCTGGGGTGACGGCTCAGCGGGCAGGTGTGGCCCATGCGGGAGGTGCTGTCTGGGAGGGGATGAAGCGGTGCTGGTGGGAGACCTGACAAGGGACTGCCTTGCCCCTTCCTGGACACGTAGCTGGAGGGTGCAGTGCTCTGGGCCACAACAGGGCAGAAGGCTTCAGAGGGCAGTCCCCGCCGAGGGCCCAGTCCCAGCCATGTCTTGGCACCACCTCCTTTTTGGCAAATGACTTGCTCAGTTTGAGCTTCTTTCTTTAAGGACGGGTGTCATCCAGGCTCCAGTCTACCTGGTCGGAGTGCAGTGGCATCGAGTTCCGTGCTCCAAGCCCCTTAGAGAAATGGATTCTTACATGTGAAGAGGATATGCAGCCACTGATCGTATTCTGACCCCAGAACCTTCTTTAGGGCCTGATGAGACGGAGTTTATGGAAGGGATCCCACTGCACACCTGAGGCAGCTGGCTAGGTGTCATTTGGACCACTTGTAGTTTCATTGTAAAGCTCCTGTGTTTCCTATTATAAAGACAAATACAGTGGGCCAGGCTTGATTTATTTTTCCTATTAAGTAGTCCTGATATTGGTTCCCATTTATTTGTCTTCTGCTTTTAACCTAGCAGGGCCATGGGGGGGTCAGAGAGCGGGCGCGCCTGCGGCAGGTCCACCTTGGGCTCTGGGAGGTAAGAACGGTGGTGCCCTTCCAGCACCAAACATGACGTGGTCATTTACTTTTCCCAAATTATTTCTTGACACAATCTTGAAAATGCTCAGAACCCCTCAGACATATTAAAAAGTGGAAAAGGGCTTGTCTTCAGAGCTGAATAGGTTGCACTTGAATCCTGGTGCCTCACGCAATCTGAGTAGTCTCAGGCGGTGTGCTTGTCTAACCTCAGTTTCTTCACTGGTAAGATGACTCCATGTTAATGACCCTGCAGGGTTCTTGTGTTAAAGGGGCAGGATGGAAAGTGCTCATTTTAGTGCTTGGTGCGCAGTGGGCACTTCCCCCTCCACCCTAGGTAATCTTGCTCCGTCTTTAACTAAGGCACAGAGGGTAACTCGATGTAGGCAGAGCCAAGTGTGCAGTCCTCGGTTCTGGTGTCTGAAGTTGTGCGCTTTCGTTGTCTGGGTGTAGAGTGGGGGTGACTTAAACTGGTTGAAGGCTCATCGTGCAGTGAGTCAAAGGCACTGGCACGTCAGGCCCACCCTGGCCTCATCTGCCTGGCTCCGTGTTCCAGCCAAGCCTTCCAAGGTCCATCAGGCACTGCCTGCACAGATCCAGGGCCCATGAAGCGGCAAAGAAGACACTTAGATTCACGTGTCCACCGAACAGGTGCTTTTACATAAGTTAATTCGTCTGATACAAGAACCTTCCCAAGTCAGAATTATTGAACCTGATTTTACAGAGGAGAAAATTAAGGTTTAGGGGTTTCAAGTAATTTGTGCACAATCACAGAGAGAGTGAAAGTGGTGAAGATGCAGGCACCCCACCCCCCCTGCCTCTGAGACACTGGCCCTCCTGCCAGCTCCCCCTCTCCCCTGTACAGCAACTACTCAAGGGTCCTGACTCCTCTTGGATTTCAGCCTTTGCTTCTGCTTAAGCCCTGTGTTTTCTTTACTGCTCAATGAGAGGGGCTGTCCTTTTTGTAGTTAGCTAGTCCATACTCTGACCGACTCCAGGGGACAGGGTCACATGACTGGCAAAGGTGGGATGTCTTGGAGCCCCTGCCCTTCCTCCCTACTGCATTCCCAGACAGCTGAGCCACCTCAGATAGACCGGGACCCATCAGGTCAATGAAAGCGTTTGGAAAACATGGGTATACTGCTTCTCTTAGTAACCCCTTGCTGCATTTAACAGTCCATCCTGGCTAAGGGTGTTTTCCCACTTCTAACTTGAGCCCTCATCCTTTCCATTTGGTCCTTGGAGGAGATACGGACAGCCGGTCCTCACTGTCTCTGTACTAATCCTCCAGGAGGAAGCCTGTATGTGTTATGTGTGCATCCACCTTGGAGATTTAATAAGCCTTCTCTCATCTTCTGGGCAAGAGGACTGTACTTCTAGGCAGCCCTGAGCCGTCCCTGATTGCTTTTCAGAATGGTCCCTGATTTCTGTGGGGGTCATGAGACAGGACAAGAAGAATTACAGAGCCATAGTGTTTAGGACTAGCAGGAGTGAGAAGCATGGTCTCATCAACCATCTCATTTTACAGATGAAACTCCTCCCCCAGGGTCCACACTTCCCCAGTGTGCAGGGGTAAATAGGGTCCAGGGCTTCCTCAGAACTTTATCCACTTGAGAATTTCCTTCCCAGTGCGTGATGGGCCATCCCTGTGAAGTGACTCTCAGAACTCCAATATTCCTCACTGGGACCCTGCATCTAGGCTGGCTGGTCCCTATTCACATTTAAATCAGGGAACCACATTTGTTCTTTTTAAGAATAGCTCTGTGGATGTGTGCCTGAGGCATGAGTGACGCTCTCCCAAACACCAGGCACTTCTGTGCCAGAGCAGGGCATGGGCATCTTCATTTTTCCTGTCACCCATCTCACAGATGGAGAGACTGGCACACTCTGGCTGTTCTAAAGGTAACAACCGTGGGTGTCCGCCCCCCACCCCACTTCTGTGGCCCCTGGCCCTGGTGGCCATGCAGGCTGATAAGAAATCTGAAGACTTCCCACCTTCTTTCCCTCTGCTCCTCCCTGTGGGGAAGGTGCCCTTCTTCCCACCGGGCACTCTGGCGGGTGCACGGCTTGGAACTTCTGTTTTGGCAAATCTGCCTGTGTGCAGCAGGTGTGCCCGTAAATCTTGCTGAAAACAAATGGGCTAACCAAAGGAGGAAAGTTTAAGAGGTCCTGTGGGCACATTCTAATCAGTGCTCACTAGTATCAGCCAGCTCTGGTCTGAGTGCGGCGTCCTGGTGGAGGGCCTGGGTAGGCACCGTGCAAAATGCTGCCGGCTCTACTTAACCGACCTCTGCGCCGGCCTGCACCCCGCCTCCCAGCGTTAGCTTTGACTCCAGAACGAGCCTTCCCTGTGTGTGGTGGGGATGCATTCTTTAACATTCCTCTTTAGCAGTCCCTCTTCAGCTCCTATTGCAACCCACGACACATACAGACACTCTTGAGCCCAGGTGATTGGTCAGGTATCAGATAAAAATCAGTAACTAGGTAGATTTCTGCAACTATTGAAAATGTCATTTATCTCAGTAATGCTAACAATTCCCACATTTACAGCTCACACCTGACGTTGTGCACAGTGCTTTCCTGTACTTATTTGTCCCCGTTACAACCTTGAAGGATGGGCAGGGCCGATGGGCAGGTACACTCATCTACCAGATGAGACAAAGCAAGGCTCAGAGTGGCACGGCCTGCTTGCACGTGGGTAGTAAGCTGGGCCCTGGATTTGATCTCAACTCTGCTTCTCAAATGCCAGTGTTCAGAAAGACATGGAGACAGGTTGTGATGATGGAGGTTGGGGTGAAAGGGAGCAAATTTGGATCTTTTCTTTACTTCCTGCCTACCAAGGTGATGATTATTCAGCAATTTCTTTTTCCTGCCTCCTGGCAACCAAGGGATATTAGATACAAAGTAAGCCATGCCTTGTGGAAGATGTATTGTGGACATGCGAATGATGAGGAAAGTCCCTCCTAAATGTTTGTGACTTTGAGTATGTGCGTGCGTGCGTGTGCGCATGTGTGTGAAGAGCCATGCTTTAGAAAAATGTTTTGAGAAGCTGCTGGGTGCTGGGCTCTGTATGTGCCCCCCAGGCATCACGGCTCAGCTTGCAGAGTTACCTGAGAGCTGGAGGGGCAGATCGGGAGTAAAGACACAAATGAGGAGAGCAGCGCTGTGCAGGGCAACGTGCACAGTGACCAGAGGGTGCCTCAGGGTGTGGAGCTGACATCCGAATGCCAGAAGGAGCCGCCCCTGTAAAGCGGGTGGAGAAGGCGCCAGGCAGAGAGTACGGCCCCCGCGAAGGCCCCGTGTTGGGAATAGCGTGATGTATGAAGTCAGTGAGCGGGAGCTGAGTGGAGGAGGGGAGAATGGCGTGACTTGGGGTTACAGATGGTGGCAAGGATCAGACTGGACATTTTGGTAAATCAGAGTGGGGATTTGGGGTTTTGTTCTAAATCTACCGGGGACCCACTGGAGGGCTTTATGGAGGTGGTGAGGTATGATGGACAGTTTCAGGCCACGCCGGCTGCCGTGGGGTGGAGTGAGAGGGCAAGCAGTAGACACCAGGAGAAGTGGAAGAACTCGGGTGTGACACAGGCCTCACAGGACTGGTCGGCTTAGATTGTGGGGGTGAGGGACAGGCAGGAATGAAAGGTGACTGCCACGTCTATGGAGACCCCATTGGCTGCCCTGCGTACCACTTGGCAGGTACGGGGCCTGGCAAAGAGTTCTGTTTGGCCATGTTAAGTTTAAGACGTGTGTTGTTATGTGTGTCCAAGTGGAGATGTCAGATAGGCACTGGACGCGGACTTGGAGTTTGGAGGTGTGGCTGGAGGTAGTGCTTTGGGACTCATCAGCCCGAAGATGAGAACTGTGAGGTGGATGGACTACTTGGACAGAGCGTGTGGAGAGGGAAGGAGCAGAGGCGGGCCCAGGACCCAGGGCTCAGTTTCTAGTAGGAAGTAGATGTGTCCAGGCTGGGGGCTGGGAGCTGGATCCTGTCCCCTGTCCCGTGTTTCCTTCTGTCCCTTGCCTGAGGCACCTGTGCTCCTAACCCTAGTGAGCCATTTCGCAGCTCTGGGCCACTGATCACAGAAGGGTGATTTATCAGTGAAAACCCACTGCCATCTCCGTGGGGAAAAACCCCCTAAATTACATGGGTGTTCTAAAAGTCAGTAGAATTGCTAATCAGTCAACAGGTAACCTATTGAACATTTGCTGTTGGTTGACAATATTCTAGGCAATCGAGCTTCGTTTTCAGAGGACTGTGTACTGCAGCATCACACATGCACACACACACTTGTGAGTGGACACAAGTTGGGTCCGTGTGGTTGAGTGGTGGTTCTTAGCAGTCATCGAATGCTCATCAGTGCGTGTATCTGTCTCCCGTGCATAGTGTAGCCATCATTTATAAAACTGGCTTCCTACTTGGTCTGTCACAGGCCTGAGGGCTCCCTCGTCCTCATCTCCAGCAGTCCTGGACACTTCTGTCTCCTTGGTTGGAGCTGGACTCTGATGTCAGGCTGTGTGTCCACATTTCCTAGCCTCCATGCTGGCTGAGGCCGCCACTTAAATCTGTCATACCTCTACCATGAACAATTAACTTAGAATTCCAAATCCTGGTCTGTGGTTTGGGGTTGGGTGGACCTTCTCAGCTGCCGTTTTTCAGGGGCTATGACTGTTCTGGGCAGCCACACACAAAAATCTTAGAGATTTTTTTTAGAAAGCTGAATGTCTTGCATTTTTAAATATTCTTTTTTCAGAAGATCACCAAATGCTTGGTGTTCTTTATCCCATCCAGCAAGGAGAGGGCCCTTGGGAGTTCTGGGAGGGGTGGGAATTGTTATTCTTGTTTTATGGAGAAGGTCCCTAACAGAGCCTTCTTCCTGAGGTCACAGAATTAGCAAGGGGCTCAGGCCACTGGGGCCGGTTTCGTACTCTGAAGTGGAGAGGTGCCTTCCTCTGCAGGAGAAATGTTGATCTCATTGAATTTGCAGATGGTACACATTGGACCCCAATTAGCATCCAGGCCTTCAATTCCCGTTATTCCCCGAGTGTTAAAAGGACCAGTCCAATACACAGACCCCAGGGAATTTGGGTAAGAGATAAATAGGGCACCACAGGGGGTTAAAAGGACTGAAAGCTACATTTAGCAATAATGAAGCTTAATAAGATTCGTGTTTGGCCTCAGATATATGAGCCGCCTTTCATACCTCTTGCCATTTCTACCCAACCCTATAAATTCTGTGATAGAAAAAAACAGACCGAATCACGGAGACACACTTGTCAGCTCATCCGGCTGGCTTCCTAGTAGATGCACACATACTAACAATACAACAGCTAAGGTTTTAAAATGACAGTGACCATGGCATAGCCAAAAAAGAAATAACGCAAATCCGAACCTTTAGGATCAGGTAATGAAGAGTCCAGTAAAATAGCACTGAGTGGAGGTGAGAGGTGTCACCTGAGGTGGAGGGGATGTGGCAGTGAATCCGGAATGCCACGCCCTTGGTCTTTACAAGCCAGTCCTTAGACCCATGGGGGGTGGGGGGGAGTGGCCTTAGACGAGGATGCGTGAGCCTGGGGGGCAGTTGTTTCTAAGGGTCAAATTTGGAAGCACCACCATTTGCCTTGGTTGCCAGGTCCCCCTGAGCCTGAGGTGAGGAATTCTGATTGGCAGGATCTGCAGGAATTCAGACAAGGGGAACAGCACGGAAAAACGGGAAGCTTAGGGAGGGACCCTGGCCGCCGAGCCACTCGGGGCTGCGGTAAGCCCGAATGTGCTGAGAACACACTTTCCCAACATGCAGCTAAGTTGGCCGCCTTTGTTTGGGGGTTTGTTAAGCATTATCTGAAGAATGCCATGGTTCAGCCTGCTCGGTGTGAAGCCTAATTCTCGCCCTTTCTGGAGCCACGGCCTGGTGTGTTCAATTTTTCTCTCTCCATAGGGCTGCAGGCTCCTGGTACTCCAGCCAAAAAAACACTCATATTTTAGCAAGCTTAGTCCCAGTCTGGTTGCCAGGCAGTAAAACGAGCACTTGCCCGCCCCGGGGAGAGGGGACTGTGAGATGGAAAGGGGTCACGTAAATGGCTCACTCAGGCCCTCCCCTCAAATCCCCACGTGAGCATATTCGGGGCAGTTGATATGTTTATTGATGTGGGGAGATCTGCTGCAAAGGCCCAAACTGTGGTCATTTGTCAGAACTAATAGCACAAATTATTTTTCTTATTAGAGAGATGCTAATAGTAGGATAAGTTTGCCCTGTGCCACTTCTGGAGAGTGTTAGATATACTCATTTGACTAATGCTGTTCTGGACAGGTGGTGTTGACCCCATTTCACCAAAGGGGAAACTGAGGCACGAAGCAGCTGTGCTTCTTGCACTGAGAGCACCCATGCGCCAGCCTCAGCACCCTTTCCCTGTCAGGGGAGAAAAGCACTGCAGATGGAGTGACCCTTCTCTCTTTCACCCCCCTCCACGTCCTGTGCAGGAGAATAGCCCATAGGAGAGGTTCTGGGAGTCCTTGAGTGTCACCGTCATTATGAGGAGGGTGCCGAGCTGCACATGCTTCTGCTCGGCCAGCTGGGGTAGGACAAGGGCTTGCCCGTGCTGGCCAACTGTGGTGGTGACAGTGTCCAGGGATGGCTTCTTGCCACCGAGTGGAGTCTCCCCCACTATTTCTCATAGACCACAGGGTCCCGATCAGGGAAGAGCCCAGGCCTCAATTGGATGCGTGTGGCAAGTTTGCACCCACGGGCTCCTATTTATAGTTCTGCCCCAGGATATGCAGCTGCTGCTGGCAGTTTAGCTTCTGAGCTCTGCAAGCTGGAGTTCCAGACAGGCCCCCACAGAGGGGGCCTACCTCCTTTGATGCTGGTGGCTCCTCGGTGGTGCCCTCTGGGGCTGAGGGTCCCTGTCAGCTCCTAGGTGCATGGATAATAGTCTAATGCCACCTCTTTTGCCTCTGCTCTGTGAGAGCCATATTTTTGTTAACATGTGCCTGAGGCACTGCTGTCCCCTGAGGGCCCGTGTGCTGAATTTCATCCAGTCCCAGCACCTCCCTTGTATTGGTAGGCAGGCCAAGAGGGGTCCCAATGCAGCTGGTGTGGATGCCTTGGGTTAACTGAACCAGTGTGGTTGGGAGACATTGCATGAGGGGAGAGGGGACGTGGGGACAGAGGACATAGCACAGAGGAGTCCAGCAGGCAGGCAGAGCGAAAAACGCTGGTGGCAGAGAAAGCCTAGTGTTTGATGAAGGACTCGGCATTCTGGAGGGGCCAGGAGGATGCAGGAATGTGTGAAAACGAGGCCGTGCTGAAGGCAAGAGGAGCTGCTGAGGAGAGCTGCCATGCATTCACCAGTCCCAGAGCTGCTGCCCAGGGTCTCTGGGTGTCAGGCACTGTTCTAGGTCCTCAGGGTACAAAGAGGAGTAAGTCACAGCTGTGTCAGATGTTGATGCCTCCAAGACCTTTGAGCTTGGCGAGGTCGTGGACCCTCAGAGAACATGTAGTGAACTAGGACAGTGCATCAGGGTGGTGGCACGGGTGGGGGCTCTGAGACAGATGACTTGGGTTTGAATCCCAGCTCCAGTACTGCTTAGCTTTGTGACTTCGGCAAGTCACTCAGCCTCTTGTATTTCTGTTCCACCCCCTGTAAGCAATGGGTCATCACAGCTTCCATCTTCAGCATAAGGACTGAGTTACTGCTGTGTCTTAAACCTGTAGTCTAGACTGGCACGAGCCTGGGCAGCCTTTTTCAGGACAAGTGTTGCTTCTGATTTTCTCCAGTGTCGCGGTCCACTGGCTATTTATTTCCTCTTGCTCAAGTCCATACAGCTGTCTTGATTGTGAAGACCTGATTCTCACCTCTGGCAGCTGTATGTGTGCAAAATGTGTTTCTTTTGCATTTAGCTGCCTAGCTACTAGGCCTTGGTGTGATGTGGCGTCCACTATGACTCCTTTTCTTAATTCAGGCAGTCACCCCAAATTTACCTGATGGTCCAGCGGTGGACCATGATTGACGTCTCGTGCAGCTCTGGCCTAGCCCATAGTAACTGACGTCATTAGCTGTCATCGTCATCCCAGAAATTCACATAAGCACTGACACACAAAGCCGCGCACCTCCTCGGGTTTATAGACCCCGAGATAAAAATCCCTTTCTATTTCTTCATTTATGTCACCCAGCCAATCGGAAGAAGCCGAATTCTTGCCCCAGGTCCCATGTTCTCTGTCATGCTAGCAGGAAGCATTTTAGGTGCTGCTAGGTGCTGGGAGGTGGGGTGGGGGTGGGTTCATACAACAGAAGGATCAGGCCTGCTGGTAGCCACAATGGATGGAGGGGCCCAGAGAGGGCTGGGGGCGAAGGAGGACTGGGGTGTTCTGGCAGCCAGGTGCACTGTGGGATTCCCGTGGAGCAGAGACGACCTGGGATAAATTTACCTCTGATGGGAGCGTGCGAGGGAGTGTGGGTTGAAGGAGGATGCAGTGAGCGGCCTCACCCCGGGGCTGACAACTCTGTCTGTGGCCCAAACAGTCGCTTACACATTGGCACAGCCCTGCGATGCCCCTTCTGAGGGCGGACTTGGCAGAGATGCCTTCTCGAAGCTGGCGCTCCTGGTAGTGGGCCCTGGCGGAGATGGAGAGGTGGGTAGATGCCAAGACAACTTCATCAAGTGGACGTGCCACCCACAGAGCCACTGTAGCCCCCAGCCACTCCTGCCACCAGGTCTTCCCACGCTGGCTTGCCTTGCATGTGCCACCCCACCGTGAGCTCACCTACTTCCCTCCTGCAACTTGCACCGTGAGTCCATCCCTGTCCCAGTCAGGTCCAGGTCCCCAGAGATGTCATGGCGTTGCACCCTTCTTGCAGCTTCTCTCAGCCATTCATTCCCTTTCTGTGTGTTGCTGATAATTATTAATTTGCGGCATGCCTCGAATTTGAGCAGTTACAGATTTTAGAGTCCAAATCTTGGGCTCAGTCGAGGCCCTAACCGCTGTCTCTCTAGATCTCTGTGCTGCTCAGTGCCCCATGTCTCCTCCTGCAGGCTGGAGTTACCAAGAAGAGTAATAAAATGTTCCCTCACGTGGATGGAGTCCCTGTGTCCTTTGTAAAGCATGCCCACAGACTTTAGCTTACTAACATCATCCTCTCTCTTAACTTCACAAGGATTTATTTTTTTCCAGTTACTTTCTTAAGAGCTGAGGCATTTATTCCAACCAAGAAGAATTGTCATCAGTCACACTTAATTTTTTTTTTTTTCTTCACACATACGGTGTAATGTCCATGGTGATTTTGGTGACTCACTCAGGACAGGGTGATTATAACCCTAAGTTCTGAGTCCTGAGTTCACCCTGGGTTAGAGCAAGAGGTTGCGGGGCTGCTGGCTGTTCACACTCATAAGTTATCCATCAAGTCACACATGCCGATTCCTCCCGAGACTCACAGCTGCACGCGTGGGGCTGAGCTTTGCTGAAGGCTGTAGGGGTGAGGGCGGCTCTCTGGGGCAGGGCTGTCTGGCTGGAATCATTTTATGCTTAAAGAGCTCTTCATTGGCAAGGGTCTGATTTTCAGGTCCCAGCAGGCTCTTGTCATCAGAAGAGGAGGGAGGGGCTGTCTCAGCATTTAAGACCTCTCCACGGGCAGGAAAAGGCAGAGAGGGTTTTCTAAAATGTGCTGTGACCCAGGAGTCTTAAGTTTGGCAAAGAGAATTGGAATGTGCGTTCTCAGGAGCGCCCTTCTGGTTTTCCCTCTCTTCTCCATGACTTCTCTCACGCCCCTCCCCCCTCCTCCCTCCCCCTGCCTCCCTCAGCTTCTCTGGTGAGCATCCCATCACTCACGCTCAGCTGCCTTTGTGAAACCTCAGCGTCGTTCCCAACACAGTTGTGGTTATCTCCTTGCCTAGCCCAGTCTGCTCTTGTTCTGTGAGTTGGCTGCTGTTCAAATTCACAGGAAGAAGACACACACACACACACACACACACACACACACACACTCTCACTCCTCGGCTCCAGGAATGCTCTAGAAATCAGAGGTATAGGAGCACACTTCTCCCAGTTGTCTTTCCTGGATGCTGTGCTGTTTCATCCCCCATCTCCTCTCCCTGCCTCCCCAGTCGCCATCCCAAGACCATTGGACTTAGCTGCCTGCACAGCCTCTCTTCTTTCCCTGCAGAAGGATGACTTGGTGTCTCATGTGTTCATTTGCTATGTAAAGGACAGGAGGGGTTTTCTGAGGAGCTGGATGTGGGGTAGGGAGGACATGGTGTGTGGTGGAGGGGACCTGCCCAGCATAGGTGAAGCAAGGTGTTGTGAGGTGACTGGAGTCACTTGCAGGTGAGTAGACCTCTGTCACCCCAGGCAGGTTGAGGGTGATGTCCTTTGACATGTTTATTGGGGTGTTTCTCTGAGATGCTCACTGGACTCTCTAGCTGAGTGCAGATTTCTCCTTGTGGGGAAGTATTGTTCACACTCAGTGGTGAGTAACCGTCATTCGTTCATTAGCCACCAAAGTCCAACCACTGACTGCAGGACCCAGAAGCCATTGCGTGTCTGGTGGAGTTCCAACCTGAGAGCCAGGGCTGCGGCACTGTGAGGGTGGGAGGGGCCACGCTTTCTAGCTCTTCAGTGGCAATGTCAGATGTCAGTTTGGCTGTTTGATCAATGAGAAGCCTCACTTATTGGAAACCATGGGGTTCCTCCCACCATTAAACCCCAGAGTTCCTACCAATTCTGGTCTAGTGTATTTAAATTAAAAATGGAAACAAGACCAGAGAAGCCTAACTCTGGCAAGATTAAAGATAAGACTAGTATTCACAGTCCTAAAATCAGGTAAGGAAATTGCTACCAATTATTGAGGGCCTACCATGCTCCTGCCACCAACCTATCCATCTGTTACTGTATTTAATCTTCCCAAATACCTATGAGATAAGCCTTATTACCTTCGTGTTACACATGGGGAAACTGAGGCTCAGAGAGGGTAAGGAACTCCCACCAGTGTTTCACCTCTAGGCAGTTCTGTTTTTTGCCTTCATGGCATGTTATATCCGTGACCGTCATGGCAACAATGCCATAAAGTTTCAAGGGATTTAGCTGCCCTGAGGCTGTAGCTGGAGACCGCGTCCTACAGCTCTTTATAGTGGTGGCGCCATCCATCAGTCCTGCTGCCACGTCTGATTTCCACAGTCAGCACTCACCCCTGGAGCCCCGTGCTGGGAGGGGGATCGCCAAGGGCAGATGGGTCACTCCTTATTTCTTACAACCAGCGATCAGCCCTGGCATCTGGCCAGGGAGCCCAGAGTGGTGTCTGAAAGGTAGAGAAGAAAGAGTCACTCCAGGACCCAGGGTGGACATGTCACAGTCAAACTCGGATGAGGTTCCATGATCATGTGATGTCTCCAGTTACCTAATCTGTGAAGTGGGGATGCTGATCGTGACTCAGAGTGGTTATGGGGAATGAGTCAGGCATGTCCAAGCTGTGGCCCAGGATGGCTTTGAATGCAGCCCGACGTGGATTCTTAAAACATGAGATTTTTTTGCTACCTTTTTTTTTTTAAGCTCATCAGCTATCCTCAGTATTCATGTATTTTTTGTGTGGCCCAAGGCAATCCTTTAATTCTTTTTCCAGTGTGGCCTAGGGAAGCCAAAAGGTTGGAACCATGGAATAAGTGATTTCATCCGGCACCTGGAAGAGTGTCTTGGGAGTGTAAGGCTTCAGTGAGCATGACAGCACCAGTATTGTGTCTTGTCATTGGGTGCTACCCTGCATCGTCTCTCTGTGGTCCTGTGTGCCATTGCTATGGTGCCAGAAATGTGGTCAGCATGCCCCTGAATATCTCCTTGCACCCTCATCACAAACTCTTGTGCATATGCTCTGAACCTCCACCTAGATGTTATACTTCTCTGGTTGTATGGCTTTGCGATCTCCATAGTATGGAATGACTCAGTATGTGAGTGCTTAACAAATACTTGTTTATTGCAAACAAGACATTATATAATGAAGCATTGCAGTGTCTGGTGGGAGCCATAATTCTATCAAAAGGGACAAAAATGAGAAAGTTAGGAAGGTCAGTGTTCAGGGTATGGGAGCCCAGACAGGAAGGAGGGTTCAGCCTCAGTGGCTGGACTGCACAGGCCCCCTGACCTACCACTAGTGGGCCTCATTTTCTTGACATATTTCTGCACTTCAAGTAGATTATGCATTTGCATTTACTGGATAATGGGCTTCATGTGGACTCAGCCTGGGTGTCTGTGAACTTGTTGTGAGGAGGTACCACTGGGTCATGTTGGGCTCCCTGGGAAGCTGGTCATGAGAGCTCCCTTCTATGGCCCACACATGCTGCTCCCCTTTGGAAAGGCCTGGGAATGAGTCCCTAGACACGACAGGTCCCTCAGTGATTGTGGTGGCTTCCCATAGCCCTCCTCCCCAAGCCGAACAGAGCTGTTCCTCTGTCAGCAGACACAGCCATGCAGAGTGGCATGTGCAGGAGCTGCCCCTGCATGCACCAGTGGTGCTCTAACCTCCCAGACCTCTTAGGGCTGTGGCTCCTCATAGCTCGTGGCTCTGGCTGAATGCTTCACCTGGGATCATGGGAGTGTGTGTACAAAGCAAGGCTGAGTCACAGAAAGCTGTATTTCCTCCTCCTGCTGCCAGGGGTGAGCTTATAAATGTGCCTCTGTGGCCCACAGGAGAATGTACATGGACGATCTCAGTCCTGCCCCCTTCCCAGCCTCCACACTATTTGAGGACTTTCCCAGGCTGTGCTGTAAGCCGAGGGCCTTGTCAGCCGCAGGTCTACCCTCACTGGCCCCTTCCTAAACCACACCATCAATAACGACCACTCGTAGACCCCGTGCAGACCTCAAGCGAACCAGTCTGACTGCTCGGGAGCCTCCTGGGGGCTTCTGGGTTTCTCTGTGCCTCTTACTTCAGCATTCGCCGGACAGTGGAGCTTGGCCAGCTGACTTCCCAGCCCATCCTCATCCTTCCGGCCCTCCTGCCATCACTCTCTCTACCCCCACAACCCAGTCCCTACCACTTCGCACAGTGGTTTTCGGGCTGTGTCGATGGAGGGGTTGCACACTCTAGGGCCTGGGCTGCGTACTCTCTAAGCCAGTGGAAGTGGGGACAGACTGGATGGGGGGAACTGAGTGAGGGCCCCTTCCACAATTTGGTTGCCACCCTCATGGTCCTGCTGCTTTCAGTGAGCGAATGAGGCTGGTTGGTGCTTCAGCCACCAGTGTAACCAGATCTCTGTGGGCTCGTGAAAAATGGAGTTCTCTTCAGCAGCAAATGTTTGCAATTAACTTTAACATATGGTGGAATTTGTTTTTGTGTCCGTAAAGTATGATAGGCAGTGAGGGGCTGGCAGGGAAGCACTCGGCTTGTCACGCCCTGGGCCTCACTGGTGGGCGGAACATTTCTACTCAGTTTGGAGCACTGACACAGGGAACTAAGTGGCTGTCACTGAGTCAGCCAGGGACCTGAGCTCTCTTTCTGGCTTGACACATTCTCTTCCTTCCAGGTTCTTCTGCCTGCCCAGCAGGGTAAAGGTGCATTTCTGTTCATTTTAGGATGAGGCTCAGTAGTCTGTGTGGCCTTAGTGACATTGCTTCTCAGTTTTGGTCACTGTCCAGCTCTTAGTGGCACCTTCTACTGCAGGGCTGTCCTGTAGGGTTCATGTGTTGTGATCGCGATAGCAATGGGGAATGTAGGTCCCTCTGTGTCCAAATTTCAGGTGCGCGCTGACTTAGTAGGCCTTGAGCAGCAAGTAACAAAGCCGAGTGAACAGGGGCTTAGCCCAGTGGGAGAGCGATTTGTGCTTAGCTGGACACTGGGGGATAACTCACCCCTGTGATGGTTTGGCAGTCCAGCAGTGTCCTCAGGGATCCGGCCTCTCTCCACATTTCTATCCCCATCTTCAGGGTGTTGGCTTCTTTTTCCTGCAGATCACCCAGTCCTGAGAGATGGCTTCCCACCCTCTATGACAAGGGCCAAAGTGAGAAGGAAAGGGCTGGGACTGGGGCTTTCTTTGATGTTTGCTTCTACTTCTTACTTCCAGAGGAGAGTCTGTCTCAGAAGCCCCCAGCACATGCCCCCACTCACTCACCGCAGGTCAGTCACGGGCAAAGGGGAAAGATTTCGTCTGACTGGCTTAGATAAATCGTGACTTACCCTCTTAGCAAGTACGAGTGGGAAGGTGACAACAGTGTCTGCTGCAGTGACCCTGCAGTGTCAGAAAGGATGCTTAAATCTGCTGGAAGCTGGGAAGTCACTCCTGGAAAGCTAAGGGGAGGGATATGGGATGGCAGTGGCCGCCGCCTCTCCAGGCTCCTTCCACACGTACCCTGCGTGCTAGCCCTAACCACGTTCTTCCTATAGCGCTGCTGCTTCCTCAGCTTACGCCTCAGCTACGAGACGTGTCAGGACGCCTCACTTCCTGTGAAAGAGAGGTCAAACGCAGCTTAGCATTCAAGCCCTCCCCCCCTCCTTCATCCCACTCCGAACAAGCTCACATCTGGCAGGAAACACTCGTTTCCTGCTTTATCTCCTGACACTCCTCTGTGCAGAGCAGGTAGCAGTCAAACTGGGCTACTTCCCACCTGCTGAACTCACCTGGGGCTTTTTGTCTGTACACCCTTGCTCACTCTTGAGTCTCCATTTTGCATGCCTGACCCCATAACTCAGCCTGTTCAGAGCTGACTTATTATTTTAAGGTTCTTGTTTATGTCATCGATTCCTTGGAGAATACCTCCTTGATTGCCCCAACTGGAATTTTTCTGAGTCACCTTTGAATTTCTGTAGACCTTGATATCAGTGAACCCACATGATCCACAGAGAGAGCTGGATGGGCATAGATGGCCTTCCAGTGGGTATAAGGCTTGAGTGGACCCCTTGAAAATTGGGGAAGATTTGGGGTGCTGGAGAGGACAAATGGCCATGCCAGGTACTGGGAGGCATGATGAGACTGTCTCTAAGAATACACCTGGGTCTTCATTCTCCTGCTTTGGCTTCACCTTCGAACATCTTAATACTGTGTCTGTAGGAACATGTGAAATTGGCCCGTGGGTACCACATTGGGCAGCACAAATATAGAACATTTGCATCATCACAGAAAGTTCTGTTGGACAGTGCCAACCCAGAGGGTCAGTAGAGTGGGGGGTGTCTATTGATGTGGAAATCCTGATGTGCTTTGGGGAACACACTCACATCTATACACATAACTTGTCACTGTAATTCTGAGTCAGGAATCCTGTTTCACAGATTTTTGTGGTTCTTTAGCTCCTTGTGTCTGTCCCTGTTCTCTAATCCCCTGAATGGAAGTGGATGTGAGGAGCAGAGCCATATGAAAGGCATCCAAGATGAAAATTATATCCCAGACTTGCACATGAATGTTGTGGTTAGGGGTGGGGCTTCTGCTGGTTGGTGCTGCATAGTTGCCACCATTCCTTCTGGTTCTTCCATTTCTACCCAATCCCCACTTGCTTGTTTCCATAGAAGTTTCAAGGAGGATACACTGTCCTGGGTTAGACCTAGCCTGAATTGTTAACCTCAGAATTGGGTTCTCATTCAAGGAGTGGAGGGCAACCTCTGGCCCTTGCCTTTTTAGGAAAGTATTTCGGTATGGTTGATAACCTCATTCATCCAGCTCTACTGTATCATGGTCTAATAATGGTGGTGCGTTGCCTTGTAGTCACATAGAGCCTTAAATTTTCAGAGTTCCATCTGGGCATTTGATCAGGATGAACCTCGGAGCTAAGTAAGGCAGTGATATAATGGAGCTTTGGTGGATTTTTGACATTAAAAGAATTTATTTGAATTCTTATAACCCTAATTACTAGCTGTGTAAAGTTGAGCAAATTACTTAAACCTTCGTATTTTTCTCATTTGTGAAATGGATGATAGACAAGTGACATGATTTAGTTTAGTTTTTAGTGGTATCACCTTGGTTTTTGTGTTGAAAATTAACATTTAGGAAGCTGTTGCAATAATCCTGGGAAGATGTGGCAGCACCACCTACAGTGGGAGCGTTGGAGATGGCAAGTGATCAGGGTCTGGTCACCCTTTGAAGGTGAGAGAGAAATGGCTTCTTGACAGTTTGCATATGACATGTGTGGGAGAGAGGAGTCAGGGATGATTCTGAATTGTTTGTCTTGAGTGATAGGAAAGTTGTAGGTGCCATTCATCAACAGAAAAGTGGAGACTATGGTTCATTGGAACAAGTTTTAGTTGGGGTGAGGTGGGTGGGAAAAGATTAGGAATTCTGTTTTGGTTTTGTTAAGTTTGAGATTTTGATTAGAGATCCAAGTGAAGATACTGAGTAGATGGGTGGATATTTAAGTTAAATTTAGGAGAGAGATCTAGGGTGGAGATAGTAATTTCAAAGTCATTGAGCATATACATGACATTTAAAGTAATGAGACTAGATAAGACCACCAAGGGCAATGAGCATAGATAGAGAAGAGGATGAAACATTCAGGTTTAGGAAGATAAGAGGGAACTAGCAAGGAAGCCAAGAAGGAGTGAGTAGTGAGATAGAAAAGCAGGCAAGTGAGGTGTCCTGGAAGCCAAGTGACCACAGTGTCAGATGCTGCTGCTAGACTCAGTATGCTGAAGGCGGAACAATATGGACATCATTAGTGATCTTCACAAGAAAGTTTTGTTAGAAAGAGGGGGACAAGTACCTGATTGGATTGGCCTTAAATGAGAGTAGAAGGGGAGAGGAACTGGAGATAGAAACCAGAACTAATTTCTTTTTGAATTTTTCTACCAAGGCTATCAAATAAATGAGGAAGTGGGATCAAGAAAAGGATGTTTTTCTTAATGTGGGAGAAATGAGAAAAATACACACGTAAAAATATTTACAAAAATATATTATGTAGCTTTTGAGCATGCATGAGGTGATGAAGTCTAGTGCCTATGGGGAGAAACTGCCCTAGAGAGGAGTTTGGGACTCCCTAGACCAGTGGTTCTCAACCTTCCTAATGCTGCGACCCTTTAATCCAGTTCCTCATGTTGTGGTGACCCCCAACCATAAAATTATTGGTAGCTGTTCTCTACATAGTGTGGCTGGTCCACATAAGTACATTATGTATTTTCCGATGGTCTTAGGTGACCTGTGTGAAAGGGTCATTCGACCCCCAAAGGGGTTGTGACCCACAGGTTGAGAACCATTGCCTAGACCTTGAACAGAAAGGGGAAGTCCTTCATATAACTGTATCCTGACTACAGTCGGTTAATTATTATAAAAAACAGCTTTTATTTTTCTCACTGAAAGGGAGTCAAGAAGTAGGAAGTTCAAGGACAGTGCAACTGCTTAAGAAAGTTTTCAATGATCCAGCCTTGCTCTGCTCCTTAACAGGTGGCTTTTATTCTCTTAGTACCAAAATGGCTAATTCATGTCCAGGCGTTACATTTTAATTCCAGGCACAGAAATAGGGAAAAGGTGAAGAGCAAAATGTATGCATCAGCTGAGTGTGTCTCACTTCACAAAGAGAACATGACTTTTGAAAATGTTCTGCTCCCACCCCCTTCTCCTGTAGGATCCCAGGTATTGCCTCATACGGCCATTCCTAGCTGCAAGGGAGTCTGGGTAAGTGAGATTTTCACCTGGGAACATAGTCACCAAGATTTTGGCTATGGAGGTAAAGTATGAAAGATCATTGTGTCTTCTAGTTATTAAATCTTAATTTTTAAAAATTGTGGTAAAACGTATATAACATAAAATTGACCATTTCAGCCATTTTTAAGTGTATAGGTGAGTGATATTAAGTAAATTCACATCGTTGCTGTGATTACCACCATCCAATCACAGAACTCCTCATCTTGTAACACTGCAACTCTGTACCTATTAACCTGTTTCCTGGTGGCACTTGTGGCTGCAGCACTTACCCCAAGATAACTCATGGGTTACAATTTTAATCCCCCAAAGTTCTGTGCTTTGAAATTTACCACATGAAAAAATATTATTAAAACTCATCATCACATACATTTCTGTTTACATTAGGATTAGAGATAAGTTCTGTTTAGAAATAACTCAAAAAAAATCTTTTGTATTTTATTTTCATATTGAAAATCAGTCAGATTTGCTTCAGCCTCAAAAGCATGTTTATGTAAAATTAAATGAATGTGGCAGCGAGCTGAACCTTTTTTTTCTAAGCAGGAAATCGGTTAATTAATAACTCCCCATGCCTTCTTCTTTCCAGCTCCTGGTACCCACCATTTTACTTCTGTCTCTGAGAATTTGAGTACTGAAGTTATTTCCTAGAAGTGGAATTATATAGTATTTGTCCTTTCGTGACTAGCTTATTTCATTTAGCACACTGTCCTCATTATGTTGTGGTTGTGTCAGAATTTCCTTCTATTTTAAGGCTGAATAATATTCCATTGTATGTGTATACACGTTTAGTTCATCCATTCACCTGTTAATGGACACTTGGGCTGCTTTCATCTTTTGGTTGTTGTAAATAATGTTGCTGTGAACATGAGTGTACAAACATCTTTTTAAGTCCCTGCTTTAAATTCTTGTGTATATACGTAGAGATAGAATTGCTGGATCATATGGGTAATTCTATTTTTAATTTTTTTAAAGAGCTGCCATACTGTTTTCTACAGTAGCTTCACCATTTTGCAAGCAAAGTGCACATGGGTTTCAATTTCTCTACATCCTTGTCAGGTTATTTATTTATTTATTTATTTATTTGTTTGTTTGTTTATATAGTAGCCATCATCTTCCAGATTTTAAAGGGTATGGTGAGTTGAAATGGGTGGGGAGAGAGTTGAAGGATAAAAAGGGTAAAAAAAGTGAAGGGTAAAAGTAAAAATAAGAAGTAATAAGAACTGTCTCACTTCCTTTGGGTCAGACTTCCTTGAAACCTTTCTGGAGTTCCCAGGAAGGGCACCTGGAGCCTAACACAAGCTCATGGGAAAGAGGCTGTGTGGGTGGCTCATGAAACCTGGCTTTTTTTTTTTTTTTTTTTTTTTTGATTTTGGGAGTGTGCAGAGTGCCACCCTGAGGTGACACCAGTTTTGCCCTGTGTGATGAGGTTAACAGAATCAGATAACAGATGCTGACCCCCGCCCCCTCTCTAATTTAGAGCTGAGATGTTATAGAAGATCACACAGCCTTTGAGATCTTTGAACTAAAGGCATTCTGGAGATTCAGATCATCTGGAGAGATTTTCTCCCCCTCACATGTGAAGGGAAAGTCCTGCATGCTACTAACGGTGGGAGAGCTTTACTCAGATTGTCAGTCAGTATTTATCTTTTCTTGTCTCCCCTAGAAGAGTGGGTGATCCTTAGGAACAAGTGTTGCATGTGAGAAGGAGAATGATAGCAAGTCGCAGTGTTTTACACCTTATCATGTGCATGAGCTGATTCAGGAGAAAAATTATTGGTCTTCAGAATACATCTTGTTCCTAATATTGTGCTGTTGGTATCAGTTAATTCTATGAGGAGCTCTTCGGTTGTGAGGATATTTCTTTTCTTTATTATTTTTTTTTCCTGGATGCATAACACAATGAAAAGTGATGGCAACAAAAGCCAACGGGATTCGTGGAGCGCTCGGTGTTGCCCCCTGCTGGGCTCTCAGAATCTTTCCCATTAAAACATCATCAATAATGCCCCTGTCCTTCCCACTGTACACACACACACACACACACACACACACACACACACACAGGAAACACACATTCTTTGTAAGAGTATACATTGTATTGGCCACGTGGCGTCCAGCCAAGCCAGAAGCACCTGTGCCCAGAGTATCAGCTAGAAAGGCCTCCTCCCACTGCTTTCTTGTTTGCCGGGTACGTTTAAGAGCGTCCAGGAGGCTAATGAGGATGAAGGGAAAGGAAAACTGACATTTTTCAAAGGAAACCAAACTTTAACTCCTCATAAAGGAAACACGTTTTCTGTACGCCTGTTTTATGTTTCCTGCCATGTTTGCATGTCTGTGTAACAATGTGGAAAGTCTGTAATGTATGTTGGGCCACCTTGGCTTGTGTTGTTGGAGGCTGTGCTTTTACCAGTCTTCTGCTTTGCGGCCGGACTTGTGGCCAGCTTTCTAGGTTTGGGCAAAGAAGAAGAGTGGGCGGGGAATGAGAGGTCAGGGAGACTCCTGTGTCACACATGGTCTACTCATTCAGCTGGTTAGGACATTGCATGGGAGCCCTGGGGACACATTTTCATCCCTAGTTGGCTCACATTTAACCTCTTTTATTTCTTGACCATTGACGGAGCCCCAAGCTCTGGCTGGCCCTTTCAGTAATCTTCACTTTCTCTGGTGTTGGGTTGGTCACTGCTTCCTCTTGAGCCCTGATTTCTTTCCAATTATAAAATGAGGGGAAAGGCCGACTGATCTCTTGGTGTGGGGTCTGACAGTTAGGGAAACAAGATAAGAATATGGTTGTCTCAGTGCAGGTCCACATCCTCAATAAGAAGTAGCCATCTGAGAAATGAAATGAGACAGGAAAGAGTCTGTTCCCAACGTTTGCCAGGTAGTGTCAGCATTGACCAAAGAGCAACTGTCGGCTCTGGTTGACTAAGTTACACAGCACTGCTGATTTCCTGCACAGATGCTGGGTGTTAGGCAATGAAAGTGGATATTGGTCAACATTCACTGGCTAATGTCAACATTGACCTTGGGTTCGCATAGATCATAACCATCATTGCCTGAATGAAATGTGCCTTCAATTTCCTCTCAAGTATTTGTCCTTTCATATTTGTGTGTAGGTCTCTTCTCTAACAACCTATGAAAGGCCTGTTGAAGTTTGATTTAATTTGTTACAATAATGTGAAACAGAGCCTTGAGGTACACATGAAGTTCTATTTTTGACTCTGTTGGCTATCTCAAATAAATGATCTTATACAAATATTTACGTAGATCGATATGTTAAATTAATTTCCATATAGACAGTGAATAACTGCTACTTACTGAAAACAGCAAATATGTGTCAGAAACTTCAAATACGTTATCTTATTTAATCTCCAAAACATCTTGTCAGATGGTCATGATCTCACAGATGAAGAGGCAGAGGCTTTGAGAGAGTCATTAACTTGCTCAGGTTCTCAAAGGTAGAACCAAGTCTTGAATCCAGGTTTGATCAGACTTGAAAAGCATGCTCTTCCTATTCTCCTTTGCTGATTCTGGAACAGATGCTGTGTGAGAAAAAGAAAGGTGCTTATCTACCCTTTTGAAGTAAAAGCCGTCCATGGCCAGCAACATTGCGATAGGCGATGAGCCAAGCGTGTTACCCTGTGCTTCCCGCTAGGCGCCTCTCGGATGTGCAGACATTACACTTCGCCATTCTCATCCCATTGTATGGTCCTCCTCCCCTCTCCCCAGGAGCTGGGGGGACACAGAAGCTCTGATTGGCTCTGCCAGCTGCTTATTGTTTCCCATTTTCTCCCCACTGCAGAGTCTTGAGACTGTCTCCTATAGAAGATCCTGCCACTTCTATTGTCCCTGTAGACTTTCCCACCGCCTCAGGACCACAGGCTCAGTTGCTTATTGTGGTGGTGTTGGCTCAGCCTCAGGACAGAGACCTTGAGCCAGCTGACAAGGTTGCTTGTGTCACTACTTCTAAGGCCACAAGCCATGCTTTTGGTTCCCAATACTTTTGAATACTCTCCTTCAGTTTAGCCACATGGTCTCCCAGACTCCCAGCAGCAGATTTTCCCGACAGACAGTCTTGGCTTGTGGCCAATCCCTGTCTCCTGCCTGGATGACCTCAGTTACCAAGTCAACATGGCACTAATGAATGCCACTGTGCTGCTCCCTGGTGGAGAGGGTGGAAACTGAGAGCTACACAGACTAGTTTTGTTAAAGAGCTACCCAAAGACCCTCGCCCACTTTCTAAACAAAAAGGGTTCATCTATCTGATGGAAGTAGTATTGACAGTGCCAGTGGAAAGGTGGCCTGATATGTAGTTGCCTCCTGTTCAAGGCTAAATGTAGCTCTAATTTCATATTTTGGTGGGGCAAAAACAGTACATAACCATTTGGTCTCCAATTGAAATTAGGGTTTTCGTGTGTTTATTTTGTCTTTCTTTCTGTCAATTGTCTGTGGCACAGAGGCTTCAAGAAGCTCCCTTTGAGGTTTTTCAGAACTCTGGGTCAATATTAATGAAGATCTTAGTTTTTGGAAACATACCTTTGATTCAGGAACCTTCTGGAGTGTCATGATGATGGGATCTCCCCTTAACATTCCTGCTCAGTCTTAACAGGTCTCAGAGCCCTTGCCCTGGGATAGTGCTGGGTTTGCAAGAGGTTGCCGTATTCTGCAGTATTCCTGTATATGGGAAGCTGTGTCATCAGCCTAGAAGATGACACAGCATCTAGTGTCTGGTGTCTACAGGACGATGGATCGGGGTTGGGAGAGATTGGAGGAAGCCATGGGAATTCACGGGTGAAGAAGTCAGGTGTATTGATACTGTGAAGAAAATTAAGCCTCACTTAACCTCTTAGTTTTTACTTTGATGTAGAGAACAGGAAGGCATTTCACATAACCATGCCAGAACTGTTGGTTGGGTAAATGCAGACAAACCCTGTGTGGATACATTGCGTACAAACCCTAGACCAGGCACTTCCAACCTGCAGCCCAGGAAGGCTTTCAGTGGGACCCAACACAAATTCTTAAAACATTATGAGATTCTTTTGGGGAACCTTTTTTTTGGTTTAGCTCATCAGCTATCATTAGTGTATTTTATATGTGGCCCAAGACAATTCTTCTTCCAGTGTGGCCCAGGGAAGCCAAGAGGTTGGACACCACCGCCCCAGACTGAGGCCATTGAAGCATATGGGACCTTGGTTCCATTCTGTTGTCAGGATTGGTCACCAAGGCCACAGCCAGGATGACCAAAAAGGTACTCTGACATTCTTGAATTGTTCATGACCTTGGTCCTGAACTACTTGCCCCAATCTCTCTCACTCCATTCTTTTTATCTAATACTGATTCTCCCAGTCTCTGACATTATAATTCAACATCTTTTCTTTTTTAATAATTGCTCTCTTATATTTCATATTCAGCTTTTTTCTCCTCCTCCTCCACCACCACCACTACCATCACTATCACCATTGTAGTGGCTACCATTTTATGAGGGTTTACCATGTGCCAAGCTCTTGTGCTTAGACAGTTTTAATGTAGTAGTTTAGTTGACTCTTATTCAAACTCTATGAGGCAGGTCCTGTTATTATTTCCATTTTATTGATGAGCGAACCGGTGCCACCAAGGTCACACAGCTAATAAATGGTGGTGTTGGGGCTTGGATCTAAGTTGATCCATGTTGCCTCCTTGTCCCACTATTTTCACAGCCCAGTGTTTCTTGGTTGAGCTTCCCTTGGTTTTCCTGGGCCCAGCCTCACTGGCTTGCATTTCTGCCTTGAAAGCAGTGACTCCCCAGATTCCCCGGCAGATGGGGTTTCAGCAAGAACTGTCTTGTTTCCTGGTCTTTTTGGAGTCAGAGTAGACTTTTACCTGGTGGCGTTGGGCCAAAGAGTGGTACCCAGATACCATTTGTTCTTAACCTAAATCCACAGAGGACAGGCCTCTTCTGGGAATCCCTTTGGACATTTTGAGGCCCAGCAGCCTGAAGGGAGCAACTTGGGTCTCAACTCCTATCTGTCACCTCCATGCGGCAGCAGTCTTAGACCTCTTGCACAGCTGGGGTTGATCCAGAGACCCTCTCCTGGCTGTGGCAGCCTGTCTCTCAGCCTTCCTCCATACTTCTCCAGAGAAAACAGGTCCAGAGAGCAGGGTGGGGAGACCCGGAACAGCCTACGAGCCTTCACCCCTGTGGAAGGCAGGCCTCATAAACAAGCTGAGCTCAGGGTGGGAGCATTCCCTTTGAGGTCTTGAAGTACCTGCATTTACTCTTACCGCACACATTCAGTGAGGTAATGGATATAGAAAAAACCACATTACTGGCATGCGGTGGGTACTCAATAAACATTAATTCCCTTTTTTATCTTCTGAAATCTTCTTTTCCTTGAAGTAAGAATATCTTGGGGACTGAAACATAGACTAATGATGAGAAGCCCAAAATTCAGAACAGAGGAGTGGTTTTTCTAAGATTGCACAACCAGCACCAAAATCCAGGTGTCCTGTGGTGTCTTGGCATGCCCCCATCTTTTCCTTGTCATTCCTGCCATCTGGGGCACGCCGTTGCTCCCCGAAGTTCTGTGCCTCTTTCTCCATTGCCTTAGATACGTTTTCTAGGAATTCCTCAGGTGTCAGCCTTCATGTCTCCACAGCTACCGAGTGGGATTCCCGACCCTGTAAGGAAAATATTGGTCATAAAATGGGAGTGAATTAGGGAATTATTCAGCCTAGAGTTTCAAACATGCCTTTAGGAGCAAAATGCTTTCTCGAATGAAATCTTTTCTAGGAATCAATAAATCAGTCCTTTTAGAAATACATATATACATATATGTATATATGTATTTCTAAAAAGGAGATAGATACATGGAGAGAAAGAGGTAGGGAGGGAAGGGGGGAGAGAGAGAGAGAGGGAGATGGAGAGAGAGAGAGGGGTAGTTTTAGCTGGTGTGCGAGTGTGTGTAAGTGTGTGCCCAAAATCTCTTTGGCCTTAGCTGTTTTATACATGTATGTGTGCATATATCTAGAGATACATACATGTGGCTATGCCAAGGTCCTGACAGCTTACCGAGTTGTTTGTACAGTGCTGCCAACGTAAGCCCACAGTGGCGAGTTTGTGAACTTAATTGTCAGATTTTGGGTACGACAACAGCTCTGATGGCCATTCCAGAAGAGTTCATTGTCCGACCTCATATCTGTGAACGATATGGTTCTGGGAAAGGCTTTGCTTGGAGAATTACACAGAAGGCTGTGTCGTGCCGAAACACTGTCTGGGCACCTGGCCTTGGGCGCTGGCAGAGTGCGCTTCCCTGGTTAAAGGCATGACGTGAGCAGACAGGGGGAGTGGAGCCTCACCCCTCCCCAGGCTCTGTGTTCTCGATGTCACACTGGTCTGGGACAGTGCTTTTCCGTTTAAGAGGCTCAGGAAAGATGGTGGCTTTTTTAAGGCCTCGTGGTAAAGGAAGAACCCGAAGCCCAGGGTCACCTTTCCTTTCCTTCTTTGCTTCCCTCCATGGCACCCAATACAAGGCAGGGAGGCTGGAGGTCATTTGCAGAAAACACTGCCCTCTTGCACTGTGCTGGCCCGCTGTGGGGACAGCGGTACCACCACGAGCAGTGTGTGTGGCGTTCTTCTCCCGGTTAGCTCTGTGCTGCTAGAAGATGAAGTCCTGCTGTCGTCCGAGCTGGAGGAGTTGGCCAAAGGGCTCAGGCTGCTGAGGAAGATGTGTCATCTCAGGAGAGAACCCGAGAAGCTCTCCAGCACAGAAGGCCAACTTTGGGGCGCAAACAAACAAGCAAACAAACATGGTTTTGAAGACAGAGGTGGGCCAGTGAAAATGACTAAACATTGTGCTGTCTCTTCTGGGCCACAAGGCCCTCCAATCGGTGCTCTGTAACCCTCACTAACCTAGGAACGTAGACGACACTGTTGCCTTTTACATCTGAGCCAGCTGAGGCTACAAAAGGCTGTGACCTGCTCCAGGTCACACCGGCTGTGTGGAAGTGGGCGAGCCTGCCAGCTCGGGCTTCACCAAAACTAAACGCTGTGCGTCTCGTAGTTTGCAGCTGCACGAGAAGCGGTGTTAGCAGGACACCAGGTGGTGGTGGCAGCCAGCCTGCACCTCCCTGCCTGGCACAGTGGGGGGATTGGGAGGGAAAGGGCTGTGCCCCCTGGCCTGAGCCAAGTTGGGTGGGGGGTTCCTCCCTTGTGCCATTCTGGCAATTTCCCTCCGGCACAGCCCCCACACAGCACTCCCACCATTTGTTCAGAACCTGCTGCCTGTTGGAGAATGAGCTCCCTGAGGTCGGGGCAGCCCCGTTTCTCCTGGGGCTGCGCTGGATGCTTTGCTGATATTCCCTTTGTACAGGTGAGGGAAGCATGTGCAGAGAGGAGGCAGGGACTTGTTCGGAGAGCTTCCAGGGGCGGGAGAATTTACGGTGGTGGGGAGAGTTGAGGTCATGATGCAAGCCTGGAGGAGCTGGCTTCGCTGTCCAGGGCACTGCCAGTCTCCGCTCTCAGAGCGAGGTCTCATTAGCATTCAGAGGGGGAAGGAGCTGGGGCCGTCATCACCACCACGGGCGCCGCCAAAGACAGGCTGTGTTTTAATTACGACCTGGACTTTGGGACAAATCCTTTTCTCTGCTTGTCTGAGCCTTAGAGAAAACAACTTGTGGGAGGTGTGTAGTCAGCAGCTGGGTCCACAGTGGTGCCCGTCCAGCTGTGTACACATCTGGCACGCAGGTGGCGGTCTGCACGCGCCTTTTCTCCTTGAAGTGCTCTGGGGTTCGTGAGGCTAACAGGAGCCAAGGCAGCAAGGTGAGGGTGACCTGGCTGTTACCTGGGGGGCGAGGAACTGATGGAGGAAGTGGACAGAAACAGGACTGCCCCAATCCCTGTCCGCAACCCCCACTGACAACCTTGACCCTCCCTTTTCCAACTTGGGGGACAATTTTGGAGTCGGGGATGACATTCGGAAGGGAGGAGGAAGGGGAAGAGATTAGTAACAGGGTAGAAGTTAGTGGAGCACAGATGCCACCACCTGTGGCTGCGCGTTCTCCATGCCTCCTGGCTCCTGGGAGCCTTTGCCTGGTCTGTTTGACAGGCTGTTCCCCGGGAAGGGGCGGAGCAGGAGGGCTTGGGACAAAGGGCCTTTGACTGGCGCCTGGAAGAGCACTGATTAGTTTGCTCAGGTTGGCAAACAGTGACTAGGGGCTGGGGCCGGGGAAGAACTGGGTGCATTTTCTGCCCGATGCATGCATCCCTCATGGAGAGAGGGAGGAGAGGCAACTGGTCAAGGCACTGGTGTGCCCTGAGGTTCAGACATGGCCCACGAAACGTGCTGGGCAGCTGGAGAAAGGGTGAGGGCCGCTGGCACCTGGAGTTCTGTGTTTTGGGCTGTTGCATACCTTGTCAGTGGTGATTTAGCCACGCTGCGCCTTGGACCGCCCACCTACCTCAGCCCTTTCTGAAGTCGAGAGGTGGGGCAGAGCGCATCAGTGTGGGTGTTTCTCAGGGGCTCCCAGTGGCTGAGGCTGGGAGGACTGGTGGCCCGGGTGCCTGCACTGCTGCCCTGCGCTGGGCTGCACCCCCGCAGGCTGGCCCCTGTCCTGGAAGGCCGACCCCAGTCCAGTCAGTGCCTGGGCGGCCGCTCGTGCTCTTCTCCAGGCCCCGGCATCCTCCATTCAAACAGCGGCAATGACCTCCCTTTTCTCGTGCCAACCTGTGTGTCATGCCACCTCTCCTTAGCTCCCTCTTCACTCCACCCTCAGAGCCCTTCCGTCCTGTCAGGAAGCTTCTCAGGCAAACAGACTGCACACTCAGCCATGAACCGTGCAGCATGAGCTATTCCAGTCTGTGACTTGGTTCGCTCCACGATGTGGTCACTGGACACCGCCTGGTATGGTTCTTCTATTCTGTTTCTCACAGGTACATTGCCATGGGTAGATACCGTTCACCGTGTGTTTGTTGTCCCTCACACCAGCGCGTGAGCTCTGTGTAATTTTGTGCCCTCTGGTGCCTGACACGTGCAACACAGAGTGTGTGGTGGAGTGCATGGGGATGCTTCTGAGTACATGATGGAATGAATCAGAAGTGGATGAATGAATGAAGAGGAGAAGCAAACATGATGTGCAGAGGAGCTTTGGCAACGGGGTTGCCCATGTGTAGGGAAAGGCTCTTCGTTCGTTCACAGTGGCGCCTCGCCTGCCAAGGTGGGGCCCGTTAGCAGAGCACGGTGGTGACAGCGACCTGCACACCTGAGGCGTCGGCTCGCGTCTGCCTCGTGCAGAGAGGCGGCATGGGAAGTTTTGTGTACTCACCCCGGCCATTCTGCCCCATTTCTTACGCCGTCTGACCTTCCCATGTCTGTTGACCTCTCTTGTAAGTGAGGACCAACACAGAGAGATTTCCCTTCCCCCTGTTGTGATACGGTAACACATAAAAAAAACCAACTCTATTTTGGAAATGGGAAAATGAATGCTATAGTGAATGAATCCAGACGTATTTTTAGGGTACATTGTATCTGTGCTCATGCCACAGGCTTGACAAAGGCAATTATGTTTTCATGCAGCGATTTGCAAAGAAAAAGGAAACAGAGAGATCTGCTATCAGTGATAGTGCTTCATAGACTACCCCGAACTCCTCCTGATCTGGGGTGACAAGGGAGGGGATTGCCGTTGTTGGGAACCTGCTGTGTGTCAGCTCCTCTGTTGGGCGGGCTCTGTATGTGTTATTTCAGGGGAGAAGGAGTCGTCTGAATTTAAAGACTTTTTGCTTCCAAGCTTTCTCGTTCCTGTTCTTGATGTTTCTTTTGCTGTCCACTTGGGGGGGCAGCTGGGCCCCAGCCGGACCTTCTCACAGACCCTCCTTTCCTTTTTCCCCTGCTGCCAGGCTGTTTGCTGTCAAATGTGGGGGCTGCTTTGAGGCCATCGCACCCAACGAGTTTGTGATGCGGGCCCAGAAGAGCGTGTACCACCTGAGCTGCTTTTGCTGCTGCGTCTGTGAGCGACAGCTCCAGAAGGGCGATGAGTTTGTCCTGAAGGAGGGGCAGCTGCTGTGCAAAGGGGACTATGAGAAGGAGCGAGAGCTGCTCAGCCTGGTGAGCCCGGCAGCGTCGGACTCGGGTGAGTGCCGTGCAGCGGACAGGGGTGTCGGGGTGGCACTGTGGAGTGGGCTGACAGTCTCAGTGCTTTCTCCCTGGAGAGTGAGCGACCAGGGCAGCCTGGCTCCACGGAAGGCAGCTCTGTACTTCCTGGGGAGTTCCTTTGTAAGCTGGCAGTAATCTCTTACCTGTCAGGTATTGCCCTGATGTGCTGCCTAACAAATCACCCCCAAATTCCATGCCGGGCAACCAGAAACAGTTACCCACATGCTCATGAGGCTCTGGGTTAATGGGAGCAACTGTGCTTCAGGCAGAAGGTTTTCAGGTTACCTGGAGTCTGCTGACCTCAGCTGAGCCCAGCTCCGCAGTAGCCCAGGTTCACGTTTGCTCTGTGTGAGTCACTCTGGGGTCCACACTTCAGGGGCAGCATCTTCCCCTGGTAGTGGCAAGAGCACGAGAAGGCATGTTCCACCCACAGCACATGCCCAGCCTCCACCCACTTCTTATCTGTTACACCTTCAAAGCTCAAAGCCAAAGTTCAGGGAAGGGAAACGCCCTGGCACACCATGCTGTTAGAAGGAGGGGTGAAGGGGGTCCCCAGTGCAGCTGCCCCATTACTGGCTGCTCTCAGACTCGTCTCTTCATCTGAACCCAGCTCCCCCAATGTAAGAAGGCCAGCTCACCTGTCTCGCCCTGGAGCGCCTTGTGATGCTCGCCCACTTGGGCCTCCTCCCCAGAATGTTGCAAAACCTTCTATCACCCCGAGGGCCTATGTGCGGTGGTGATCAGAATACCAGCATGGCCTTAGGAGGATGTGCACACCTTCCTCATGTGGAAATAAATGCTGTGGTCAGGCCTGCCTTGGGCCACATCTCTGTGGGGCTTGATCACTGTTATTCAATGACAGATTTGAATTGGCTACAAAGTCAGTCTGAGGCATTAGGGTGTTGCACCCTCACCTCCCGCGTACAAAGGCGAAGGAGAAAAGCTGGATCTAAGCAGTGTTAATGGAGGCGAATGCTCGGAGCCACGTTGCTGCCGCAGTCCCTTTTGACCATGTTTTCAGTAGTATGCTCAGCTCTGGGCATTCCTTCTGGAGCTGACATTGACAAGGTAGAGCTTTCTCACTCATTTATTCACGTATTAATTCTGTACATGTATCTTGAGTGCTTGTTTTATACCAGGGATGGAATCATATGACTCACCAGAATGGTATGGGGGTGGGAAGATCTCAAAACCAAGATAAATGGAGGAATTATAGATACTTAGGCTAGAAGAGTAAAGACTTAATGTTGCTTTGCAATGGTTGGGTCAGACCTATTATTTTCTAATGTCAGAGAGCAGAGTTAGAATTCAGGTCATTTAGTTATTTAACAAAATCATTGAGTACTTACCACTCCAGGTAGAAAGGTAAAGGGAAGCAATTGGGCCCGGTGTGGGGAATGTTAGGCTGCCATTCTAAACATCGAGCAAGCAGAGTGAAACTCCTCACGAGGCAGATCCCACTTGTTAAAGCTACTGTCGGTGAGGAGGGAGGGGAGGGTGGTTCCAGAAGATTTTCTATATCCCTTTCAACTCTAAAAATCTATCATTGTTTTTGCAGCTTTAAATGAAATGGCATTAACGTCTCAACCAGAATCAAATACATTGTCTGGACCGCTCACTCTGTCCATTACGTAAACATTTCCTGTCCTGCATCACCAAATGCTTTGTGTGCTGAAGCCGCCTCCCTGATGAGAGGAGGAGCTGCTGGTGACAGGGACTGTCACTTTATTCCTTTGTTCCTTCGCAGAGCTCAGCGGGGTGGTGGGAGAAGGGTAGTGGTCAACAAGTACCTAGAAAGTGATCAACAAGGTCATAGAGAGGTGAATTAAATCTTCCAGTAAAGCCATCCACCTGATGTTAGGAGTTTCCAGGAAGCAAACAATTTTTGGATCAGTCCCAGTACAAATACAGCCCCCCCCCGCCCCCTCTGGTTTCAATCCTGAGCACTTCACCTATTGTAGGTGCTTGATAAATATTAGTTGAGTGATTGAATAGACTATCATCTTTCATGCTTTTATCAATGACTTGGATGAAGATGCAGAAGGCATGTTTATTCGATTTGCAGATGACACAAACCTCAATGTTCAAAAATGAGTTTGACAAGCTGACAGAACAGGGCAAAGTCAGCAAGAGGATATATAACCATTGGGTTCCAGAATTCAGTAGGAATTGTGTGGAATGGGGCCTGCTTTGATGGAATTCTACGTGAGCTTTTTAGTTGACCATGAAGTCATAGGAGCTAAAGGGAATGCTGCAGTACTAGAACATAACATCCCTAACATGTAATTATAGTTCCATCATCAAAATCATTATTATTATTATTATTTTGCACTGGTCAGAATATATTCAGGATATTTGGCCTAATTGTGAATAATACATTTTAGGGGGTTACTGGCAAACTAGAGAGAGTTTTGAGAAGTGATGATCTTGTTAAACAACAAATAGCTAAAGAAACTCAGTGTTATTTAGCTTTGTAAAAATAAGCCTAAGTAAGAGAGATATGAGAGTCATACCAAGGGTGTAGAGCCATGTAGAGGGTGAAGTGACAGACTGGTTCAATATAGAGCAGAACTGTCCTACAAGGGTGCATGCAGACTAGCTGCCTTTATTGTCCCTGGACTTGCTTTTCATTAATATGTTAACTGCAGTGGGTGGAGGACTGGGTTGACCTCCAGCTGCTAGGATTCTGGAGTCTGTGATTGGTTTTACAATGCTGACTCTCCTGACTTCCACAACCTCCTGTGATACATTTACAGCTCAATGGGACACAAACTCAGGAGATGCTCAGCTGCTGGATCTTCTGTCTGCTGTGGCCAGAAGGCCTCTTTTGTCCTGGTCCCTGCTGTGCCAGTGACCTTGAAGCAACCACTCAAACACAGGACTGGAATCTATAGCTAGTTAGCCCATTTTCCTTGGGCTTTTTGGGCCCCTGGGAACCCGGGGACTCCAGGAGAGACCTGGTGACACCCAACCTGTGCTCTTCTCCTTGGCCAGAGAAACATAGGCTCTTCAGTCTTAGGCATATTAGAGGTTTTCCAGTTCAAACTCCCACCACTGTTCGTCCAGCCTCTGAGTTTCTCTGACCTTGGGAAGTGCTGACTTCACGTTCTGAGTGTGGGTTGTCCAAATTGTTACATTAGGCCCATGTCTGTCTCCATGTGTAACTGCAACCTCAGCCTTGGTTCTGCTTTCAGGAACTCACAAAACCAGCCAGTTTCCCCATATGGTAGCCCTTTGAGTTGAGACAGACTCCCATACTCCCCAAGTCTTCTCATTTCCTTCTAGTTCTTCCTCATGCTTCCAGCAATCCCTTAGAAGACAATGTTTGCTCTATCTGTAAAAATACTGCAATGTCTTTAGAATGTACCACCCAGAAGGGGATGAAATCTTCTACATGTGGCATGAACTAGCACAATGTTATTATTACTGCTTGTCATGGACATTATATCCTACTGATGTGGACCAGGATTTCAGTAGCTTTTTTGACCCACGGGTGGGATGGGAGCTTGGAGCAACCATGGTTCATGTAACAGTTTTTCATTACCTATCCCTCCTATCTTCATAGTTTCTTTTAATATCAGATATAATCTGAGAATGTCTTATGCATGATTTTTAAAAAACTATATCTCAAAATGAGATTTTAGATGTACAGACCAGTTGCAAAGTAGGACAGAAGTTCCCACACACCCTCCTCTGGCTCCTCCTAATCTTAATGTTTTATATTTAAATGTATATTTTGATAAATGTACCATGTAAACCATGAAACTAACATTAATATAGCACTATTAACTAATTGATATAGTAGGTTGGTGCTCAAGTAATTGCAGTTTTGGACTGTGAATTTTAAATCTTTATAACTAGGCTCAAACACATCTTTATTAATCTTTACGATCAACAAGAACCTTTACGATCAACACATTTTTGCCAACAAGAAATAAGTTTGTTTATTCCCGTAGTGTAAAAATCCATGCTTTGGGATTCAGCGAACTCTTGGAAAGAATTTTCTGCATGCTGCTGGTTGTGGAAGCATTTTCCCTGCAAAAAGTTGTCAAGGTGCTTGAAGAAGTGGCATTCGGTTGGTGAGAGGTCAGGTGAATATGGTGGATGAGGCAAAACTTCGTAGGCCAATCGTTCAACTTTTGAAGCGTTGGTTGAGTGCAAAGAATTGGGCCCTCTCTGCTGACCAACGCCAGCTGCAGGGCCTTACAGTTTTTGGTGCATCTCATCAATTTGCTGAGCATACTTCTCAGATGTAATGGTTTCATCAGGATTCAGAAAGCTATAGTGGATCAGACTGACAGGAGATCACCAAACAGTGACCGTGACATTTTTTTGGTGCAAGTTTGGTTTTGGGAAGTGATTTGGAGCTTCTTCTTGGTCCAGCCACTGAGCTGGTCATCGCTGGTTGACGTATAAAATACACTTTTCATTGCATGTCACAATCTGATCGAGAAATGGTTCTTTGTCGTTGAGTAGAGTAAGAGAAGATGACACTTCAAAATGACGATAATTTTTTTTATTTCTGGTCCACTCATGAGGCGCCCACTTACCAAGCTTTTTCACTTTTCCAATTTGCTTCAAATGCCAAACCACCATAGAATGGTCGACGACGAGTTCTTCCACAGCTTCTCATGTAGTTATAAGAGGATCAGCTTCGATTGCTCTCAATTGGTCCTTGTCAACTTCCGATGGCCGGGCTCTACTCTCCTCATCTTCAAGGCTCTTGTCTCCTTTGCAAAACCTCCTGAACCACCACCGCACTGTGCATTCGTTAGCAGTTCCTGGGCCAACTGTGTGGTTGATGTGTGAGTTGTCTCCACTGCTTTACGACCCATTTTGAACTTGAAAAAGAAAATTGCTTGAATTTGCTTTTTGTCTAACATCATTTCCATCGTCTAAAATAAATATAAAATAAACAGCAGTAATAAGTCATTAGCAAGAAAACAAAGCAAGAAATGCACATTAAAATGAGGTATAACCAAACCACATTTATTTAAGAATGTATTTCACTATCAAACAGCACATTTTAACAGTGCAAAAACCACAATTACATTTGCACCAACCTGATACTTCATTGAATTTCAAGAGATTTTCCACTAATGTCTTTATCCATTCCAAGTTCCAATCTAGGGTGCCCTGTTGCATTTCTTTTTATGTTATAGTTAAATTGCTTTTTTTCTTCATTTTTGAAATCACTAGGAATGTCTAGTCGGAATTTTATTTTTTGCCCCTACTTCTAACAATAGCTTTTATGTCTTATTTCCTTTTAGCCATTCCCACTGTGGGGTCAAACTGTTTTTGCTTGTTTGTTTTGAGGATTGTTTGTTTGCCATTTTAAGATTTTCTTACATGAAGAAGAGAACACGTTTTAGATTATGCCCAGGATATGCCTTGGCTGTCATTTTCTTGAAGGTGCAAACCATTGCATCCTCTGGGTTTACTGCTTCTTTTGGGCCAGACCTAAGTCCAAGAGTAAGCTGGCCTGGCATATCCTCCTCTATCTCCTGAGAGTTAAACTGTCAGCACATGGAGGCAGGGCTCTTTCTGGCGCTGTGATTTTGTAGAGGGAATTTCCCAGAGGAAGCCCGGGTCATGAAGTCCCTGCCATGAGGCTCCCTTCCTGCAAGAGAGGGGTTCGGTTTGGTTGAGCACAGCCATCCCAGGGCGTCTGTATATCGGGTATGTAGGCAGGATGTCCTGGGAGGCCTCTGTCGCTTCTCTCCTTATCATCTGTGCTCACGTGGCTTAGCACAGTGCCTGGCACACAGTAGGTACTCAGTAAATGTGTGCTATTGAATAAATTAACTTTGTCTCATTCACGTTAGCCTCTGAGGTCCTTAGGAGAGAACCACCAACCTCCAGTGTGACTTTCTTCTTGCTGGAGCTGGAGTTTGTGAACCCTTCTGCCTTCTTAGTCTTCCTTAGGATGTGTGTCATTGCTGCTTGGGAAGAGCCACCTGGCTCTCTTGTCGCTGTCAAATCCCTCTCTTCTCCTTCCCCTCCGAGTCAGGTTCATCACCGCTCGTATTTAGACACTGGTTTTCATTTCCTTCTACAATCTTAGAACTGATTTTTTTTTTATTTATTGCAGAAGCATGTCTTTCAGTCTATCTTGGGACCCTTCTTGTTCTCCAGTACAGTGGAGTGGAGAGGCAGCGTAACCTCACGTGTTTGGAAAACGCCTGGCTGTCCTATGGGATTATCTTGTCAGTTTATAGTCGTGAATTTTAAAACGCAAGGTATAAAAGTAAAAGTCAGCAAGAGGGATGGGGTTCATTCTCGGGCTGTACTGCTTAGGGCTTGGGGTCTAAAGTTAGACAGGTCTGAGTTTGAGTCTTGCCCTCTACTCACAAGCCGTGCGGCCTTGGGAAGGTTACTTCCTATCTTCAGGACTGTGCTTCCTGATCAGCAAAGAGTGGGTTCAAACACTTCCTTTGTGGATTGCTGTAAGAATGCGAAGAGGTGATGTAGCAAGGGCCTGGAACTTGGTTGATGCCCAGTAAATGGCAGAGGTCATCATTATCTCCTGGTTGAGGACTAGTGTACTTCTGAGCAGTTTATAGCTCATGAGCTTATTTTACCGAAGAGCCATTATTTCAAAAACATCTCATCTTCTGTCTTTGCTCTTCTGTTTTACATGCTTCTGGCTGGCTATAGCTGACCTGAGGGCATCTCAGGGTGGAACACAGAGTGGATCTGTCATTTTGGGTGACTAGGGCACATGAGCTGACTCATGCCTCTGTCTTATAGGTGGTCTCCAGTCTCCAAACATAGCTAGCATTAATCCTGGAAAGTCAGTGCAGAAGACCAGGGGGATGTGTTCTGTAGTCACTTCTGTACTCAATAGGAATTTCAAGAAAGAGTGGGAAGGATGTGTTAACCGTAACCACCATTCTCTTATAGACTAGGAAACTGAGGCTCACCGTGGTTTCGATTTGAGCTCTTATGAATACCCAAATGTCTCCTTATTCGTGAACATAACATTTTCTGGAACATAGGTGTCCTAGGGGATCTCTCCCTGTGCCCCTTAGTTTTGGGGGAGTGTCTCCCATCTTTGAATTAGTTGCTTTTGGAGTGGGCCACATTCCTGTCCCCAGTACTAGTCTCCGCGTGCAGCAAGGACTCTGGTTATCTGTTAGTAAGTGCATTGTATTCCTGAATAGGCCTGTCAGCATTGCTCTTCACAGGCTATAATCTATTTGTCCTTCCAGATGGCCACTTACCAACCTTTAATTCAATAGGTATTTCTTACAAACACCTGGGTCAGGCTCTGTGCTCAATGTTGGGTTTTGTTGCAGAAAAAGAAGGGCAAAGGAGTTAGTTTTGGGCAACACAATTGAGAAAAACATTGCAAAGCCATCCTCCTAAAGCCTGGGGAATAGTGGGGACAACTTTGTGATATGAAAGGGCTAAGAGCTGGGGAAAGGGACACAGCCTGGAGAGCAGTCTTGTTATTCCTTCTTTTAAGAAACAAATGGACAAGCCACTAAAAAAGCAATAATCTTGAATAGGTATTGAAATACTCTGATAAATATTATAGTTGTTAAGAAATATATTTGGATAATATTTTATATTTCCCTTTAAACAGTTTTTTCAAAGAAGCCTCCTCTACAACAGCATTTTCTAGAAAATTTTAACTGTAGCTCAGTAACAAATACATTTTTTATCACTACTGAGTATTCACATTCATTTATGTGTACATGAAATAAAAGTTTCCACATTTAGATTGACTTAGTGCTTACCACTGTGCTGATGTTTTCTGTTCTGTTTATTTTTTTAATCCTAATCTTAGCGCACTCTGTTGATTTCATAACCCACTGATGGGTCATGGTCTGAAGTTTGAAAATGACTACTTTCAAGGGCATTTACTTACAAATTATCTCCAGGCTCTGGAATTGGTATTAATTCCTCAAATTTCAAGCCAAGAAATATATTCAGTCTTCTGCCCACACTGTGTTAGCTGCAGAGAATAAGATTAAAGACACTGAAGGTACCATTTGGCCCCGAAGCCTTGACCGGTGCCCTGCAGAGTAAACATGCAGTGACTGCTGTTTCATTGCTGTTGGTATTATCAAGGGGACACGAAGGGCATGCATGGTTATATGGTGACTAGCACAAAGGTCTTGGCGGACAGTTTTTGATTTATGAATCTCTGGACAGTAGGCAAGGGATAGCTCTAATTGCCTGAGTCTTTCAGGTTGTTTTCAAAATCAACTTTTGTCTCTTGTTAGTATCACAGCCATGAAACTGGTGACCAGAATTGTTTGTTGCCCTCAGCTTGAAGCTTAGTGCTTCTTTGCTGTTCTTAACCTTTGTCTTCTAGTGTTATCTGTTTTGTCTTCTTGTGATAGATGGAGGAATAAGAACACAAGACACTTGAATCAGGGATAAGCCAGAATAAGAACTTAATTCTACCAATTACAGAGTCAGGACACTTGATACTCAGCCTTTGCTGTAATTATGACTGTGGTAGAGTTGGTCTTTGGTGCTGGAGAAGTTACACAGTGTACCAATTTGGACAAGGCATGATCTCTTCTCCATTGACTGTACTTTAATGTTGGATATGTGCTCACATTTAATAATTTTGATAAAAATCATCCTTTAAAATTAGCATAACTGCTTCAGAGCTTATTTAATCTATAAGTTTGTGTTGTGTGCATTCATTTCTCTTGCATAATCCCTATAAAAAAAGTTGATCAAATGGACATTTGGCCATTGTGATTTTTGCATGATGATGATCAATTATTGAACCATTACTCTGCACAAAACATTGCCTTGAACACTTGACATGAATCCACTAACTTAACCTTCATATGAAGCTGATGAGGAAGGCAATGTTATGATTATTCCAGTCTACAAATTAGCAAAATGAGCAGGGGCAAATTAGCAATTTACTTAAAGTTCTACAGCTGTTCATCAAAAAACCAGACTCCAAACTCAGGCAGTCCAACTACTTGTTCATGAAGCCCCCTAGGCTGTGTTGCCTAGTGAGTAGGAATGTCCACGTGTATTAAAATAGACCTCACATTTTGTTCTTGTGTTTCACAGCCCTCCTTGCTGGTCATGGCAGTGCTCCAGGTACTCAGTAGGATGTAATACCTCAGAGACCCCAAATGAAGAATCTTTTCACAGACAATGAAAGCAATGGAAGCAAGGTGATTTGAACTGAGTTTACCTTCCCTTTCAAACCAGTCAAGCAAGTTCACCTTCCACTCAAATGCCCAGATCCTTCTTAATAATTAATAATCATACTTCTCTTGGGCACTTCCTGTAAGGAGGCAGGAGGCTTTGAAAGATCCAAGGGCAGCATGTGTGTGAATGTGGAAGTACTTTAAAAGCACATGTGAGGTACTAGTTTGGTTCTTGGTTTTGCTTTGTCTTTACAATTACTCCACAAACTTCTGTTCTGCTCCTGTGGCTTATTTGATGGGACTGGGAAAAACCAGTTAACTTTTTTTTGTCCAGATGAGAGGTATCAGTCATGCAGATTACAGCTCTTATTAATTAAATGAATAAAAGTACAACAGTGGAGTAAATTAGTACATATCAAAACTTCTAACAGGCTTCCATAGGCTGTTCTGTAATGTCCCCCCGTCTGTCATAACCCCCTCTTAGGAGAAAAAAATGCATTCTGATTTTTGTTTCCAGGGGCAGTGATGACATTAGTGCCTCTGTCTGTCCATCTTTATATTGTGTCCTCTCTGGGTACAATGACAGGACTTTGCAGGATGACTGGAGAGTACCAGAGCGAGGTCTCTGGCTACACAGAGCCAACCTGCAGCTCGGACCTTTCATTCCCTGAGCTCAGAGACCAGACACTCACTCTCCTCTGCTGCTGTGCTGTTAACGGCGGTGGAGGCATCGGGTAGGTGCTCTTCTAGCACTGACATTCTGGCCAAGCCCATCAACGGCTACATTTCCGACCAAGAGGTTTCATGATGGATCTGAAGGTGCTTGTAGACAGTACACTGAACAAAAGGAAGAATCGCCTGTCCTGTTGCCCTGGTAGCAGTAACCTAGGAAAACCCCAAAGTCCAGTGTACTGAGGGTTTGGATGGCAAACCAGTTCATAGCTTCCTCTGAGTACTTCGATAGTTGGGGCTGTGAAAGTATGGCAAACTGGGTACTATAACCCATGTCCCATTGGCCCCTAGAATACCCACAGGCGGCACTTGCGGCTACAGTGTTTGGCCCGAGATAACTTGTGAATTACAGTCCTAAAGTTACCCACAAAGTTTGCCATGAAATACCTCACTTTTATTATTATTTTCTCATCACTCTAGTGTATCAATGGCCTTTGGAAACAAATACCACTATTCTATTTATAGCATTCTGTTTTTAGCAGTGGTATTTCCATTTATAAAATATAGTAATTCTTGATTGCAAACATGTCAAACCCTAGAAACCTTAGCATTTCTATGTGTGAAAAAAAATGATTAAATACTGATCATCTGCATTTCTGTTACATTAGAATTAGAAATAACTCCAAGGGCAGTTTTTATATTCACATTGAAAACCAGTCATATTTGCTTCAGCCTCAAAGACTGTGTTTATGTAAAATTAAATGAACGTGGCAGCGAGCCTCTATTTTTTTTTTTCTAAACGGGAAATGCATTAAGAACTGTCAGATTCTTAGTGGTCCAAATCCAGGCCTGCATGTGGGGAGCCAGAGGCTTGCTTGTCTTTTCTCAGCGGTTCTGAGCAGGATTGGAGTTGCATGTGCATGTGTGCGCTCAGTGCAATCAATGGACCAAGCTGACGTGCAAGGTGAGTGGGCGGGGGTGCCCCTTAGGAATGCATAAGGGTGGGAGGTGTGGTTACTAACGCAGCAGCCGTTCCATCCATAGAAACTTGTCGAGCACCTGTGTCAGCCAAGGATGGGGTTGGGACATGGAAGGGACACATAGAAGTATATGAGATTTGACTTGTGAGCAAATATTTTTGGGCACTGACTATGTAGCAGGCCTGTTACGGGTGCTGGGGTGAGAACTCTGCTCTCATGAAGCTTGTATTCTAGTGGAGGGAGACTCGGTCAATAACGAGATAAGTAAACATGATTATATGCTCAAATGAGGGTTACTCTTCCAAGCAGTCCCCCTTTAAGCTTACTCTACTTATGTATTTTTAAAAATACTTTGGACTCCTGTGGAATGGGAGTCTGGAGGTGAGTCTGATGTTCAGCCTGGGTGACAGCCACTGCCACAGCAGCAGGTCAGGCTTGAGGTACAGAGTTGGGACCCCTCATCAGCTGTTTTCTCCAGTTGCAAAACTTTGGTGCTGAACCAAGGAGATTCTGGAATTAAAACAGAAGCCACTTCTTTTCTTAGATTGAGCAGAATGGTAAGATTTAGTAAACAAAAAATCCAGTTAAATTTGAATTTCTGATAAATAATGACTAACATTTTTTGTGTATGTCTCATGTAATATAAATATTAATATTTGTCAGAAATTCAAATTTAACTATGTGTTTTCTGTTTTATCTGTCAGCTCTAGATATAGTGAGAATCTGGTAGAGGGTAGCATGGAACACCAGGGTGGGTGATTGGTCCTAGAGTGTGCAAGAATGTATAGGTAGACGATTGACTGATTAATTGATTGATAATAGGCAAAAATGTAATTTTTGTCTCAAGACATTGGTGTTCCCATTTCCCTTATGTAAGGGCCTTGGCCCCAGCCAAGCCCATGGGGGCCCGGCTCTCTGCCTTAGTGTCCCCTCACCCTGCCAACTCCCTCCAGTCCCATTGTTTTTTCTTTCACGTATTCGTTTTCCCTCTCAAGGCCCAGCCAGCCTGCCACCCTGTGTCATCGAGTCTGGGCAGAGCCTCTGGGCGGGCAAAGCACCTATGATGGTGGGTAGAGCCTGTGGGCGGGCAAAGCACCTATGATGGTGGGTGGTGGGTGCCAAGTGCGCCCAAAACGGTGGGTGCTGGGAGCAAGGCGGTGGGCGCGAAGGGCGCGTGAGGCGGAGGGGGGGAGGGGAGTGGGGCCGGGGGCGCCGGAGCCCAGCGCGCCTGCGCTGCCGCATTCTGACCGCTCTTCAAAGGCCTTTGGAAGTGGGAGCGGGCGGGCGCAGGAACACACGGACGCCGTTTTATGAGAAAACTCAGATAAAAAGCCGGCCGTGGGGCCATATGTTCCCCTAATCTCCAAAGCCGGCCCTTCAATTACAGCTTCCCCTGAGCTCTAATGCCCGGCCTTGAATAAACAGGCCGCTCTGAAAGAAGGCCTCGTTTCCAATTAAAAGTGTACTAACATCTCTCCTGCCCTTAATTCCCGCGGACCGAGCGGAGCCCGCGCGGGCGGAGGGCCGGGGTCGCGGCTGGGTCGTCTCGTCCCAGCCGGTCTCTGTTCCCAAGTGACGTCAGGCCGCAGGATTAGGGCCCACCCTGCGCCCCCAGCGCCACGGCGAAGTTAATTAAAGTAACGCCACGCAAATCCGCCCGCTTCTGCAGCAGCCGCGCCGGGGACAGGCGTGCAGGGGCCTCTGACGGGTGCCGCTGTGCACTGTGCGATCACCTTCCTCCTCCTCTCCGCCTTTGCACGTGCAAGCAGGGAAGGACGGACAGACGCACAGACGCGCAGACGTGCCACCTGAGCCCGCTCTCCATCTGGTTGCTAAGGCCCCCGAGCTCTGGCTTGGGTTTCCTCCTGGACTCTGGTGCACACAGCGCTGCACATGGCCTCCCAGCTGCTCGCTCCTTTCTCTGCCACTGACCATGCGAATCCTGGGGCCTAAGGAAATGGTGGCCAGATGAGAAGCTATGTAAATAGCAGGGAGGCAACTGCACACCTCCTGGCATTCTTTGGGGCTCATTAGAGGCTGAATGTACAGGCCCTTCACCCTCCGCACTACGGCATTCTGGACACTCGGTTTCTATGGAGTTTGCTCTTCAGCACAACTGGTTGAAAGATGCCTGGTTTCAGATGGGAGAGTGATTGATAGATTAACTTTCTGGCGACTCTCTACACCATGAAAGAATCAAAGAATTGAAGCCATTATCTGAAAAATTCCAGAAACATCAACAAGCAGAAAATCCTCACGAGATCATTCAAATGCAAATGGTTTTCCTTCTTTCATGAATTATCTACCCCAATAACTGCTCTGGTTTTCAGTTTGTCCTTGGTGGTGGAGACTTCAGAGACTCATTCTTGCTAAGCCAATAACTGTGTTTAGTCCTTACTCTCTGTTTGGTGCTAACTAAGTTAAATTGAGGCCAGTTCAGCAAACACTTTGAGGGCCTATTGATCTGTCAGATGCCTGGTTAGATGCTACTGAGAGGAAGGCAGACACCGCTGTGTTACAAGCACTCATGTTCCTCAGAGGATAAGAAACTGCTGCCAGAGATAATTACAGTAAAATATAATATGCATGTGTGTCATGGTAGTGCTAGAGAGTGCTATGCCCACGGAGCTGGGACCAGTAGTTTCCCTTGGGGTGTGCATTGGGACAGAGGGGTCAGGGGGCCGTTTGGAAAATGCTTCACAATGGGTGTGGCATTGCTGCTGAGACTGGACATAGGTCAGATGATGGAAAGCCTGCGAGTGTGTTGTTAGAAGGAAGTGTGCAGCTTCTGGTGTACAGAGTTGAGAAGTTGGGCTGTAGCTGGGCATGTGAGGAAAGGCTGAGATGTGGAGTTCCCCTGGGGCGCTGAGAGCCTGGTGTCGGAAAGTGAGTGGCAAGATGGGTGTCTGAATGTGAAGGGCTTTGTGTATCTACTTGGGTATATTGGATGGTGCTGGGAAGTCTGATCAGAGTTTGTACTCACAGTGGTGATGTCATTTAGTTTGTGTTTTTAGCAGAGAAGTGTGCAAGGTGACTGGAGCTGGGGGCACATTGCAGTCAGGGAGGCTGAGCAGGATGCTGTTTATTACAGTGTTCCAGGTGAGAGGTGAAGCCCTGAGCCTAGAGAGAGGTTTCAGAGAATTCAATCCTTCCTACACTCATTCTGTACTGCGTGAATCCGTACTGCGTGCCAGGCACTGTTGTAAGTGCCAAGGATCCAAGGTGAGCAAAACAGGCCAGGCACCTGCCATTGGCAGTGAACATTCTAAAATCAAGTGACATTAAATATGGGAAGAAAAGTTGAGGTTGACGATGACTTCAAGTCTCTAAATTGTATAAGTGGTGATGTCACAAGCAGAGATACAAAGTTCAGAAAAGAAAAAAGGTCTAGATAATGAACTCGGGTGGGACATGCTGACTTTGCAGGTTGTTGTGGACTATGTGATTTGGATATCTGGGGGGCAGATGGTCACATCTGTCTGGGGTTCAAGAAGGAGTTTAGGCGTGGATCTGAGAATCAAAGAAAAACTCAGGGTTTAGAAGTAGACAATTTTTCACCAGTGTCTCTAAGTATAGAGTTTTTTGTTTGCATGGCTATGGGAAAAGAAACTCACAAACAAAATAGTAATATCAACAAACATCAAGTAGAGGCCCAGTTTTCAAAGCATGTCCCAGGACTGCAGCAACCCTTAGAAATTGTTAGAAATGGGAATTCTAGGGCCCTACTCAGACCTACTGTAGGGGTGGGACAGCAGTCTGGGAAGCTGCTGCCCTGTTAAGTTTGAGAGCTAGTGAATGAAGCAGCCCATAGAGCCCATCAGATACAAGTCATACTGACTGGAGCCACTGTGAGCAGGGCACCCTGCACTTGGCCATGGCCACTGTCTCCAGAAGCTGATCACTCTAAATCCGATCCCACGACAGCTATGGGTGAACCTGATTCCACTAGGGAATGTGTGAGTCCAGAAGTGCTATGCAGCAATTTCCAACTTTTATTTTTCATTCTAGAATAATCCTATGACATTGTGGGGCTTCTATCCTGTCCCATCCACCTCAGATTCTGACTAACGCAGTCTTCTGTCTGCACATACTTTTGTTATATCCCAACCACACTATGAATGAATGGATATGAGAGGACTTAGGCCTCAGACAAGGCTTGGGCAAAACAGCTTCTGAAATTTCTTTTATCTCTGGTTCTATGGCATAAATCTCTCTCTCTTTCTCTCTCTCTCTCTCTCTCTCTCTCTCACACACACGCACACACACGTGCACACATTCTGCAAGTCCCCCTTTATCAGCACTGCCTTCATTGTCATTGGTTCAGGCAACACTGAACCTATCCCAGGGAGCAGAAAAGCAAAAGACACTGAGTCTGTTATTCAGACAGACTCGATGCACTGGAATTGATCAGCGAATAATACGTTGTTGTCTGTGGGTGAACTGACAATGATTTGATGTGCACTCAAATGTTTAAATGATTTTAGAGAAGAGAGGGATTTAAAATAGGGGTTGTCAGGGATTCAGTTAATAAATTTTATTAAAAGAAAGGCTGTGGGGTTTTAAATAGTTGGATTTACTGGATTTTCCTCCCGAGAGCTGGTGTCCTGAGCTTTGAGTTTCCCTTTCCTTACTTGTGAAATGGGCTGTTGGGATGCTTGTCTAGGGAAATATGTGTAAAGTGCCTATCACAGTGCTTGGCCCAAAGTACAAGGTTAGACAATTAATCTCATGAATTCAGAAAAACTTCTACATACCTCATTGCTGAATATCACTACAGTCACCTTCGAAGTACTCCCCTTGGGAAGCTATGCACTGATGCCTAGTTTACCCTTCAAAGCAATTTTGAAACTGTGTTCATGGAATGGCCATCACAGCTGTTGTCGTACCCAATATCTGACAATTAATTTTGCGAACTCACCACCATTCATGCGCTTATCTTGGCAGCACTGTACAAACAACTCAGCAAGGTCAGGTACTGCCAATGTAAGCATGGCAAGTTCGTGAACTTAATTGTCAGATTTTGGGTACAGTGACAGCTCTGATGGCCATTCCAGAAAAAAGAGTTCCAAAATTGCTTTGAAGGGTGGACTGGGCACTGGCATCGGTGCACAGCTTCCCAAGGGGAGTGCTTCAAAGGTGACTGTAGTGATATTCAGCAATGAGGTGTGTAGCACTTTTTCTAGGGTGAGTTTGTGAGATTAATTGTCCAACCTTGTAAGCGCCCAAAAAAGAAAATTTGCTGTTCTACTTAGGCATCGTGGACTTCTACTGGTCGTTGCAACATCCTGCTCGTACACAGGATGAGTGAGGACCGCAGGAAGTGGCAGTACTGAAGGACATCTCTCCGACTTGACGGTGCCCTTCTTGTGGCTGGGCAGCTCTGCGTTCTGCTGCCTGCAGTCATGCGAGGGGGCACAGTTGGCATTACCGTCTCTAACAGCTGGAGTGTGACCAAGGGGAATTTGGGTTCTTGAAGGAGGGACAGAGGACACCAGACACAATCTCCGTGAATTGGAACATGCCAAAGGGAATGTGACATTGGCTCTAGTACTTTCCTCAAGACTGCAGTCAGATTTATGGATCTGGGACCATCAATTTGTTTTGAATTTTGCTCATTTTCTTCGTAAACAAAGAACTACAACTTGCAAAGCTCCGCACCTTTGCAGCGTCTGCCCCTCCCTGAAAGTGGGTGAGGCAGAGATACCAGATGCCCCCTCCCCTGACAAAAACACAAGGAAGTGTTTACCCTCCACCGCTCCTTCCTTCACAGGTGGCTCACAGCCTCCCTGAGTGGTGCTATGCTGCAAGCCCACTCCATATTGTGTCTAAGGGAGACCTGTGGAAGCCTGGCTTTCCCTTCTACAGGCTGGTAGACTGGCATTTTCTTTTGTTTTCTGAGGTTTGAGAAAGGGAGTGAAAATGCTTCCTTCTTTTTAATGAACCTGGGGTCTCTGAGCCAGGACTGTAACGCCCAATGGGAAATGCTCAGGTCAGAGCTGTATATGTCCCCAAAATGTCAGGGCTCCCATGGGCTTCTCTGTACCCTCACCTGAGGGCCTTTTCTGCTTCAGCAAGGGCATTCTCCCAAATTCCCTACATCATGGACCATGGTGGCAGATCCAACAGAGCCTCCCCAGCCTCTGTCCATTTTCCTTGATTGTGAATGTGCCCAAGGATCAGTGGGACAGCAAAGGAGGTTTGACTGAGAGATCCCCTTGAGATGGCTTTGTCAAATGCATGTGACACACTCCGTGCTTGATGTGTTAGGACTGTCTGTGTAGGCACATTTCTAGTAGTAGCAGGTTTATAATCATTAAGGTTCCAGGAAGTTGGGAGGAACTTCTCTCAGAATGTCCTGAAGACTAGCATTCTCAAATTGTAAGCTTTTTTTTTTTTTCAGGTTATCAGCTTTAGAATTGAGAATTCTCAGAACAGGTAAAAATACCTCCTACATCAGTTTAAGAAGGGAAACCTTTTATTTAGATATAACAGCAACACATATAATTTGCATCAAACATGGGTTTATGGGACCCAACTTTCAGTTAAGCAGAATGTGTCATTTAGTATAAAGAAGGAATTAATCAGAAAGATTTGCTTCAAACAACCACCTTGAGAAAGTGTTTTCCAGAGCTGGTCCCCACTCAGCCAGTCTCCCATCCTTTCTGCCTGTGCGGTTCTGTAATGCAATTGCTTATGCTTAAAACAATGCCTCTAGCTTCCTAAAACAAGAACCACACGCAAAAAAGATGAATTACATGTACAAACTCTAATCGGTGAACCCGCAAGATGGAGTAACTTATGTAAGAAAACTTTGTCGACAACTGGTGAGAGGGTTGGTGCTCAGACTTCAGGTGGAGTGCACAGAGCTGACAGGAATGGCCCTTCCCTGTAGCAGCACTTCTGGGGCTCCTGCCAGAAACACCCAACTTACAATGAAGGACGAGGAAACCCCAGACAAACCCCAAATGGTAGAAATGCTATGAGATCACTGACCTATATTTTTCAAAAGTGAATGCTGCTGAGAGCAGAAGGCTGATTGAAGAAGATTTAGGAGGCTGATTGCTATGTCGGGTCCTGGGTTGGATCTTGGACAAGAAGAAGGACATCAGAAGGACAATCAGCAACATTTGAATGAAGATTCAAATTTGTATTGTATCAATGACACTTTTTAAGTTTGACACTAGTACTGCCATTCTTAGGAAATGCTGATGTATTTAGAGCGCAAAAAATAATGCGCACTCTGGGCAGTGGGTCGGTAATGTTTTAACCCGAAGTGTTCAGCAGTTTGTTAGCAGGAGCCCCACTCGGGACTGTCAAGGACTTTCTCCTCTCCCCACCTATAACAGACACTTGGTGTCAGAGGAAACACTAGGCTGGGAGCCTCGATTGGCAGCTGTGGCGATAAGATGCGTGATCTGGGACAAGCTCTGGGTCCCAGACTCCTCATCTGTAAAGAGAAGTCATTGATCTACATGTTTTCCAGGTTGCTTTCTTCTCTGATGTCATTCCATGTCCCAGCATCCTCCACCATGGGACAGATGTGAAGAAAATAACCCGTTCGTGTGATGATTTGTGAGCAATGTGACATCACTGTTGGGCCCACTGATCGCAGCCCATGTAGGGAGTTCTTGCTTTGCATGTAGGGCTGGACCCGTCACCAGGAGATGTGAAGCTTGAGAAGTCCATGGGAGAATGTGACGACTCAGGTTGCCAACGAGACAGCAGACTGAGGGGGTTTCCTTAGACACTGCCTAAGTGACAGTCTTGTTATCTCCCTTCTACAGCTATCCACATTAAATCATTTTAACAAAATTAGAAATCATTATGGAAATGGAGCATAATCTCAGAGGTTTTTGTTTACCATAAAAAAGACCTCAGAAGGTCTGTCCACATTTTTAAGCATGAGCACTGTTAGCATTGTCAGTGAGACCGTCTGCTATTTTGCATCTATGGCCTCCACCCACTAAGTGCCAGTAAGGCCACCACTCATGGTAACAACAAGAAAAAGAGCATTCATGCATTTGTAGGTGTCCCTGGTGGGCAGAACACTCCTGATTGAGAACCATAGTCAATTTAGTGATCACAACAAGACAACAGATTTGTGAGGACACAACAAAATGGTGGTGTGAGAGGGACCTCTGAAACACTCCTCTGGAGATTACAACTAATAAAACACCTACACCTCAGCCAAGGGCCCTCTACACATAGCACAATCACAACTAAGAAACTACGTATTGCATTAAGGTACATGCAGGTGGGCAGAGGGTTAAACAAAGGAGAAATAGGAGGAAAGCAGGGACCCATGACAGGCGGGTCCTGCTTGGAACTCTACTGCTGGGGGAGGGAGGGGGAAGAAGGTGGCGGGAGAGCCTCCCAGCCTCACTTGGTCTGTGGGACAGAGGAAAGGGGGCCCACAGGCAGGGTGTGAGACACTGCACCCACCTCACTTTGGCCCCAGGAGGTACAGACTGATCCACAAACTGCAGCGGCAAGACTTCACTCTGGTTCCCAGAGAAGGGGGAGCGACTGGGTGGTGAGAAACTACAGTGTAAACACTCTGATGGGGAAGGAGAGGGAGAGAGAGGGCTTCATGCACAGACCAGCATACAGGACTGAGCCCAAGGCTCAGAGCGGAGTTCACATACGGGCAAACCGAGAATAGAAAGGTGCAATCACGTCCAAACTTCCTGCATGACCTCCTGGAGCCACAGGAAGAAAACAAAGTCACAAATGTCCCTCCCCTACAGACTCCTGCCTGCCCAGTATCAGCAGCTAGCTAACACCAAAGAAATTACAGCTGGGAGGGTCCAGAGAGGTTGCAAATATGAGAAACCAGAAAATTAAAGAGATGGGGATGGATGACCCATCAGAGACAGAGTTCAAAGCAATGATTATAAAAATGCTTAAGGAACTGAATGACAATTTCAACAAAGAGATAGCAAGCATCAAAGAAGACTTACAAACCATTTTAAAGGACCAGAGAGAGATAATGACTACACTAACTGAAATGAAGAATGGAATAAAAGTCACCTTGCTAGATAAAATGGAAGCGCAAAGCAGTGATTTGCAGGAAAACCAGCAGAAACACCCATTTAGAACAGATAGATATGAGAATCCAGAAAAATGAGGATGGTTTGAGAAGTCTCTGGGACAATTTTAAGTGGAAGAATATTAGGATCATAGATGTACCAGAAAGGATGGAGGAAAAACAAGGGATCAAGGAATTATTTGAGGAAATAATGACTGAAAATTTTCCTAGCCTGGTGAAGGAAATAGACATACAAGTCCAAGCTGCCCAGAGAATTTCAAACAAAAGCATACCGAGACGCAACATAATTAAAATGGCAAAAGTTAAAGAAAAAGAAAATTCTAAAAACAGCAAGAGAAATGCAAGTAGTAACTTATAAAGGAACACCCATTTGATTCTCGACTGATTTCTCACCGGAAACCTTATAGGCCAGAGGGATTGGCCTATATTCAATGTGATTAAAACTAAAGCTCTACAACCAATAATAAAATACCCAGCAAGGCTGGCATTCAAAATTGAAGGCCAGATGAAGAGCTTCTCAGATAAAGAAAAGTTAAAGAAATACATCACTACCAAGCCAGTAATACAAAGAATGTTAGAGGGACTTCTTTAAGATGGGAAGAGGGATGGGAGTGTGGGTAAAATAAGGGAAAGGGATGGAAAAATTTAGTTTGATTGTTAACATAATATCCAAAGCAGCAAAGAAACAAAATGCATGGATACAGTCAATAATTTAGTAGTTGCCTGAGGGCAAGGGGGGAGGTGAGTGGGGGAGAAGGGACAGGGACACAAATATATGGTGATGGAAAGAGAACTGACTCTGGGTGATGAACACATAATACAACACATAGATAATGTAATGTAAAATTGTATACCTGGGAGCTATATGATTTTTACTAATCAATGCCACACCAATAAATTTTAAAAATTACTTAAAAAAGATAGCAGATTTGTTAGTATTTTCCCCTTTCATTGAAAAATACAGAAGATGGAGTTGAAAGGAATCTAAGTCATCATCTAGTACAGCTCCCTCACTTTGTAGTTGAGCAAGTGGAGGTTCCATGCCTCGTCCAAGGCCACGTCTAGTGACTGATGGAGGCATGTTTAGTACCAGGCCCTCTCACCCACTGCAGGGTGCCTGTGTTGACCCCTTTGGTGTCATATAAATATGGTCAAAGAGACATTTGGGAACATGGAAGGAGTTGTGGCTAATAATGTGACTAGAGGGTCATCTCTAAGTTCTATTAATGGATGCCATCTCTAAAATCCTAAGCCTTGGGATTTTCTAGAATGACCGGTACCTCAACCAATTTAACTGGTTCAAGAGGAGTTATGTGCCTACAGCAGAGCCAAGGGTGTATTTTATATTCTAGAACACTTTTATTGGTGGCATTTTAACATATCCAAATTTAGGATGTGTTAGGACTCAGACACAGTTGATATGATGAGAAAGCATTGCATTCAAGTTTAATTGGTCACATTTTTTCTTTCTTGGTCGTCCATTAAATAATCACATGTTTTACAGTGAAAGACAACTTATATTTGATGAAATATGGCAGATAATTTCCTGGACAGATAGATTGTAGACATCATTCCTCAAGGTGGTGCAGCAGTGGCAGGACCTGTCTTTGTAATTGTTGAAACTGTACCACAGAGCAGTACAGGTATTGGAGACAAGTTGAAGACAGGCTCCACAAGCAAAAATGATCAGCTGCCCAATTTCTCTTTCCAGTCCCTGGAATAAATTTCCTTTAAAGTCCTTTCTGGCCTCAGTTTTTTGCCTGTGTCCTTTGGGATCTGGCCATGGTGCTGACTACTCTTATACTCTTACTACTCAGTTTCAGCGACTCCTGTACCTGAAGTCTAAATCCTGGGGTAAATAATTGCCATGTCCTGTTACTGCTACTCTGGAAGAAGCCTTACAAAGGTAGTTCTACAGAAAATGAGGAAGGAAGTGAAAAATTTGAGCTAACTTAGGTTTCAGTGTGGCTAGTGAAACAGATGCTACCTGGGAAATGAAGGGACAGTCACCAACATGTGAAGTCCCTTATCAATCTTGAGAACTGTGCCAGCCAGGGGCCAACTGGGAGGGCAGAAACAACTGTCAACATTTAAAACAGGGAGAGTTTAAGACTGAGAGTTGGTTACACAGCTGATGAGATTGTTGAGGTGCACCCGGATCAGGATTCTCAGACCTGTTACAAATTGGCAGTGGAGGGAAGCTACGGAGTGACAGGTGATGAAACCTCTGGAGACACCTAGGGGAAGCTGAAACTTCAGTGGGTTGTTCAAGTGTGACTCGGAGCCATGAAGAGAAGCAACAGCATCCACAGACACCACCCAAGGTAGAGGGAGGTGGAGAAAATACCTTGGTTTCTCCCTTTCCTCCAACTTCTTTATAAACACTTCCCAGAGGCTGAACCCAGGCAGATGCAGCAGGCTGCAAGCATCAGGTGACACAGAGGACACTAAGGGAAGGCAAGGAAGGAATCTGGGTACCACGGAAGGGCACAGAACCTCTGCAACCCAGATCACAGATAAGGAAGAAACTATTGAGGCATCTGGATGGAAATTTTAAAAATCAATATTCTGAAAAGTAAGGGCCTCCTTTTGAATTGGGGAGAGAGCAGGTATCATGGTCTCCTAGAGTGGATTAGACAGGGAGCAAAGTGTAGAAGAAAGCCCTGAGCTAGGGAGGGAAGGGACAGGGAAAGGACTCTGTCTGCTCCAGTCCCTGCCACTGACCAGCTATGGCTTCCAGCCATCCTGAGAACAAATCCCAAGTCCCTGTCCTGGCCCATAGGCCCCAGCGTGGTCTGTCACCTGCCTCCTCTCTTTACCTTCTGCCTCTCCCCTCTTCACAGCCTGTAACCTGGCCCTGAGAGCTGAGCACACCTGACTCGTTCCTGCTCCCCTGCGTGAGGCCTCCTGCACTGCGCTCTTCACTTGGCTCACTCCTTGTCACCTTCCAGTGTCACGTGTTCAGCAGCGTCTTCCCTGACCACTCTATCTAAAATAGTTTTGTGAAGCACATACTCGTATTTCTGTGTAGCAGTCCCCCTGTGTTAAATCTCTACTTACCACTTTTCACTATTTAAATTCTAAAGTGACCTAGTTGGTTGTTATTTGATATATTTTCCCCAAAGAAAGGTAAGTTCTACAAGAGTAAGATGTCCCATCTGTCTTACTCACCACGGTGGTATTAGTACCTGGAATTCTGTGGGCTACAATATTGTGTGGAGTCAGTAAATGTCAGCTGAAGGGTGAACCCCTTTAAATGGCATCATTATGTGCTTGTGTGATGGTCTCCCTAGTTGGAGACAACATTTTTCCCCTTCCTCCCTCCCTCCCTTCTACCCACTTTATTAACAAAAAGCGATTTTTTCCCATTTCTCCTGTAAATAAGACCCTTTTGGATAGGGCATATGATACTGCTTTATGATTCTGTAGTTATAACTAAGAATATTAACATTTTAAATTTCTTAAATGCTTCTTCTGTGCCCAGTACAGAAAACAGATTTGAACAAGTTAAGCAATTCGCCACCAGAAGAGCCAGACAGAACTCAGGTGTCTTCAACCCCAGAGCCCCTACTCTTAATCATTTCACTCTGTTGCTTCTGTGTTTTAGAAACTAGAACACAAGGCCCATTAGCTTAGCTCTGCTTACCTCCCCACCACTGTCTGTGCTCCCACTCACTCTTTCCCATCTGGAATCGTCTTGCCTCCTCTTCCTTTATTTTAAATTTATTTCTGTTGAATCCAGCCTATTCTTCCCACAGGTTTTATTGAGGAATCCTGCCCTGCTCCCCTGTGAACACAGTATTCCCCTCCATTGACACACGCCCCTCCCCGCAGCATCCTGCACTTGATCAAATACTTCTACTGCTTTGGTGTTATATGTCAATTATATTTCAATAAAATTTTCTAAAAATTAACAGAAAACTTTAGATGAATCATGAATGATGAAAGTATGAGGACTGCTCTGTATATTCTAAAATATTTCTTTATCCCTGAAGATAAAGCCTCTATAAAATGAAGAACCACTTTGTTAGGAGAATGAAAGTCAGTTTTACAGAAATTCAATCCATGCACCACTTCTCGGGTGCTCATCTGTTATGTAGAACCAGAGCTGTGAGCTAAAGAGAAGCTACGTTAACTTAGAACTGGACAGCAAGGTTAAGCTATAGCTGCTGTTAGTGTCCGTTAGCCACCGAGTGTCCCCAAGCTCAGTGGCGGAGTATCCCCATGGTCAAGCTTCCAGTGATTTCTTGCTCCTACTCTGAATGGCATTGGTGGAGATGAAAGTTCTGTCTGCAGAGAGGACTCCTGAAAGACTTGGTCTAGGACATTAAGCTAAACGACATATTTGGTGACATTTGTGTTTTGTGGGAGATGTGCATCCTGGAATCATCTGGGTCTTACAAGCAGAAGGGCTGCTCAGCACTTTGCATCACTCCTGAATGAGGTGCTAATGAACAGGTGGAGGAGAGCAGCTTGACCTGCGGGGGAGGAGGCGAGTCACGCTGCACAGTCCTTTCAGGGGATCGCCTTCGTCTCACCGGCTGGGTGTTTATGGCTTTGGGGTTCAGCAGTTGTCACTCTTGAGAAGAAGAGGGAGCACCAACCCTGTGGTTGTGGTGCACTTCAACACCAAGCATGCCAAGGGCTGGCCCTGCTCATGTCACCCGTAGGCCACCCCTACCGCCTTCTCTCCAGTCATACCATTATTTCTAAAGGGGAAACTTGATATTTTAAAAAAACAATTTTATTCCCCAATTATCAGAACCAGCAGGAATCACTCTGAAGACTTGGTTGGAGTAGTTGATTAGGTATGAAGACCTCTGTTGACCAAAAGTCAGGCTTGTTCTGATTGCCAGACCTCCCTGTATGTGTGTGTGGGGTGGGCAAGGGGAGAGGGGGTTCCAAAGTGTAGTTTCTGGACAAGCAGCAGCAGCAGTCTCCCCGAGACGCCATCAGAGAGGGAAAATCACAGATCCCATCTCACACTTGCCGAGTCAGAGCTCTGGGAGTCGGCTGGCTGTGTGTTTCCTAGCCTTCCAGGTGACTGTGAGCACACCGGAGTCTTGACTGTAATAATTGGGGTTGTCTTTAGGTTCAGAGTAACAGCATTTCCCCTAATCCTTACTTCAACAATAAACTCTATACTTTACAAGTAATAGCAGGATTGGGAAGAAGAATTCTCAGTGTTAGAATTTCAAGACTGTTGAAGTGTTTGTGATGGGGCTATTAGCATGACCCCAGGTCACTGAAGGATAATGGCCGTGAGTACTTTCTGAGTGGCCGTGGCAGGGCTCTCGGTGGAATCACACTCAGTTAGCAGATGGAAAGCTCTCCCTGCGCTTTGCCTGTGTTCTCACTGTGAAGAACTGCGGTTCGAAGAATGTCTGCGGAACGTGACTCAGCTTTGCAGGGTGGCCCTGCCTGATGGGGCTAAAGGCCTCTTGGCCCAGGGCCCCCTCCTCCCTGTAGCCTTCCTTGGAGACTGTCCCAGACTGGAGGACTGGTGGGAGAACAGATTGCAGCATGGTACCTGCTGCTCAATGTCGTCCTCTCTCTCTGTCCCTGTTTCCATTTTCTCTTTAGCCACCTTCCTTCCTGCCTCTTGTTTCTAATTATTATAATTTGGGGTTTCTATTTTTCATGGCCTGCTCCCCTAACCCTCCTTATTGACAAGTACCTGGATGGGTCCTGATGGGACAGTAGACCATCACTGTAGTCAAGACCAACACGAAGGAGAAGTTCAGACCGTAGTTTAAGGGAAGCACTTGTCATCCCAGCTGGGTCCCGAGTATGGAGGTAACTAATAATTCTTCAGTAATTTCTGGAGCTAGTGGAAGCTGCTTGGCACTGCTGAATAAATTTGTGCAAAAAGGAAAGCCAGGGTGCTGTGCCCATGGCACCATCATCACCGTGTGCCTCTTGGCTTCAGTCTCTTCCTTCTGTGTCACGTTGCAAACTACTTAACAACCAACCATTCATCTCCTGAGTGTCGGCGTGGAGTTATGTTGTGAACGATACAAAGATGACTTCGAATTGGTCTCTGTTTTCCAGAGGCTTCTTCCAGTTATACCCAAAATACCAAGTTATGATGGTGATAATCGTTAGCTAGCATTCATTAAGTTCTTACTGTGTGCGTAGTTCCATAGATAGTGAGCATAAAAATTGTCTCATTTAATTATTATGATTACACTACTATGGAGGTACTTTTTAATCCCATTTTACAGATGGGAAAACCAAGACCTAATGTAGAGGCAACTTGGCCAAGACCACTAGCTAGTAAGTAATGGAGGAAAACATGTGAGTCTAAATCACTGCTCTCAAGCAGGTGGCTCTGCTGTACCATCTGCAGAAGGATGTCATAACAGGATTTTTGTATCGGGCCAGTGCAATACTTTTTCAATGCACACTTAGAGATTATAATACTGTTTTCAGCTAAAACAGTTGGAGACAAAGACGACATACAGCATTGTCTTCTAATGTGCACATATACTGGAGTAACTGAAATGTTTGAGGTAGGCACGTGTGTCCTCTGGGTATTGGAAAGCGGAGGGATTGACGTGGGAAGGAGGTGAGGAGGGCTGAAGAAAGATCGATTTGGACCGTTTTGGTGGGTGGTGCAGACTTGTGGAACAGGAAAAACCTGTCCTCACCACTCCCCTCCCCTAGCCATTCTTTGACTCATGGCTCTATTTTATTTTGTTCTTGGCATTTAACATTCTCAAAGACTGAAGTTTCTCTTTATGTTATTCATTGTCTGTCTTCTCCCACTGGAGGTGGGAGAGGACAGAGACTTTGTTGATTTTGTTCACTCCTCTCTATCTTGTAGATCTCATAGCCACTGGGGGTCCATAGTAAGTTCATGAACAGTCAAGAGGCACAGTAAAAATAAAAATACTTAAAATGTCTTATAATTTTTTCACAATGTTTTTACCTACTTCTACTATTGACTTTTAACAATCCTATCATGGTAGCTTGGCGGGTCTTTATTCCCCTGATTTTACAAATTAGGAAGGTGGGGCTCAGAGAGGTTAGGTCATTTGCCTGAGATCACACAGCTGGTGAGCAGTGGAGGTGGAGGTAAGAACAGAGGCTAAGTGTCTGCTCTCACCTTTCCTTGATCTTTAGAGCCTATCAGTGGTTTTGGAATGACTCTGAAGGCATCACCTGGCACTGAGTGTCCGCCTCAGCTTGCCTCTCCAAACCAGCAGAGGATCTGATCCGGATGAGGTGTTTCCCAGGGAGGGAATAGATCCGCCATGGTCAACTATAATAAAGTCCACAGTGAATTTGTCCAGGGAGGGGTCCCTTCTGCTGTGAGAACATTGAGAGTGTTGGCCCACTCATCCCAGTCTCCCAAAGGAGTGTTGTCTGGGTCTTTTTCAATTTGGAGAGAGATTTAATCCTTTGGCTTCCAACTCTGCCTAGAAATTTTACTTTTTCAGATAACTTTATCCTCCTGAAGCCTAGTAATTAATGCAACAAAATTGGGGTAGTACAAAGAGATACGGTGCCCAATCCACTTAAGTCAGTCCCTAAATGGGAGCAAACACACTCACACCCTTTTAATATAAACCGGATACAGCATTGTGTGCATCAAACCCCACCCCTGGTGAACCATAAGGCCACTGGCCTAAGAACTTTTACTGAGACTGAGCACTGAGCCCCAGATGTCATCTTCGGCTTGTTGTGAGCTTCCCAGTTTCCCACTTGGGGGCTAGCAGAACCAAAACAGTGCAAGTTACATTTCTTATTTAGTGCTTTTATCCATGCTTGATTTGAATTCAAAGATGTTGTTGTAGAGGGATCTTCTGATATTTGATTAGCAGTATTTTGGGGTTATGACAAATTTATACACAGACATTCAGCATTAGGCAGTGCTCATGAGTCTGAGTTGCATGTGGCCATGTTTTCATTAAAAAGGGGAGAAGAAAGCAATGGAAAAACTGGGAAAAGTAGCTGAATGTGCATGTGTACGTGTGTGCATGTGTGCACGTATGTGTGTGAGTTAGCATAAGACCTTTCAAATGTGCAAAGTCCCGAAGCTGATGCAAATCCACAGTAATTCCACCATCAGTACCAATACTGTCCTGTTTCCTGCAAACCTCCCAAGTGCAAGGCTTCCCCTTCCTGAGCACCAGCCAGCTGAGGAAAGGCATCCAGGCCGTGGCGGGTGGCCAGCACTCCCAGAGTGGAGCCCAGCTCCCCTGGGGGCCTGCCTGGATGTCTGAGCTGGCATGCCCTGCCACTGACCCACCGCCCCTCCCCATGCCTGGCTCAGAAACCCCTGTCAGCAGTGGACATCGCTGAACAAAGGTGTCTTTCTTGGGACACTACATACAGCCTGACTCAGGAGTGCAGCTTGGCCTCTTGCCTGCTCTACTCTTGAAATGCTTCATGCATGGGGTTGGGGACCCCATGCAAGGGTGGGGTATGAGTGAGGAGGGAGGGGAGAAATGGGGGCACTGGCATTTGAAATAGGCTCTGTTCCTTTTGGACTGAGAGATGACTTTTCCAGCAGGCAGGGTGGATGATATGTCCCCCAGAAAGCCTATCCTGGGGCCTTTCTGTCCTCACCCTTTAATAGCAGTGACACCACCCACAGTGGGGCAGCTCCTAATACTCTGCCAGCACCAATGTCCTTGGATCTTCACGACAACCCAACGAGGCAGGCCAGGCAGGCAGAGGGGGAGGGGCAGAGGACAGAGCAGCCAGCTGTGTGCCCTTGAGTACGAGATCACCCCTCCCCTGGACTCAGTTTACTCATCTATATAAAAGGATCCCAACCTATTTCTGCCTCGTGGTGGTGTAATAAAAACAGTGCAATTGTAAAATGACACCACGTCAAGTATTAGGTCAGCACAGGACGGATGAAGAAATTGCTTCCATGCCATTAAAAATTCTGTTCTCTTGACATAAAGTGACCTCTGCTTCCTTTTCTACCTGTAACTTCTGACATCCTTTGTGTCATTCATTTTCAATTGAAGTGACACCTACACTGTCACCTTTCCCAGTCCCATACTGTCCTCATGCAGTGCGTGACACGTGAGCCCACCACACACGTTTATGGAGCGAATGACCGAATGAACAGGTTTCAGTCAGCTCCTTCCCAGGGACTTGGTTTGGGTCTGAGTTGAGACCTCCTGAAGAAAGATGTGGAAGGCAGTTTCATAATAGTAGCTGCTGGGTCTTGACTGTTCTGGAGAAATTTGCTCATTGCCTGTTGGATTGTAAATGCTACTTGGAGTTGGCGTTGAGCGCAGTGTGCTTGGGAGAGCGGAATTCCCACCCTGTGACGCAGGGCGGTGAGCAAGATGGCTTCCTGTGTAGCCGGTCTCCATAAATTCCTACCTTACTTCTTTCCCTCCCACCTTCCCCCACAACCAGCCGCAGACCCTTCCTCTAACTCCCCCCACACCCGCCTGCAGGACGTTTATGGGGCTCATCAGTGGGAAGCATCTGAGGCCTCTTCCTGGCCTAGCATGAGGGTCTCTGGGCCTCTCCCTCGCTCTCGCCTCCCAGCCAGGCTCAGATCTCTGCCCTGTTTATGGGCCCCTGGGACTGTTCCAACAGCCTGAAATGAATCTTGGAGGCCCCACAGGTAGTGCAGCCCATGGCAGGGCCATAAACCATGGCTCGGCCTTTCATCTGGGATTGTTTATGTCATAAACGAGTGGGGGGACTGGCCGGGGGAGTAACAGCCCTGAACCATTCCAGATTTTTTTACAAGAAAGGGGGAAGACGGGCCCTGAGATACATACTCAGACTTTTTGCCAAGCGAGTTCATTTCACTCCACTCAGCTGTGCTGGGGACGTCATCTCTGGCCTTCCCTATGGGCGTCAGATGGCTGCTGTGTATGTGGCCAGCGGCCTCCAGGGATGCGAACATTTGCCATTGGAGCTGGCGAGTGGTGCTCCTTCCATCTTCACTGAGGGGTGTCAGCTTAAATTATGAGGGACTGCTGGGCCTGCATCTGGGTGTGGTAGCCTCTAGCAGCCCAGAGGGACCTCTCCTCCCTCCATTCCCACATCCCTGCCTTGGGAAGTTGTTTCTTCATCCTCTGCTCCCCAGGACTCCTGTATCCCAGGAGAAATCTCCCAGCTCTTAGGACTTTCCTTTCTCGGGTGCCACATACTTACGTGGAGGAGCAGGGCTCCAAGCCAGACAGGCCTGCCTCTACTGAGGGAGAAGGCAGGAATCTGGGTGACATCTCAGGCAGCGTGGAAAATTTCTCGGGGACTCAGAGACACCACTGTGCCCATAATATTTACAGCACAGAAGCCACAGGCCAGTGGTGGTTATCAACAGCCTGCCTTCTACTTGGCAGCTGGGTCTTGGCATCTGTCTGCACTTTGAGAGGTGTTAGAAGCCTCTCCATCCTCCACCTTCAGAACCTGTCTTGCTCAGATGCCACATTAGTGACTGGTTGGTTGGAGGCATTTTCTATTAAGTATGTTATTGACTGTGGGAGAGAACACATCTAACTGTGGTAATCATTGACTCCTTGATGTCAATTAGCATTGCTTCCTGAGTCACAGATTGGAAGAATGGGACCAGGAGATCAGGAGGGATCTGGAGATGAGGTCAGGCCACCGTGGTATGCAGGCCAAACCCAGCCCGGTGCCTGTTTGTGAAATGAGTTCATGGGCACTTGCACAGCCACGCCCATGCACGTTGCCTGCAGCTGCCTTTGTGATAGGATGGCCAAGTTGGGCAGCTGCAATGAAGACTATGAGGCCTGCAAAGAATAAAGTGTTTACTCTCTGGCTTTTTACCCAAAATGTTTGCAGACCCCTACTCTAGAGCATGATGTACTTCTTGGAGGGCAAAGTGGGGGACTTGAGGAGACAGAAGACTGAGTGAGATATTGAGCAGCAGAAAGGAGGCATCAGAGCGAGAAAATGCACCCCAAAGATAGTAAACCTCCAGAGACAAATCTCAATCTCAGACCTTGTCCTCCCTGTGTCCTCGCCTTCCCCAGCCGCCACCTTTTCTTTCCTCTTATGAAAACACATGTTTTCATCTCTTTTCCTACTGCAAGGTGGAGAGAATGCACGAGCAGCCACCTGTGGTCTCTCTATATCCTCCAGAAGTGCACACTGAGGGCTCGCCTAGGACCTGACCCCCCACCCCCACCCCCGTGTTCCACAATGGAACAGTGGCTCTTGGGAGATGTGTGTGTATTGAGGCGAGGCTGAGTGCAGTGACAATAGTAGGAAGACACCAGGGCCTCCAGCGTCCTGTCTCTGGGCTCTGAACAAACTTCAGCAATTACATCATCCTTTAGGAACAAGTCCCACACCCTCTCCCTTTGTTTTCCTTCTCAGAGGTTCTCATACACTCACATTCTACAAAAGCAACTCTCAGTGTTGTCTAGGGTCATGTCTGCAGTGTGGGAGAAATGAATGCTTGTGTGTAAAACCTTAAGTCAGACTGCCATCTGTATGCAACTATGATTAACAGAAAACATGTGTCTCAGATCAAGAGAACTTCTTTAATGTTGAAATGATGATGATGATGATGATGGTGTTGATGATTTACTAAGCACTTACCTCTTTCTAGACAGTGCTAAATCCTTTACATATATCATCTCATTTAATTCTGTAACTTTCCTTGATGAGAAAAATTCTTGAGAATTTGTTCAAAATCACATGTAATAGCTGGCAGAGTCAGAATGTAAAGCTGAGTTTGTATGACCACATTACCTTCCTGAGGGTGTCACAGAATGTAGCATTATGTTAGACTTTACATTTCCATGAGTTACATCATCCTAGTTATCAGTATATGTTCTTATCACACTGTATAAGGACTCAGACTGACTCCATAAGACATTTGCAAATACCATGTTATGGGGAAAACTGGTATAAGACATGAGTTTTCTGAATTCATACAATTGCATTTTAAAACATATTCTGTACTTTGGACCTCACACTCATTTATTCCAAACTCAGCCACTGTTAGTCACCTGCCTTGTAGCTCTGCATGATCCTTGGGGTGGGGTGTCAGCAACGTCACTGAAGGCATCACTTGCAACAAACATTTATCCTTTTGACCCTGAGGAGTCCTCCAGTAGAGAGAACTATGTCCTTGCTGAGGACCAGGCTCTGGGGGGGGGGGGCGGTGTCTGAGCAGCGGGGTGCAGGGCCCAGCAAGGGTGGATCTGTGTGGCCAGTTTTTCTACTGTTTTCTAGTGTTGCTCCTTCTATGGGGTCCTCTTACTTCCCTGTGGCTTTTAGTGCCTATGTGCTTGTTTTTTGCCCCTGTCATGCTGAAAACATGCTTCCAGAAAGATCCTAAAAGCCCTGTGTACCTAGATATGACTGCGACCAGCTTGCTGACACGCTCCCGGAAGAGCAGCCCCTCCTTGTCATGAGGGCCTTCTTTCACCTTCTGGGTTTTTCTTTTGTACCATGAAGGGGAGTGACATCCTCCCCACAGCATCCACTGAGAGACAGCCTCCTGTGTGCCAGGACCATGTTACTTGATTTGCACATGACAGTGCTATTCCTGTGCCTCCCACTGGGTGGCTGTTGTCACCAAGGTGCAGATGAGGAAACTGAAGCTCAGCACATGACGTGACTTGCATCGGGCTGTGCTCATAATGAGGGCAGAGCTGGATGGAGACCCAGGTCTGCCTACATCAGACCCATGCAATGACACTGAAAGGGTCATGCCCTCAGGGAACCCTTCCTCTTCAAATTGTATGTCCACTTATTCACAGAGAGAAACCATTATCTTTGCAGATAAGATAAGATTTTTCTGGTTCTGGCAGAGCCAAAAATTAGAACTCAACCAAAGTTTCAACTAAGATGGCTTATGCAAATGAGCGTCCTTTACAGAGCAGGGCCGGTGAGGGACAGTGAGTGCCTGCTCACACCAGTGGGTCCCCTCATCCTGGATTTCTTGAAGTGGCAGAAGGAGACCAGACCAGGAGACGGGAGCTGGAGACCTTTGGGACAAAGGTTTCCAGTTGAGCTCTGTGAGGACCCAGACAGAACTGAGGTTCTTCGGAGAGTTTGGGCACACCACCTCTGGCTTTTAATGCTGAGAAAGAAGTCTCTCCCACATGGGCATTTCGCAGACCCTGGAAGCACCTGGTCGGGGTGTAAAGTCTGTGGGATGCGAGAGGCAACCTGGGAAAGAATGCGACATATATTGGAGGTTTTATTTCCTTCTAAGGTTACCCCTTGTATTGCTCACTGCTTAGAGAGTTGAAGGAATTCACATAAATATAAATACAGTTACTTTAACAGAGTTACTTTATAGACAAATGTTTATGACTAACTCCTGTGTTTCCTGTCCATTCTCAGTTCTGTGTACCTGCAGGTAGTCTAGTGTAGGCCCTCTATGGCCTTTGAACCAGCAATACATGTCACTTCTCCAGGTCTAGATATGAAAAATAACATCTTAGACACAATACTAATAATCAATGCCTTGGGGGCATTTATTTTATGCCAAGCAGCGTTTTGAGTGCCTTATTGGTCAACTCATTTAATCCTCCCAACAACTCCAGTGAAGTAGGTTCTCTTATGTCCTGATTATACCAAGAAGGAGATTGAGTCATAGAGCCTCAGTCACCTGCCCAGGGTCACACAGCTAGGAGACGCAGGGCGAGGCCACCACGCTGGGGGAGGGGGCTGAGCTGTGTTGCTGCGCTCTCTGGTTCTGTCTGGGATTTTGAAAGACTCTTCCTTAGTTCTTCCTGGAAGCTTTCAAGTCGGGACCCTCGCCCAAGTTGCCACACTGGGGACGGACCTGAGTGCCCTGTTGAATAACTCAGCTCCAGGAAGTGGCTTTGAGGGGCTCAGTGCTTTGTCGCTCGCTTCTTTCAGGGAAAAGTGATGAGGACGAAAGTCTTTGCAAGTCTGCCCACGGGGCAGGGAAAGGAGCCGCTGAGGACAGCAAGGACCATAAGCGCCCCAAGCGTCCCAGAACCATCCTGACAACCCAGCAGAGGAGAGCATTCAAGGCCTCGTTTGAAGTGTCGTCTAAGCCGTGCAGAAAGGTACAGGCGAGGGCGGGGAGGGAGGGCGCCGGGCCGCCTCTCTGTGGGCAGGCCCCACCCCACCAGGTGTCCACGCACCTGAGGTAAGGGCACTGGGGAGGCTTTGGCACCGCTGGCGCAGGTGGCCTCTGCCCAGTGGGAGGCTCCGGGACCACCGAAGCTGTGGCCTGGGCTATAGTAGAACCTCCCTGTGCTTTCGTGCCCGCACACCCCTTCCAGTGGGCCACTTGCTTCCACATTTCATTTTGTGCAGAGCAGTGGGAATAACAGCGTGGGGCGGGGGCACAGTCCTGCGACAAGGACTAACTGCAGTGTCTGGTCTCACGTGCTCCTCTTGGGGCGGTGGTGGGGTGTGGGGATTTGCCCATGAGGTACTTCCTGTGTGTCTCCGTCTGGATGTGCCACGGTGTGTTTGTCCAATGTTGATGGGTGTTTGGGTTGTTTCCGGTTTGGGGCTGTTACAGACCAAGCTGCTGTGAACTTCTGTGAAAAAATAAATACAGTGGTTTAATGAGACAGGAGTTTATTTCTCTCTTTTGTCACAGACCAGAGGTGAACAGTCCGAGGCTGGTGGGCCTAGTCACTGTGTTGTATATCCCATGGGCCCAGAGGACTGCCTCAGTTGTTACCATTTTTCCCAGCCCTCGCGGTGCAGAAAGAGGAAGTGGAGGGCATGCAGCTGTCTGTTTAAGGGCATGTCCAGGGATTCTTTGCATCACTTCCATCCATATGTGTTGGCCAAAATTCAGCCCGATGCCTGTGACTCCTGTAAGGGGCCTGGGAAAGGAGTCTCTGGGTGGCCATGTGCCCCGCTAAAACTTGGGGATTCAGTTGCTAATAGGAGGAAACGGGGAACGGATATTGGGGACAGTTAGCAGTCTCTGCCACAGATAGCTCTATGCATTTATTAAGTATCCACCATTTATTGACTGGTACTATCATTTATGCAATAAAAATAAGAAAGCCTTTTAATTGAAATTCATGGATGTAATACATTTAAACAATTTTTTCGCATTCTTTTCCTTACATCCCTGTCAGTTTTTGCTGCAATAATGAACAGAATCTTAGGGGCTGTCAATACACACTGAGTCCTCTACTCCCGGGGGGCTGGAGGCTGTGGCCCAGCTGGGCTCAGGTTTGGACCTACTTCCCCTGGTTTTCATTCAAGGGTGCAGACTGACAGAGCAGTGGGCATCTGGGCAGGCTGTTCTCATGAGGATGGCAGAAGGCAAGAGGCCATGTCACACCAGGCAGACCCGTGGGAGCCTCTTCTGGTTATCATGCACATCACACCCCCTCACATTCTATGGCCAAAGCAAGTCATGTGGCCAAGCCCCGTGTGAGGTGTGCATGCATGGGGGGAGCAGGGGAGGGAATGGGAACAGAGACTGAGCAATAACGTAGTCCACTGCCACTTTTAAGAGTTGCCACAGACCTTTCTCTGCCCTTGGTCCAGTGGAGGTACTTGTAGAAAGGGAAACAGTCCCCGAGGCAGGCTTACTCAAGGACACATGATCACTCCCTCATTTATTTACTTACTACTGCAGGTGCACTAAGGGCCCAGCATCTGCATGGCCTGTGCCCAGTGCTTCTCCCCAGTGTCTCCAAGCCACCAGCGGGGAGGTACCTGTGCACACATAACTGCACCCCTGCGGACAAAGCTCTGAGGCCCAGACCAGAGAGGCCACGGGAGCCGAGGGGATGGAAAGGTCACTTCCCTCTGGGGAATCAGCAGGGCTTTGTGGAACAGGTGGCTCTGAGCAGAGCCTCCCAAGGATGGATAGGGTTTCAGCAGGTGGAGGTGGGTCCCTGGGCACACTGCTCTTTTAATTGACTTAGCAGAAGGGTGTGCTTTAAAAATCTGGTCTAATCACCCTACTTTTCCTGAGCCTCAGCCCAGGTGGCTGGTCATGGTGAGTAGTCCCCATGGTCTCCAGTTCACCCTCCTGCTGTGTTTGTGCACCAAGATCCTTCCATCTCATCTCATCCCCAGAATCTAACCAAGGGGAGGGTGTCTCTCCGGCACCTTGCCAGGCTCCTGCATGCAGGGCAGATGTTTAACACATCTCTCCTTTACAGGGCTCCTGGCCGCCTGTGTCTGCATGGCCCTGGTGTGTAAACCTGCACCATGCTGTCTGCCTTGCTCCTCCAGATTCCCAATGTCTGTCTGTCTTACTCTCTTTGGGCAGGGCTCATGCAGAGTAACAGTAAATAAAATCATCACGAAAAACCCCTAGCCACTTAGAGCTGTAAAGGACAGAACCAAAAATTTAGGTCAATGAATTTGGACAAGAGAAGGGAGCAAGAGAGAACGGTCTGTTTGTGGAAGTGATTTTCATCCTTGTTTCTCCTCAAGTGGGCTAATGCATATGCACGGTGTTCAGCTGAAGCACGATAGGCTTCGCTAATGGCTGAGAACCATTTGAAGGCCTGATGTCCAGAGTAAGAGAAACCCAGAGACACCTCTTGGAGTGCACCTCTAAATCACAGTCCTTGCTCTTCCTCTTTACCTGGTAAAGAGCCATCTCTCCCCTGCCTGAAGCAATGGTCTGGGGTTTATGCTGAACATTAGACACTATCCAGCTCCTATGCGAGACACAGCCTGCTGGCCTCCTTGTGCCCTGCACAGGAAATGTGCCTTTTACTTGGAGATGCCAATGTTTCTGTGTTTCTAACGTTCCATTATTTTGTCTAGGTGAGGGAGACCCTGGCTGCAGAGACAGGGCTGAGCGTCCGTGTGGTCCAGGTGTGGTTCCAGAACCAGCGAGCTAAGGTAGCCTGCTTGTCACTTCTGTCTGTCTCAGTGTGGCTGGTTTCCTGCAATAATGGCAGTAGGACACTGTGCTTGCTGACGGGGGTTCTAACTCCATGGATAGAGAACTTCTCTTGATTCAAAAATTCTGTTGCCAACAACCAACTCAGCCACAGCAGCCATGCAGCTGGGAAGAGAAGGGGCCTTTGTTTTAGTGAAATGGCTTTTATTTTCCTGGTGGCCATGACCATGTACCTGGCTAGCTGTCTGCATGAATGAATGTCTTCCCATGTCTTTTGTTAAAAGCGAGCTCTTTAATTCACGTTCCTTAAACCCAGATTCCAAAGTCCTTGTAGAACTGCAGAGAGAAACCTACGTGGTGATGTATGACTGGCCTGACAGCAGATGGCTTCGTGGGGTGGATGCCCTACCTGCCTCTCCCAGTGCACCCCCCACCCCACCCCGGTGTAGGACCTTCATGTTGTCCTCTGGATCCTAACGGGGACTGTATTTCCTGGCTGTAATCTTTTATTTACTTGAGATCTTTTACTCATTTATGTTCTTATCCCTAAATGTGCATATGTCTTATGGCCCACTGAGCCCTAATCTTTTAGTGGGTGATAAATGAGTAGCTCATTATCTGGTCATGATTGGTTAAGGAAGAATGTCCCTAACTGAATTCCTCAGGACAGGGCTGTTGGTGTGTCTTCCGTGGTTCTTTTAGTGAGAGGCTTTTGTGATTCCATAGGTTTGAGAAGACCTACAGCCTGTGGATTCATAAAGCACAGAGCACATTTGGAGTTCTGAAAAATCTTACAGTAAAGAATAATGTAACATTTCACACACACACACACACACACACACACACACACACAGTATATTAACATCGCATGGAACCCTCACTTTCCACAAAACACAGTTTGAGAAATACTGGGTTAAAATGTTCCTTCCAGGAAGTTTGGGGGCTAACCGGAGGCTTTGGGAGACAAGCTCCTTACCTGGAAGCCTGAATGTTCCAGTAGGCACCTGGAACCCGAGGGACAGCAGGTAGGGGAGCGTGCGGAGAGCCTCTTGGCTCATCACTAGCGCACGGTGTCTAAGCTGGGCTGAGGTCCCACCTCCCCACACTGGTCCTCACATAAAGCTGTCACAGCACAAGCAGCAAGCCGTATTTGCCCATGAGGACTCCCCGTTCTGGCCAAGGCACCACTGCTGCCCAGCCAGCTGCCTTTCCACGTGGGCGAGGTGCAGAGCCCGGGCGTGACCCGTGGAACTCGGCACTGTTCTGCAGCATGGCTCCTGGGGAGTCACCACGAGGGAAGGCTCCCTGTGCCTCACGCACGCTGCCCGCGGCCTGAGTGCGGCAGCGCCCGACCTCTAGCCTCTAACCTCTAACCGTGTGGCCCTCCCCTCACCAGATGAAGAAGCTGGCCCGGCGGCAGCAGCAGCAGCAGCAGGACCAGCAGAACACCCAGAGGCTGAGCTCCGGTAAGCTGGGGCTCCTCCCAACACCCGGCCGGCGGCCACGCCTCTCGTGGGCTCCGCGGCGCCCAGTGCGCACCCACGTGGGAGCTGGGACGGTCCATGAGAAGTGAGCGGCGGGGCGCTGAGGGCCACCGGCCGAGAGCTGCTGCAGGAGCCGGCGCTCCCCTGCGTGAAGCGCGGTGTCAGCACCCCAGGGCTCCCCCTTCCAGGCACAGCAGCTCATGGAAGACAGCACCGTGAGTGAGCCTTTCCCCAAATCAGGCGACACAGGAGCGGTAACGGTACTAGAACGGTACTCCCCGGCAGAGTGCCCTCACACCTGCCCACCTGGCCCTCGCAACCAGCATCCCGAGGCGGGCGGAACCCACTCTTGGTCCGTCTAACGGGCGGGCGAGCGAGGTTCTGCGGGACTGACCGGTCCCCGTGAGTAAGGCGCGGCGCTGGGGCTGGAACCCCGCCCTCTGATTCTGAGTCCCACGAGGCCGTGCTGCCTCAAGTTGCCCCTGCCGGCGGGGATGGAGGTGAGGACTGGGGAGGGAATGCAGGACAGGTGTGCGGGCGAGCCTTCCAGGAGGTTAAAAGAAACCAAGGACACCTGTGGCACAGCGATGTCATTCTTAAAGGGATATGCTCCCAGCTGACCCGTCCGTCTGCACCCCCAAACGGGGTTCTCACGCCGCTGCGCGCGCCCCGCCTGGCGCTCCGGGGAGCGCGCGCCCTTAGTAACCTCCCGCTGCTGCGGGTCTGCGGGCCACACTGGGAGCCCGTGGAAGGTGGCGTCGGTGCTCGGGCCCCTGGACCGCGCCCCTCGTCGGCCAGGCGTCTCACCTCCAGGCAAACAGGATCCTTGTTCTTTCTTTACAGACAAAGAATTTATTAAATAAAATGTACAAAACAAGTGAAGTTATAGGGTAATATTTAGCAGATCAAAATTCTTTTTTTTTTTAAGTGGTGAAACAAAAGGATAGTTTATTGAAGAGAAAGTACACTCCAAAGAGGTAGGAGCGGGCTCCAGCGAAGAAAGTGGCTCCAGACTAGATCAAAATTCTTGATCTCTTATTTCTGAGAAAAAAAGAAACGGGATCAAGGGACCCACTTATATCTTACCCAAAAGTATACAAATCAGAATTCTTTGCATGAATTTAAGATTATGAAAGTATAAAATTGTCACTCCATAGAGCGTTGCTCTTTGCTGGACCTGCGCTTGTGCGCACACAGACCCCACGAACGGGCCCCGCCCGGCTGCTTGAGCACTGCTGCGTCAAGCGCGCCCTCGCGGCCCCCTGCCTGAGAGCTGCTGCGTCAAGCGCGCCCTCGCGGCCCCCTGCCTGAGAGCTGCCTGGTCAAGCGCGCCCTCGCGGCCCAACTGCCTGAGAGCTGCCCGGTCAAGCGCGCCCTCGCGGCCCACCTGCCTGAGAGCTGCCCGGTCAAGCGCGCCCTCGTGGCCCACCTGCCTGAGCGCTGCCGCGTCAAGCGCGCCCTCGCGGCCCGGGCGCACCCCCGCGCCAGGCCTCCCAGGGGAGACGCCCTGCAGCCGCACACAGGCAGATTAGTTTGAAAGCACTGAAATCTTTTATTCTAACCACGGTTTAGAAAGCAGATTCAGCGAAGAACTTTGAAACAAAACCCACTTATTCTTATCCCAAATAAGTATGACATCCAAAAATAACTGATAGAGCACTACAGTTTCAAAGTGCTCTTTCATTACCCATTAGCTAATTTGGTCCTCTGAAAAGTCCCACAATGTGATTACTGTTGCACTCATTTTATGTTGTGTAGAGGCTAGGAGAGGCAGGCGAAAATCGCCTTACTCTCATGTCTTTACCACGTCTATGAGCCAGAGGAGACAGGGAGGGAGGGAGAGGGGTAGGTAGGGAGAGAGAGGGGACAGGAGGGTGTGAGACTGGAAGAGAGGAGGAGGAAGGAGAAAGAGAGCATTTTCTTGTGAAGGTGGATGAACGTTTCAAGAATATTCTTGGACCCATGAAAAATTTCACCAATTTTTTATTTTATTTATTATAAATGGAGTCATAATGAATATGTATATACAAGAATAAATGCAAGCTGAAAGCACCAAAATGCTATCAAAATGCATTACAAGTGACTGTTGCTATTGCAGAATTATGGCCATTAAGTCCTTAAAAGCAATCTTATTTCATTCATTAATTGTAAGCAACAATTAATCTGAGCTGATTTTTATGGCTGAGAAAGAAAACCCCATCTCCATTTATACTCAGACATTTTAACTACATTAACTCATATTTTCTAATTAGTCACTAGACCATCAGCTGTGACTAAACAAGCTACTAATCTGCAATATTGGTCAAACTAGTTGTGTGTGACATCACACCCAATGCTTAAAGCACAAAAAAGTTAGATGGTGTCAGATGGATACTAGACCTATTGTGTGATCACTTTGTAAGTTATGTGTAGGTTATATAAATGTCTAATGACCATGGGGCACATCCGAATCAACACAATACTGCATATCAAATGTAATTGAAAAAAATAAAAACAATTTAAATTTAGAAATTAAATACCTAATATTTAACTTCAGAGTTTAGTGAGAAATAAGTTTATTAATTTACTTTTTATACCTTTGAAAACATGGCATATGCATACAATAATAGAAAATATCACACAGCACAAAAAATACAAAATAAAAATCTTTGTATCAGATCAGCTGGTTCCCATTTTCAGAGTTAACCACTCTTAAATGCTTTTTGTTCTTCTCATTTTTTCCCGTTACATTTGACATACAATATTACATCGGCTTCAGGTGCACAGTACAATAATGAGACACCCATACAACCTACAAAATCCTTATTCCAATACATCTGGTACCCATCTGATACTGTACATAGTTATTACAGTGTTATTGACTGTATACCCTATGGTGCACTTTACATCCCCATGACTATGAATTTGTATTTCTTGATTTTTTCCCCCACCCCTCCCACCCTCCTATCAAATCTAGTACCATCTGATGCCACCCAAAGTTACTGCAACATTATTGACTGTATTTCCATGTTACACCCTATGTCCCCATAACTATTACTTTGTAACCACCTAAGTGAACTTCCCAATCTCTTCCCCTTATTTCACCCTCTCCCCTAACCCTCCTTCCATCTGGCAACAAACAAAATGTTTTCTATATCTATGAATCTGTTCCTATTCTGCTTGTTTATTTTCTTCTTTGGATTTTACCTATAAGCAAAGTCAATTTGCATCTGTCTTCCTCTGTTTGATACTCTACTCAGTGCAGTACCCTTCATGTCTTTTGATTAGAGCTTTTAATCCTTTTAAATTGAAGGTAATTGTTGGTATGTAGCTATTGCCATTTTATTATTTATAATTTTGCTTTTTTTTTCCATCTTAAAGTAGTCCCTCTAACATTTCTTGTAATACTGGTTTGTTGGTGATAAACTTCTTTAACTTTTTCTTGTCTGAGAAACTCTTTATTTGTCCTTCAGTTTTGAATGATAGCTTGCTGGGTAGAGTAATCTTGGTTGGAGGTCCTTGCTTTTCATCATGTTGAATATTTTCTGCCACTCCCTTCTGGCCTGCAAAGTTTCTATTCAGAAATCAACTGACAGCCTTATGGGAGCACCCTTATAAGTTACTAGCTGCTTTTCTCTTGCCGCTTTTAGGATTCTCTCTGTCTTTAACTTTTGCTCGTTTAATTATAATGTGTCTTGGTGTGGGCCTGTTTGGGTTTATCTTGTTTGGGGCTCTCTGTGTTTCCTGGGCTTGTATGTCTGTTTCCTTTGCCAGGTTAGGGAAGTTTTCAGTCATTATTTCTTCAAATAGGTTCTTAATTCCTTGCTTTCTCTCTTCTCCTTCTGGTACTCCCATTATGCAAATGTTATTGCACTTGATATTGTCCCAGAGGCCCCTTAAACTACCTCCATTTTTTGGATTCTTTTTCTTTTCATTGTTCTGACTGGATGTTTTCTGCTACCTTGTCTTCCAACACACTGATTTGATTCTCTGCCTCATCTGGTCTGCTGGTGAGTCTTTCTATTGCATTCTGAATTTCAGTTATTGTATTCTTCATTCCTGACTGGTCCTTTTTTAATGGTTTCTATGTCCTTCTTTATGCTTGCTATCTCTCAGTTGAAGTTTTCACTAATTTCCTTGAGTGTCTTTATAATCATCATTTTGAGCTCTGTATCTGATAGGTTGCTTGCCTCCATCTTATTTAGTTCTTCTGGAATTTTTTCTGCTGTTCTTTTATTTGAGACGTATTTTTCCCCTCATTTTAGATGCTTGTCTGTCTTTGTTTGTTGGTACTATTAATAAGTAGATCTACTACATCACCCAGTATTGCTGGAGAGCCTTATGTAGTAGGTGCCCTGTGGCGCCCTTGCACCATATCCCTAGTCACCTGTACTGGGTGCTTCTGTAGATTCTGGTTTGGTACCAATGCTGTGCCTGGACTACTCAGCAAAAGTTTCAGAGCACACCAATGCTGGTCGTGTCAGCCTGGGGACTGCAGACTTAAATAGTTTTCCAAGGAAGATTGCAATGCAGATGGGGCTGGCTACCCACTGGATAAAGTGCCTCTGGTGTTGGCAAAGTTGGGTGAGGTGGGGTCCCAGGGAGTCAGCAGGGTGGAGTGAGTGGAGCTCATCAGACCAATCAGGTTCAGATTTGGCCTTGTGTGGGTGGATGAAACATAGGCAAGATGGCGCCCACTGAGCAGCTGCATGAAAGGCAGGTGCATCCAAGAAAAATTGTGACTATCTTCCAGCCATTGCCCCAAAGCTACACCTCAGTCTCTACGCCCCCACCCCCCAACCCCTGTTTGTCCCCAAAGCCCCCTGAGTCACTGTCCCTCTGCCAGAGCCCAGGGTGAGTACCTGCCAGTGACTGAGTCTGCACAGGGCATTTAAGAGGACATCTGGGTTTCCCACAGCCTTTTGTCCCAACTCGATGATTGGAGTCCCCACTGTTTTTCACAGTTAGATGTTGTGGGACTTCTCTTCCCAGTACCAGTACTCTGGGCTAAGAGAGCTTCGCTGAAGTCCTTTGCTCCTCCCGGGGGGACCCTCCATGGTTGAGATATCCCTCCTGATTTTCTACTGCCACTGGAGGTTGGCTTCTTTCACATTTGTGCCCCTACCAGTCTCAACGTGGTCTCCTCTTCTTTGTATTCTTAGTTTAAAACTTCTGTTCAGCTAGACTTCAGATTCTCCAGGTTGGTTGTAACTTTAATGTGCTCACAGAATGAAGCGGGCATAGGGTTTACCTACTCAGCTATCTTGGATCTCCAACAGTATCTTTAAATAGGGCAAGATGGTTTCTCAGAGAGGGAAGTGAGACAGGATGGAGTCCAGGGAAGGTGGAGAGCAGAGTTCTGCTGCCCCAGCTCCACCCCCAGTGCTCCTTGAGATGGAAGCAGCCTTTCCACCTCCTTGTGCTTTACGCTGTGTGTACCTAGGTGTGGTAAGGACACCTACCTGCCCTGCTGCACAGGACCTTGTGAAGTTCAAAGAGAGCCCCAGATAGGACAGACAGACTCCTTGTGGGTCAATAGGCCCAAAGGGAGAGGAACATATCAAGATGGCATGAGAACACAAACTCACAGTACTTGGGACCTTGAAGGATTCTCAGGGAAGCCCCTGGGAAGACTTAAGAATGCAGAAATGGGAAATAGGGTCTGGGAGCTTATAGGATCATGTTCAGAGAACCACCGAGAGTTGCATGCAGTTCAGTGAGAACCAAGTTATCTTCTCATAAAACCATGTGCAAGGCAGCACATTGTAGTTTCAAAGTACGTACACGCAATCTTGTGGAACCTTGTTATTAGCCCCACCTGACTGATGGGGTCCTAGTGGGGTGACGCTGGGTCTTTAGATGCATCCACACCAGTGTCTGCACATCTGTGTACAGCATCAAAGGCCTTTTAGTGATACGTTTCAAGGAAGCTCTTCAGGGTCAACTGCCCCTACTTCTGTCCTCCCAGGTGATCCCTGAAGGCCCTTGTAGGACACAGGCTGAGATCTACAGGTGTCACCTCATTCCCATCCACTCTGTGAATGAGGAAACCAAGACCCAGGAAGTAAAAGAAAATGATTTAGCCGTGGTTGCACAGCTTCTGTGGTCACCACCCTTTAAAAGGTAGCCCTCCATGATGCCCATCACATGGTGGTGACACCCTGTGTAGTCCCCTTGGACACTGAATCGGGCTGACCCGGGGTGTGGCCTCTGAGGCTGGGTCACAAAAGGTATGCTCTCTTGGCTCACATGCTTTCTTGTTTCACATGCTCTGGGGAAGCCAGCAGCCATGCTGTGAGGACACGTAAGCAGCCCTGTGAGGCCCATGTGGCCGGGCAGCAGTGGGCTCTCTGCTCTAGCACCTCCCACTGCCAGTCTAGGGGCTCCCTGTGCTGCACCAACCTGCCCCTCCCTCTTTTCTCTTTAAGAAGCTGAAGCAAAGGCCAATGCTGGGCAGGGACACTGAAATGGGGGAATGTGATGTCCCTCTCTCCCAGCAGGGATGCTAGGCTGCATGCAGAGAATGATCTGTCTTCTTTGTCCCACAGCTCAGACAACTGGTGGCAACAGTGCTGGGATGGAAGGGATCATGAACCCCTACACAGCTCTACCCACTCCACAGCAGCTCCTGGCGATTGAGCAAAGTGTCTACAGCTCGGATCCCTTTCGGCAGGGTCTCACTCCACCCCAGATGCCTGGAGACCACATGCATCCCTATGGTAAGAGGGTACCCCTTGGTAGGCCATGGGCTGGGAAACCTGATGTCACCTCATCCGCATCCATTTTATAAATGAGGAAACCAAGACCCAAGAAGTAAAATGATCTGACTGTGAACACATAGCTGTGTGGTTGCCACCCTCCAAGAGGGTCTTCTATGAGGCTCACCTTTGTTTTAATGATGTATTTTAGGGAAGCTCTCCAAGTTCAACTGCTCCCCATCCCTGTCCTCTAAGGTGACCCCTTATGGCCCACAGGCCCACCACCCCACAGGGACTCCTCACAACTTGCTTTCTTATTTCCTCCCAAACACATCTGCGTGGTTCCCAGATGTTCCCTGAAACATAACTAGTACCCCACAAAATACTGCTGGGGTCCCCTGACCAATGGCCATAGAAGGAAGACCAGCACGTGTACCCATTAGTGAGGTTTCCATTTATCATCCTCTTCCTAGCTTCTTATAATATTTGTTGGTTTTAAGTAGGAGGTTGCGAGCGTAGATTTGTTTGTTGTGATTGAATTTCCCAGGTCTTTCCTTTCATGCCAGATGTTTATAAACAGCATCAGCATGAGGATATAGGCAGAAGGCCCTAATTTAGTCAGCTGTCACATGAAGAAACTATATAAAAGTACAGAAAACAAATGTTGTAATTGGACTATATTGTGGACAGTAGTTAGGTGCTTCCATGTAAAAGCACAAACTGACTTGTGAGTGAAAAGTACCCTTCCTCCCAGTCACCCCCACCCAAAGTGGGGTTGCTTTAGATGCAGGTGTGTGAAGAACTGAGCCCTGTACTCCTTACTTGCCCAGCTTGCTGCTTTGGCTAATGGACAGCAGTTGGAGCTGGACTCTGCTCAGTTGTGGGCGAGCTCTGGAGTAAGGGCTGAAGTTCAACCTCAGGGTCAAATACAGGGCACCACATTTTTATACAGCGATCAGTGACCTGTGCGATACATTCATCTATACTCCTGGTGCTAAAAATAAAGTTTTATTTAGCTTCAGAACATTAGTATCAGAGACATACAAGGTCTGACAGGTTTGTGAATCTGCCAACATGAGCTTACATTGGCAGCACTGTTCAGACAGCTCAGTAAGGTTTTATAACCTTGGTGTACCTGTGTCTCACAGCTGTGTGTGTGTGACATGTGGCGATGTCCTGCTGAGTGGCTTTTGTTGTGCGTTTTTGTGTGCTGTTGCGAAAATGTCAGAGCTTGATTGAGAGCAATGAACAAACGTTAAGTTTTTTATTAAGCTTGTCAAGTATGGAAATGAAATCAGGGACTCATTAGTCCAAGTTAATGGGGATACTGCCATGAAGAAAACAGCAGTGTACCAATGGATTAAACATTTTTCTGAGGGGAGAGAAAGCGTCACTGTTGAAGGGAGGTCGGGGCAGCCAGTAAGGAGCAGAACTGAGAAAAACATCGCAAAAATTCATTGAATTGTGCATCAAAATCATCAGCTGACTGAGAAGCATAGCAGACCAAATAAACATCGATAGAGAAACAGTTAGGAAAATCTTAACTGAAAAATCTTGGCAGGAGAAAGGTGCGTGCAAAAATGGTCCTGAAGGAGCTCACCAGTGAACAAATGCAAAGGAGAGTCAAAGTTTGCCAAGACCTTTTGGAGAGGCAAGATGATATTTTGGGCTGAGTTATCACTGGTGATCAAACATGGGTGTAGCAATACAACCCTGAAATGAAGTGTCAAAGTGCACAATGGAAGTCAGCCAATTCTCCATGATGAAAAATGTTCTGTCAGTCCAAATCAAGAGTCAAAACAATGCTGCTGACCTTTTTTAATATCAGAGAGATTGTTCATTATGAATTTGCACCAACTGGACAGTCAACCAAGTTTACTATTTGGGAGTGCTGAAAAGGCTGCGTGAAAAAGTTAGATGAAAAGGGCCTGAAGTTTTCACCAACAATTCATGGCTCTTGCATCACCACAATGCACCAGCTCACACACCACTGTCTGTGAGGGAGTTTTTCGCCAGTAAACAAATAACTATATTGGAACACCCTCCCTGCTCACCTGATCTGGCCCCCAATGACTTGTTTCTTTACCCGAAGATAAAGGAAATACTGAAAGGAAGACATCTTGATAACATTCAGGACATCAAGGGTAGTATGATGACAGCTGTGATGGCCATTCCAGAAAAAGAGTTCCAAAATTGCTCTGAAGGGTGGACTAGGCGCTGGCATCGGTGCCTAGCTTCCCCAGGGGAGTGCTTTGAAGATGAAGTGATATTCAGCTATGAGGTAATGTAGCACTCTTTCTAGGATGAGTTCATGAACTTAATCATCTGACCTCATATTGACTCAGCTCAAAGATTTTTGTCAAGTAAATTCTTTTTTTGTCTTTTTACAAAATTTTCTTCATTGTTCAGTAAGCCTGCCTTCCTATGTGATGCATTCAGGAAACGCTGGTGAAGACCTGGCCCTCTCAGGACGCACTGACCCAGCTCACTCATTCACAGATGCACAGACAGATGTGTGTCCACTACAGTGATAGCCACCCTCTTTGCTTGCTCAGGGGACATGGGTGACATCTGTGTCCATCTTCACAGCTGTGAGAAAAAAGGGAAAATAACTTTTTGGCAAATTCTTAAATCTTCAGAGTCCCAGGGGTCTTGTTACATAAAGGTCCCCTGTGTTGAATTCTGTAGTAAAATGAATAATTGAAGCCACACGATGAGCCTGATAAACTACAGTTTTCACCTCTCCCATTAACTTGAAGTGGAGGTGACGTGCACGTGCCTCGAGGTTCTGGTTGCAGTGGTCCCTAGCCAGCCCTCAGCTTGCTCTAGTGGCCCCTCTGTTGAGGCTGGGCACCTAACCTCCCTGTCTGTGCCCTGTGAATCTGGGCCAGCAGCCGACGATGCTCAGCACACCCGAGTGTGTGCCCACGAGAGGCTTCCCCAACCTCATTCAGAGCCACGTCGTTTCGCACCCTCCCTCCTAAGGACAGTTTCTGTGGCCCAGCCCTCAAGGAGTTGGGGCCCCGGCCAGCCCATTCCCCATGCTCACTGTCTAGACATTCTGGCATTTGCTTCTGCTGACCTCAGTTTATCGCTTTGTCATGTCCTACTTGGACTGTTTTCAGTTGTTGCACTTCAGACACTCGCCGTGAGGGAGACTAGAGACCTGGTGTGGACGGGGACTATGGTCACCCCTCCTACTTTTCCATGTAGGTCCCCCCTGCCCGCCCCAGCACCCTGTAGAATGCTTTGCCTGGGAAAACACTCAGGCCACACGTCATGGACGCAGACGAATTGCCCAGCACTGAGGTGAGTCCCTGGGTTCGGACCCTCATGCTAGTGTTTCATCTCCATTTCAGGTGCGGAGCCCCTTTTCCACGACCTGGACAGTGATGACACCTCCCTCAGTAACCTGGGCGACTGTTTCCTAGCAACCTCAGAAGCTGGGCCCCTGCAGTCCAGAGTGGGGAACCCCATCGACCACCTGTACTCCATGCAGAATTCTTACTTCACTTCTTGAGTCCTCCCCTAGAGCTGGTGCCTCGGCTCCCATCTGGGACAACCGTATCCGTGAGGGGTCTGGGATGGAGAGGCTGGGGAGAGGTGGGCTGGGGAGGGGCTTCTGTCGGGGATGCTGTTGTATGATGCTCTGGGGATTTCCAAAGACTGAATACATAATGGATTGCATAGTTCAGTGTTTCTAATAAGAGTCTTAGCTTAGGTATGAAGACGTGTTTATCACTAAGGACAGGGACTTTTAATGTAGACATTCTCATGCAGACTAGATACCTAGAGACTCCTAACAACTTCCCACCATCTGGGGAAGCTCTCAAGAGGTGCATATGTCTATCCACCTATACACCCATAGACAGACAGACAGATGTGTGTGTGTGAGTGTGTAACCTCTCAGACTTAATCATCAAAGTTTATTCCTAACTATGACAGACACCAACTGTACAGCAGAAGTGACTTTATTTTCAGTGTGAGCTATATTTAAGGAAATGCTTGATGCACTTAAGTTATAAAATGAGATGATTTACTTTTATAAACTTTATTTTTAGTTTGAAGTGACTGTTGGCAGGGTGGAGAGGGCTGCTCCACCCAGCCCCGCAGTTCTGAGTGCTTGAGTCAGCTCCGTGGCAGAGCGTCCCTGGGGTCTGGGCAGCAGCTCTGCACGGCAGGCAGCGTTCTCTCGTGGGCTTCTACCCTCTTTGGAGTTGAGTCACTGGGCTCAGGGGACAGAACCATCCGTGATGTTGTTCTTAGAAGGTGTAAGGCCTAGATTCTTTGGCTTTCTTTTAGATTCTGACGTGTGGTGGTTGATGGCACTAGGAAAGTCAGTTCTGCTCTTGAATGTCATCTGTTAGTGTGGGGTGAGGCTGACAGCGTGTACCTACCTCACTGTGGGACGCCAAGGCTTAACCCGCCCCTGGACACGTGGGCAGGGCTGAGACTAATAGCAGAGACTGGTTTCAAATACGGCCAGACCCGTCACTTGGCAAAGGAGGGCCTCAGGGCCCGCGGAGCAGGAGCGCAGCTCCGCCTGCCGAGGTCTCTCCTGTAAGCCTGGGCTGTGGACAGCAGTGCGGGGCAGCTGGGGGACACCAGTTTCTTCAGGGAGGGGCAGCTGTGGCTGAGGAGCACAGGGTGGTATCCCAGACCTGCAGCCTGCAGGGCTGTGTCTGTGGCCTGCCAGCTAAGGATGGTTTTTACAGTTTTAAAGGATTGTGACAAGAAAGAAAGAATAAGAGAAGGAGAAAATGCAGAAGAATATATGTGGCCCAGAAAGCCTGAAATGCTATCTGTACTGACGGGCTCTTTTCATAAAATGTGTGCTGGGCCCTGTTCTAGGTGGTCTGTTTCTGCACAACCCCCCAGAGCTCGGAGGGGCACACTTTGTCCCCCTGGAGTCTCCCTTCAGGCACAGAAGGCCCAGCTGCCATCGTACACGGGGACAGGTCCACACCCTGTTCTCCTTTGTGGTGCCAGGACGGGCTACTTGTGTGCTAGGAAGCCTGAGAAACCAGAGTGAAGCCATGGGGAAGGCGAGGGCCAGCTGGGACTCCTCCGAGAGGGGCAGGTCAGGCCTAGCCTCACTGCTGGGGACGTCATCAGTCCCCAGAGCCTCGAGCACAGCGGCTCGTCTCCATCACTCTCTGCCAGGCCGGATGGAACACACCCCCTATGGTAGTGTCTGTGTTGTGTGACTTTGTGCTCTCGTTTCTAATTTATGCAAGCCCCTGAGAAACCCCAACCAGTCTGACGAGTGGGAACCAGGCAGAGGCTGGGGGGCCCGCCGGTCCCCGTGGAAAAGGTCTGCCAGAGAATGTAGCAGAGACGATGTGGACGAACTGAAGGGAGACCCCGATTCCACTCCTTAACCTTGGCAAATCGAGACGAAATTAAAAACCTGTTACACACGAGCTGTTGTTGATTCGGGGCACGGGTGGTGGGGCAGGGAACCAGGGGACACGGGCGTTGTCAGCGGGGGTGAGCTGAGTTTATGGTAAAGCTCTACACGATGAGGAAGAGCAAATTCCACGACGCAAGGAGGAAGGGGTCGCAGCCCCCGGCCGAGAGGAACTCGGAGACCCCCAGGAGGAGGCCACGGGAACGCTCCGTGCTCACCGTCGCACTCACTTGGGCACGGGGGTTTGCCGTGTGCATCGTGGGGACATTTGTCTGGAAGGCAGAGCCATGGGCAGGAGAGAGACTGAGGGCGGGGGCCTAGCCGGGCCGGGGGGAGCTGAGCAACAGACAGGGCTCACTGGTACATCCCCCAAACGTCCCAGTGGTTTTAAGTGCGACATGCGAGTACGAATGGGTCTAAGATCACGCGACAGACTCCAAGGGTGGCGGCGAGCCTTGTGTGTTTTCTCACACTGCGATGGTTCAGGCCCCCACCCCCCTCTGGCTCACACCCCTTGCCCTTGCCCTTGCCCTTGCCCTTGCCCTTGCCGGAAGAAGAGAGATGGAAGGAGGAGAGGCCAGGTTGGCAGGAGGAGCTGCAGACTGAGCTAATGCTACTTGCTGCAATCAATGTCACCCCCTGCAGTGTTAGAATAGTTCAATATCAATAGAAATCTACGTTTTTGCTCACATGAAACACCTGGGAGGGAGTTGGGGTTAGAAGGGCACCCCTTGTGCATGCATCCAAGCTGCCCCTGGGGACTGCTTGGCTCCATTCCTTTCTCTTCCCCGCTTGGAGCCCAAAGTGAGCGTGTCCAGACCCAAATCCCAGCTCCACCTCTTCCTAGCAAGCTACTTGACTCTGCTGAGCCTCTGCCTCCCTGTCGCATCAGTGCTGCTGCAGAGGGACATGGGCACAAGTGAGAGACAGCCCTCTGCTGGCACAGGGCACAGGGAGTGCCCACGTGTGTCAGCAGCTATGCCAGGCCAGACCCTGCTCTCGGGTTCGGTTGGTGATGAAAAGCTCAGGGGTGTCTCCATCTCCCTGTTGAGGAAAGAGAAGGGCGCATGTTGGTTCACTGAAACGAGGTGGGGGGCTTACCATATTGTCCCCATAACTTCCTTAGACCTCAGTGAGGGTCCTGTACGGCCCGAGCCCCGATGGTGGAGGTGCTTAGGTTTTTGCTTTGCTTCTTTTTTAAGGGCTTGGCAATGCAATTCCAGTTCCAATGACACAAGGGGAACTCTGACCCCAAGGAGAAGTGTCAGGTCAGAGGAGGTTTCTCGGTCACTTAGGGCATGGACGTCAGGGCTGAGATAACAACGAGCCCCCACAGCTGCAGGCTAAGCTCTTCCTGAAGGGGAGAGTTGGGGGTTTGACCTAACACAAGTCAAAAATGGGGAGAAGTGGAATTTGTCAATTCCAAAGACAAATTTTTAACTAAACTGTGAGTGAAATCAGGGTATTTCTCTCCTCCTCTCCTCCAACCCCCACCTCAAATATAAGTGTATTTAGCCAAGCCAAACTGGGGCAATCTGACACAATTTAACTAGAATAAAAGTCTCCCTTCGTGTCACAAATGAATACGTTGTCTCCCCGAATCCCTTTGTGTACCATGTTGCAATGTTCTGGTCAATGACGAGACGTTTAAGCTGAAACTGTAGTCCTTACACACAGATGCTGTGCACCCGCGGAGAGCCCTGGCCTTGACATTTACATTATATTTGAAGTTCATTAGATGTAACTTTGAGCAAGTCTCTGAGCCTCTGTTTCTTCATCTATAAAAAGTAGTGTCCTGCCGGGGTGGGTGCCCACAGCAGTGCAGCCACGGCCTAGATAACAGGGAGAAGAACGTGTGTTCTCTGCCAGTGGCTGTGGATTCTGGCCGCCCCTGCCTGATGGGCATTCTCCCCTCCAGGCGGGGATCCTGGGGTGAAAAGGCCGGCCCCTAGTGGCTGGTGCATTAGCTCATCTGCCACTACCTGAACCTCCCCCTGCCGCCCCACCTGCCTAGGAAGGAAAGGTGGACCTGCCCCGGTGGCGGGCAGGGAACCCTGCCCCCTAGTTGTGCAGCTGAGTGATTTATGTGGCCCTTTTAGCACCTCATCCATTCACTTCATTCATTCATTCATCATCTACTGAGCACCCTGAGCATGCCGGGCCCTTGGAAGGGCCAGGGGAGTAGAGGAGAGCAGAAAGGGATGTGGGCCCTGGCCTGGTGGAGGTTACAGCTTCGTGGGGGAATAGCCAGTAAGCAAAGCCCTGCTCAGTTGAACCTGCGTCAGGAGCCACAAAAGAGAAGGCAGGGAGCTGGAGGAAAGGAGAGTGAGGGGTGCCCTCGTCAGGAGAGTGGCAGGTTTCTCTGCGCAAGGACGGTGGAGCCGAGACTGCCTTCATCTCTCCTGCTGCCCTCCCCTCATCAAGTACAAGTTCTGTTTCTCCTTTCTACAATCTTGTTCTGGCTGCTGGAGGTAAAAGAATCCGGCAAAGGATTCCAGAGTGTCCACCGATATGGTCTAAAGACGTTGCGTAAAGTATTTTATGGGGCAAAATGTCCAAATCGAAGAGGCCACTGTCACTCAGTGGCCACGTGCTTATTAGGCCCTGACGTGGACCCTGCTGTTTTCTGTCCCCTTGGCCTCCATCCACGCTACTTCTGATGACATCGCCCTGATTTCCTTTGGGGACTTCACCTTCCATTGTGTGGAGTCTTTGTGGGACTGTAAATCAAAGTGACTGGGCTGCTGTGACCATGGAGCGGGGACATGTAACCAAACCCTCTCCCAGGACTCGCGTCTGGGGAGCAGCACAGCGTTGGAGCATGTGTGGAGCTCGTGCATTTCGGGAGGTGCACCGGTGGAGGTGGCCACACCGCTCCCAGCGCTGGGCCCCCAGGGCTGCCCGGCTCCCCGCCTGTTTCCAAGATGAGGCTCCAGACACCTGTGATTCCAATAAAGACCCTTTTCTTTCAGTTGTTCGCACTCAAAAAACCCTGCCACGAGCTGCATACCCCCAGTTTTTGTGGTGGTTTGCAGTGTGTGTGTGGTCCTTACTACGGCCCTGGATTTGAGTGGGCAGTGCTACTCCTGCATTTTGTAGGTGAGAAACCTGTACTTCAGAGAATGAAAGCCAAGGTCGCAGAGTTGAGTTTTGAATTCTATACGCCAGTGCTCAGTGTTGCGCCTGCCCCCGCCCCCCGAATTCTATGTGGCAGGCCCATAGGAGCCCTAGGCGCACACGCACACCCGGGTACTGCTGAGGGGTACAGGGAGGTCACACCACCTCTCCTGCTAGCAGGAGCTTACGGTCTAGTTGAAAGGAAAAGACGTGCACCTGAACTCAGTGGGGTGCTGTGTGGCGGGTTGCTGGCATAGAGAACGTGTGCTCTGGGCGTTCAGAGAAGATACAGGTCATTGGGAAAAGGGAGGAAGAGGGTCACCGAGAAGGGCTCCAGCTGAGGCTTCAGAGATGAGCAGACTTTAGCCAGGTGCTGAGGGCGAGGGAGGACCTTTTAAACGGAAGGGCCAGAGGGGGAAAGGACGCAAGGCCTGTGCATGTGCACAGAGGCCCTTCCGGACCGAGTGCAGAGTGGACTAATGGTGGAATCTGAGCATTGATTGAGGTGCATGGTGAAGGTGTTGGTGACAGGAGTGTGTCACAAGTGACTTGCTAATACAGATCAAAGGCGCCCTATTTCAAGGTGCGCCTGAGACGTCTTATCTGTCGTCTCCTAAAATAACACCCTCCATCATCACCTGCTACAAGGCTTCTTGGAATAAAGTCTACCTTTCTCAAACTCCAGTGTAGCTAAGTATGCACATTTGACTAAGTCCTGACGGGTGAGATAAGCAGACGTGTCGTGTGGCATCCCTGAGGTACCTTCCTTAAAAGACAACTGGTGTGGGCCCTTTCCCTCTTCTCTGTGTCACTTTCTTCTTCCTGGCTGGAATGTAGATGAAATGGCTGGAGCTGGGGCAACTTAGGTCATGAGGTGAACTTGTGAATGGAGGTCACACATGGTGAAACAACCAGGTAGAAGGGCCTGGATTCCTGAGGATTTCTGAGAGCCAAGCTGCCATTCTGGCCTTGGACTATCTATATCCTAACTGATATATATGAAGGAGAAATAAACTTTTTAAAAAAAAAGTTATTTTTTGTTTGTGTTTCTTTGACTCACAGCCAAATCTAATCCTAACTGATACATAAAAACATTCCCAGTTGGGAAGCAACCTAAGCCCATTCTGTTCCCCTCATGCTACAGAGAGTGAAAGGTCCAGACAGTTCATTCCAAGGTACTGGGGGTCAATGAAGGCAAGTCACACATAGGGGGGATCGCTGCTCTGTGACTTTAGAAGATACAGATGACCTGAGAGCACGGACTTTAGAGCTGGGTCCTCTTATCCCTTAAAGGAGGTCAAGGTGGCCTTTCTATTGGTCCACCTCCTCTCAACAAATTTCTCCAAGTATCCCCATTTATATTTGGGCATCTGTGACCAATGTGGAGTTTAACCAGGTCACCCAGCCTCCTGAAGGAGAACGAACTATCAATTCTCTACACCATTTCCTACCTCAACTTGAGCCACCAATGTGACTTTAAAAATCAAGTGGTTCATACACCCATACACATGCATGTACACTGTTTACATCCCCATGTGTATAGACACACATACTTAGGGGGAGGTTTGACCAGAAGCCACACTCCCTTGGTTGGCCAGGTACTTCCTCTCTCTTTCTTCCTCCATTACATTTGACATTCAATATTATATTGCTTTCAGGTGTACAGCACAGTGATGACACATTTCTATAGCTTACAAAATCCTTATTCTGATACATCTGGTTCCCATCTGACACCATATATAATTAATGCAATGTTATTGACTGTATGCCCTATGCTGCCCTTTATATCCCTGTGACTAGTAAGTGACTATGAATTTGTACTTCTTATTTCTACCCCTTCTGACCCTCTCCTCTAGCCCTCCTCCCATCACCCCCACAAATCCAGTACCCATCTAGCACCACACAGTCGTTGCAACATTATTGACCACATTCCTGTGCTGTACCCTGCAGCCCCATAACTATTACTTTGTAACCACCAAACTGAACCTCCCAATCCCCTCCCCTTACTTCACCCCCTCCCCATCCCTCCTCCCATCTGGCAGCACACCGAGTGTTCTCTATGTTTATGAATCTGTTCTGTTCCACTTGTTTCTTTTCTTTGGATTTCATCTGTAAGCCAAGTGAATTTACATCTTTCTTCCTGTTAGTCGCTATACTCAGTGCAATACCTTCCATGTTTTTTTATTTAAACATTTAATGTGAATAACAACTTGAAAGCAACTGTTGATAGACATGTAGCCATAGTCATTCCATCATTTATAATTTTTGTTTTTTCCTATCTTAAAGAAGTCCCTCCAACATTCCTTGTAGTTTTGGTTTGGAGGTGATGAACTCTTCCAGTTTTCTCTTGTCTGGGAAGCCTTTGTCTGTCCTTCAATTTTGAATGATAGCCTTGCTGGATGCATTAATCTAGGTTGTAGGGCCTTGGTTTTCACCATGTTGAATATTTTCTGCCACTCCCTTCTGGCCTGTAAGGTTTCTGATGAGAAATCAGCTGGGAGTTGAATGGGTGTCCACTTATAAGTTACTACTTGCATTTCTCTTGCTGCTTCTAGAATTTTCTCTTTTTCTTTAACTTTTGCCATTTTAATTATGATGCATCTCACTGTGGTCCTGTTTAGGTTCATCTTGTTTGGCACTGTCCGTGTTTCCTGGTTTTGTATGCCTATTTTCTTCACCAGGTTTGGATAATTTTCACTCATGATTTCTTCAAATAAGTTCTCTATCCCTTGCTGTCTGATTGCTCCTTCTGGTACCCCTATGATACAAATGTTGTTACACTTGATGTCCCAGAGGAGTGTTAGCTTATCTTCATTTTTTTTTTTTTTTTTTTTGGATTCTTTTTTCTTACTGTTCTGATTGGGTGTTTTCTGTTACCTTATCTTCCAACTCACTGATTCCTGTCTCTGCTTCATCTAGTCCGGAGATTCCTTCTATACCATTTTTAAATTTTCTTTATTGTAGTCTTTGTTTCTGTCTGGTCTCTTTTAATGGATTCTATGTCTTTATGCTTGCTATCTCTCCATTGAAATTATCACTAATTTCTCTGATCATTTTTATAACCATTTTTTTGAACTCTATGTCCAGTAAGTTACCTGTCCCCATCTCATTTACTGTGATTTCCTGTTTTTCTTTTTTTTTTAATTCATTTTTATTGTTAGACTTATTGGGGTGACATCTGTTAGCAAGGATTACATAGGTTTCAGGCATACAATTCTACAGTGCATTGTCAAATTGATGTGTAATAAGTTCACCACCTAATGTGACTTCTCTTTCCATCACCTTATATTTAGCTTCCCCCACTCCTCTCCCAACCCCTCCCCTTTCTCCACTCTCTAACCCACTCATCCCCAAATAAACATTAAACTATGATTGTGTCCATGGGTTATTTGTTTCTTCATTTCTTTTTTCTTTGCTTTCAGTTTTATATTCCGCATGTGAGTGAAATCATACAGTTCTTTGTTTCTTTCTTTTGAGCTGTCTTGCTTTGTTTCCTCATTCTGGCAGCCTCTTTGTAGATATTCTGCTCCTCAACCAGACACTCACTGCTGCAGTTTCTTTGGGGCTCGCAGCTAATACTGGGAGGAGGTGGCGGGGCAGAAGTCTGGAAGGGCGGGTGGGAGAGGGTGATTAGTGGCTTCGTTCCTGGTGTGTGGGCAGAGCCAGATCATGCTTTTCTGTAGTTGGTTTGCCCCAAGGCCTCTGCCTTGTGTTTTGGGATCTGCCATTTGAACGCTAATCCCACAGATAAGGCTGGTTGTGGGCAGAGAAGCATGCCCACATCCCCGTCTCTCCTTCTTCTTCCTGGGCCAGAGCAAAAGGTCTTGCTGTGGCTCCTCACAGCCTCCATCACTCCCTCTTGTCTTAGAACTGGAGTGAAGTAGGGCTGCCACATCTCTTGGCACCAAGTGTTCACCTCCTGGGGGCCAGAGTGAGGTCTGATTGTGGTGTTTCATGGCCTGCCTCTGGGCCTCCTGTGGACTCAGTGAGGTCTGGAATGCTCACCCAGCAGTAGAGTTCCAAGCCAGGACCCGCGTGTGGCTTGCGTCTCTCTACTTCCCCTTTATTTCCTCCTCTGAGTGCCCCTCTTTCCCCCCCTGCAGGTACTTCTACGCCATGAGCAGATTCTTAGCTGTGTTTGTATGTTGTGTAGAGTCCTTAGTTGAATTATAGATGTTTTATTTGTTGTGATCTCCAGAGGAGGTTTTCAGGAGTCCCTCTCATACCACACTTTTCCTGTCCTGCCAGGTATTTTGTCTTAATTCTAGGTCCAAGCTAGCACTTGAACAAAGTCTGAGAATGGTCAGATGTGTGTGTCAGGGATCCAGAAGAGACGGGAATTAAAGAGAATCAAATGCTCTTTTCATCTCCTATGATATGAACGCTTCTTCCAACCATCTGCTGCTATTTGGGGGAGAAAGCAGAGAACAGCAGGCTAAGGAGTTTGTTCCCATCCTGAAGGAGGGATAAAGGTCACGGTGCCAGAAGCATCAGGACTCCCCCATTCTCCCTCGAATAGATAGGCCTGAGTGGAGGAGCAGTGCAATAGGATGAGGAAAGGGTTAAGGCATTTGGGAGGCCAAGTGGAGTTCATTTACCACGAATCATAGATCATGCCAACAACGAGCAACTCCCCGATTTCAGAGAGGAGCCGTCGTGCCCCCGGCTGTGAGCCTCCGTGAGGAGAATGCCACCGGAGAAACCCCTGGCCCACTTCCCCACCCAGAGGTGGGGCGGCCTGTCCGATTGATGCTTAGCCCTGCTGGTCTGGGGGTCTCGGGGTCTCTCTGTGGCCTGGACTCGGCATCGGGTGTTCTTGGTTCGTCCATGTGGAAGGTTGCTGGGTCAGAGGAGCATTTGGGGGACAGTTGGATTCAAGGGGATGATGTTAGAGATCCTGACTGTGGCTACAGGTCTAAGCTTCATTCTTTAATTAGATTTACCAGTAAAACTGATTTAAAAATCTCTCTTTGCCTGATGTGTTTGTAACAATGACCAGTTAGTCACCAACTTGGGAAGCAAAGACCATGGTGATTTTTTATTGTCCCCCAGAACCCCGACAAGTAAGTTCCCATAGGCATGCCATAAAAACTGGCAATTGTGTGGCCAAGTTGAGTCAATGCTTTGTTCATTCATCCACTCGATATTTAAGACAAACTTTTTAAGAACTGTGTCTGTGCCAGTCTCCAGGCTGGAGAAGGAGCGTGAATTTCAGTCTGAAAACGCCGCTTCATAAGAAACATCCCTGGTTTTCTGAACGGCGACTTGATGTCTATTCCAGTTCCTGCCCCCCGGGGCTGGGCTTCCCTCTGCAGCCCACGGCTGTGCTGTAGTCGAGTCCTGGAAAGGGGCACAAAGGCAGAGGAGTTAGGGGAAGGGGACATCGCCCTGACGTGCCCATCACCACAGTCACCACCATCTATGTCTTTGTTGCCGCCATGGTCCAGACACACCTTCTAGTGCCTTCTCTTGAGTCTTTTTTTTTTTTTTTTTTTTTTGCTTTTTGGTATGTGGGTAGCTCCCTGACTGGGAATCGAACCCAGGCCGCAGCACTGACAGCACCAATGCCGAAGCCTTAAGCCACTACACCACCAGGGAACTCCCTTCTCTTGAGTCTTCAGATGGCATTACCAGGAAGCCTGTGCAGGCCCCACCCCTCCCGCTTCGGCTAATCCCTCTTTAATCTGGGGAAGGCTTTCCTTCCTTTTGTTTCTGATCAAGCTATTTTGTCCACGTCCCAAACCCTTACTCTTCAGACCTTAATTCTCCTCTGATAAATAAAATAGTTTAGTGATGGATATTTTCTTGCCACACTGTATTCCACAAATAATCAGCCTTTCCCCCAGGGAGGTAATTCTAGCTGGTGAGAAGGGTTTGTAAATAGATTGTTAGGATGTAATTGGGCTTTTAACAAAGCTGTATGTAGGGTCCCTTAGAGGCAAAGTGGAGAAGGTGGTGGCATCAAGGTGGAGGTGATATTTAACCTGGGCCCTGAAAATGCCAGGAGCACAGAGTGGGAAGGACAGTCCAGAAGGAGGAAGTAATTAGAGTACGAGCAGAACACAGTTAAGGGGGGACGGCCACTGTGGCTGGGGCGCTGGAGGTGGGGGCGGGGGGGGGAAGGCGCTGGGGCAGGCCGTGAGATGCAACTGGGGCTCTGTATCGACTGGGAAGGACCTCGGTGTCTCCTTAACAGCCTGGGAGCAGAAACTGTTCAATCTGACAAACCTTTCCTGAGCATCTCCGAGAAAGAGGCATCACATGGCGTGCAATAAAGATAAAGACACAGCATCCTCCCTTGTAATGCTTAAAGGTTAGTAAGGAGGGAAAGCATAATGTGCGCTTTAGTGCATTTAACAAAACGTATGCAAATCAAACAATCTATATAAGACAAAAATACAGTCAGCATTACATACACACATATGGGGGACTCCCCAAAATCTGGGATTTATTTATTTAAAAAAAATTGTGTATTTATTCTTGCATGTTTAAACTTCAGTCACCTTCAAAGTTCTCTCTGTGTGATACAATACACTTATTGAGGCGCTTTTTCCACTGCTCAGAACAGCTTTTGAACTTATCAATTTTTAATGTCTTTTAGTGCTGCTGCCATTTGTTTGCTTGTTTGTTTGTTTCACCTCTTCCACATTGGCCATACCTTTCCCTTTGAGAACTTATTTCATCTGGGAAACAAAAGAAAAAGTCGCTTGGGGTGAGATCAGGTGAATATGGAGGGTGGGGCACCGGGGTCACGCTGTTTTGGGTAAAAAACTGCTGAACAGTCAGTGCAGTGTGGACAGGTGTGTTGTCTGTTCGTGTAAATCACCCATCATGAAATGAGCAAACGCATTGAAAGAGTCTCCAAAAAAATTCACTGAAGCCAAACGCAGCCTCTCACAACACCGCCAGCTGGTACCCGGATGCTGATGGGATCCTACAACACTCACCTAGCGGGGGAAGCCTGTACTACAAGGGGCCCGCCCTCCAGAAGATAATTCTGGGAGGGGGTTTGGGGGGTTCCCCCTCTTACATATTCTGAAATATGGACCCCAACAAGTTAGGGCAATAACCCAACATGTTAGGGTTAGGGTTAGGGTTAGGGTTAGGGTCAGCAAGCTGGGGTCCACCTCACCCCTCAATATAGAGATGTTGAAATGCCTGGGGTTATGGGTTAGGCTTTTCACTGTCCATTCAGATGTTGATCAATGGAGAAGCAGACAAAGCTCAGACCGAAAGGACTTCGGCTCCTTCTTTTCTCATTACACCAAGATGGGGAAACCAGGATGGACTCAAACATGCTCATGTCGTCATTGTGCCACCTCCTGCTGCATGATTTTTCCCTCTCAAGTCTCTATTTCCTTATCAGTCATTGGGTATAAGATGGGACTTGCCAAATTGGTGTGAACAGTAGAAGTATAAGATCAGTAGCTATGTGGCATCTAGTGGCAATTATTGTAGCCACTCTGCATGCAAAATAGTGGGCTGGTGGAGGGGGATACGAGTGGGGAGAAAAGTGGACTTCTTTGGGGACTCATTTGGTGGCAAAACCCACAGGACTTGATCACTAGTTGGCCGAGAGAAGGAGAGAGGAGGCAGTTAAAAACCTGATGAGCTCGGTAAACACCCCGTAAATCCTGCCACGTCTGGTTCTCCTTCGTCCCAGAAGATCACTTCTGACAAATACGAGCACAGACCTTGGAAGTGTGTTTGCAACAGCCCTCGTGGGATGCAGGCCTGTGCCTGGGAGGCAGCCTGGCCAGGTGAGCAGCTCAGGTAGTTTTTCAAGGAGGCTGCTCCGTGCCCCTCATCATTACTGGGCTACTGATGAGCACTCTGGCCCAGCAGGTGGTGGGGGACAGAGGGTGGGGGCTCAGAGATGGGCGTTCTTTTGTGGGGGGAACTTTACAGGGAAAATGAAGTTCTCAGGTACAGGAGGGCGAGGAGAGGAGAAAGACTGGATTGGAGACTGACCTTCCTGTAGGGATTGGGACACTCCATCAACAAGCCCTCTTTGTCCTCAGAGCTTGCCCGATGGCCTGAGGTTTGCTGGGAGATCATCTTTCAGGTGGGGAGTGCCCCATGATGTTATCGGGAGAGGGCCAAGGCTCGCTCTGAGTGATCGTATGCCAATTAGCTCGCTCTGCACAGGCAGGCAGAGGCCTGTGGCTTGGAGTTAAAGGCAGCGTTTCTGGCCAAGTGAACAGTCATGTGGGCAGAGAGGTGGCTGGGACCTGCTACCCTGAACTTCAGAAGGTGAACTGACGGATGCTGTCCCGCAGGACAACAATATGAGCACCTGTGCTGTTTTAAATCTTCCATTAGCCATGCTAAAAGAGAAGGAAGCAATGGTGATATTAACTTTAATAATATATTTTCTTAACCCCGTCTATCTCAAAGACTGTCTTTCAGCCTGTCCCATTAGCCACATTTCGAGTGCTCGCCACCGCACGTGGGTGAGGTACGTCGGTCAGCACGCGTCTGGACTATTCAGGCTCAGAATGAATTTCCAACCCAGAATGAGCAGCAGGAAGGAACGTGTCGTTCTAGCTTGAAGTGTCTGAGCAAATGGCCCCTTGGCAGCTGAAGCCCCACAGCGTGTGCCTGCACTTCGCGGGCTAAGGGCTCCGTCAGCTGCATTCTCTAACTTTCTCGCGTCACTCTCTTTTCTTCTTTCTCCCTCTGTTGACTCCAATGTGTGCCAGAAAGAAAATACTAAAGGAATGAGAGGGCAGAGGCTTGGGCGAGTTTGTTCCTCATAATTGGAGGAATATCATGGCCAACAGTGATTGAATCAGGGTAAATCTGATGAGCAGCCTATACAAAATCTTTTCCACATTTCATTTCCTAGTGTACCTGTCCACAATTTTTGAATTCACTGGATAATTGCTTGCCCCTTGGCCTGTTTGAGGACCAGGATTAGGCAACACAGCTGACTGTGCAGGGTGGACTGGCTCTGATTATCTGTAACTGTGGAAGGCAGATCAGGGCATACTGAAAGGTGACGAGTTATTTCCTCCTGGAAGGAATCTGCACACATGCTCCTCTTACCCCCAGTTCCAAGCACAGAGCCTGGCATGTAACACACAGTGGAAAAACATTTGCTGAATTAAATGAAATGTCCAAAAGGTAAATACCTGGCCTTGGCCCCTGTAAAAGCAGAGAAACAGATACTTCATTCCGATGTAAAGCCAACAGTGTAAGTGGGTCAGTCACTGGAAGAGATGGGTGTCCCCGGGTCAGCTGCTCAGTTTATTCCTTCAGCAGACACACCCCGAGCACCAAGCATGTGCCTGGCATCACACTGCCCCAAGGCGGACTGAGTCACAGACGCCCCTGCCCTTGTTCAAGAGAGAAGCAGATGTGCACAATTACAACCAGCATGTGACACACATCACAACAGAATTTTGTACCAAGTGGCCTGGGAAAACAGGAGAGGGCAATCTTAAAAAAATTTTTTTTGTTAAATTTATTGGGGTGATGGTGGTTAGTAAAATTATATAGGTTCCAGGTGTACAATTCTATAACACATCATCTGTATGCATTGTGGTTCACCACCCACAGTCAGTTCTCCTGTCACCATACACAGAGGGGCCAAAAAGAAGGTGTAGACATTTTAAGGAAGGAAAAAACTGTTTTAAAATTGTAATATACACTATATACTGATAAAAGATGGATACAAGTCACGTTTGACTTCTGCAATGACAAGAGGTGCTCAAAGTGTTACCATCAGCGTCCACACACTTCTGAACAGTATACTGCCTGAGCAATGTTGACCAAAGTTTCACTTTGCATGTCATTTCAATTTCTTCTCAAAATACTGCCAGTGTGGCCCGTTTTCTGTGGTACGCGATATCCTTTAAGGTCCCCACAGGTAGAAGACAAGGGTATTAAGTCAGGAGAACGTGGGGGAAACTCCAACATCATTCTTGAATTTCAAAATGGTTTTGTGCTCCTTGAACAACAACGTGCTTCTGCCACTTTCTTTGACTGTCCTGCCTGTCGCATTCATTTGATTAATGCCATCCTTTGAGTGAACATCACACTGCACATTGCTACCGTAATTCATTCAACTTCAAAAACTAATACATAGATAACATCTCTTAAAATATGTGTACATTTTTTGGTACCCCAGTATTTTACCCTCTTCTATGACCCCCCCACCCCCTTACCCTCTGGTAACCCCTAAACTGTTGTCTGTGTTTATGAATTTTTGTTTATCTTGTTCATTTGTTGCTTTCAGTTTTATGTCTCACATATAAGTGAAGTCATGGTTCTCAACCTTTTCTGTCTGGCTTATTTTGCTTAGCATGATCATCTGTGGTACATACACACAATAGAATATTACTCGGCTGTTAACAAAAGATGACATACTGCCATTTGTGACAACAGGGATAGATTAGGAGAGGACAAACTGGAATCAGCTCAGGGAGTCTGCAAATGCTTTGCAGAAGGCATGTGAGCTGTCTTGCAACGTGAGAGGGCGTTGGCCTACAGGCGAGGAAGGGAAGGGGTGGCCTGAAGCCTCAGCACGATCCTGGCACATGACCGTCATCCGAGGAAACATGGCTCTTCCCATTCGGTTATTTTGACTGGTCACCTTCACTGCTGTCTCTCTGGTCCATCGCTGTGATCATTGCTGACCACACCTCACCCTCCTGGGACTTGTGACTGCAGCTGTCATTGCTGCTGCCACCCACCCTGCAGCCTGAGTCCCACTGATCCGAGAAGCCTTTCAGGTGTGTCCCAACTCCTGGCCCTTTGGGTCTGAAGCAGGCGTGCTGACCTGGGACAGGTGCTGGCTGGTGGAGGTAGGAGTTGGGGGGAGGGGTGTCCCAGCAGCATCTCTGCCCAGGAGCTGTCTGGGCCAGGTGGACTTCTCCTACAGGTGTGGCCCGGGGCAAGGCTGCCCTGTTCTCCTGACATGGGCTCTGCTATGTGGGTGGAAAGACTGGAGCCACATGATGACTCCTCTGCCCCTATGTTCCTAGTGGCCCACCTGCCTCCAACCTTCTAGACTAGGGGGTGTGGGTGGGGAGGGAAGGCTCGGTGAGTGGCACAGGTGAAAGCCTTTCTCCTAAGTTCCAGCCCCCATCCGCACCCCCATCCCCAGGGCCCTCTCCATTTCTTGACCTGGGCCTGCTGGTGACCTGGCTCTGCCCCCTGAGGTGAGCAGGTGTCTACACCTCATCACAGTCTCCATTCACACTCATCCAGCAGCACAGGACCAGCCTGCTCCCTGAGGCCATGTTGGTGATGCTCATTGTCAACACCCTTTCTGTACCCTTATCTTTGATTGCAGCAGGAAGACCGTCTGCCATTCACGGGGTTCAGATTGCAGGCAGCAGGAGGAGGAGGGGCTCGTAGCCCTAGAGGCCTTCAGAGTCAAATGATCCAGAAACGTGTTTACAGGGAGGTCTAAGACCTTGGGGCCAAAGCATTCAGGATCCAAGCAGCATTTGCATAAGGCCTCATAAATCTTCATAAGGCACCAGCCACTTTCCAACCACGATTGCACTTGACCCCCATCTGCGATGGGCCCGTTCTCCTGTAAACTGGGGGAAACGACTCCCAGCCCTCAGCTGACTCGCCTGGATGTGGTTCCAGGATGTTCTCTCCCCAGACAACACAGTTGAGATTCGGGGCCCTAAATATGACAGTGCCCGGGACAGTCTGTGCTCTCTCTTCCCTTCCTTCCTTTCCCTTTCCTTCCATTGTGATGAGCTAAGCACCGGGCATGGTAGGTGCTGAGGATATTATGTGAGAAAAGGGCCATCCCTCTCAAGGGATTGGCCTATGTGGGCAGAGAACCCCCGAGTAGGCTGACCAGATGTACTGTTTTAAATGGGACAGAAAACAGTGGTACCATCCCATTTCAAATGACATCTGTGGTCAGCCTCCTGGCACCTTGCATTTAGCCCAGTGAGACTAGGCTGACCATCATGCGTACCAAACCGTTTGCAACAGGACAGTACCATTGTGTTCTGCCCCATTTAAAATGGGGTGTCTGGTCAGCCCACCCCCGGGGAGTCCATCTGGGGACCTTCATTCCTCATTATCTGCAACTTCACATGCAGACCTTTTTCCATTTAGCCACCTGCCTGTGACCTAAATTAGTTGGGGCCAAGGAGCTTTGAGTTAAATACAAACCATCTGATAACATTTACAACTGCCTTTGCAATCATTTCGTGTAGAGGCTGTCCTGCTACACTGTCTGTGTGTATTCCTTTAAGACTTTTCCCTCAATTTAACTTCCTGAGAGTCACCCCTGCAGCCTCAGGTGCCTGTCGCTTATTTCCAATGTCGAGGAGCATCGCCCTACAAAAATAGACCAGGGTATTTTTATCCACTTTATTGGTGGGCCCTTTAGCTTGTTCCTGATTGGGAGCTATTATAAAGCAGAGCTGCTGTGAACATTTTTGCACATTTCTTTTTTTTTTTTAATTCATTTTTATTGTTAGACTTATTGGGGTGACATCTGTTAGCAAGGATGACATAGGTTTCAGGCATACAGTTCTACAGTGCATTGTCAACTTGCTGTATAATAAGTTCACCACCTAATGTGACTTCTCTTTCCATCACCTTATATTTAGCTTCCCCCTCCTCTCCCACCCCCTCCCCTTTCTCCCCACATGTGCAAGAGTGCTTTGCAAACTGTGGCTGGATGGTGGCTCCCTTCCTGATAGGCTTTTTAAAATAATGCAATAAAATACAATTGAATGTATGAGAACGTACCGCACATAGAAAGGGTAAGTATTGTTTTCTGAAACATTTATTTGGGTTCCCCTGAGATTCTCTATGAACACTGCCATGCACACCCCCCCACATACACAGTCTTCACATCACAGATGTCCCAAGGCTGCAGTTGTGACGTGAACAGCACTTCCTAGGGTGGCATGGCATGAGTGTGTGTAAGTGTGCACGCATGCAGGTCCCAATGTACAATGCATTTTATTACCATGGTTGAAATGAAAAGATTTTGAAAAACTTGAGGTCATAGGTAATATGTATCTTCAGCTTTACTCACGCCAAATTATTGTCCATTATGGTTACACACACTTTTACATTTTATAATGAATGTTTATCTTACTCAGGGTGCTATTTCTTTTTTACAGTTGGCTAATAATGAAAAGGTCTCTTGTTGTGATTTTAATTTGCATTTCTCTGACACCTAATTTGCTTAAACATAATTTTCATATGTGTGTCAGCCATTCCTGTTTCTTCTGTGGAATGCTTGGGCAACTTTTGATCCATTTTTTAAAAATTGTTTTGTATTGTAGAGTACTGGTTATTAGGTTGGTGCAAAAGTAATTGCGGTTTTAGACCATGAATTTTAAATCATTATAACTAGGCTCAAACACATCTTAATTAATCAAAATAGGAACCATTATAGTCAACACATTTTTGCCAACAGGAAATAAGTTTGCTTATTCCTGTAGCTTAAAAAATTATGTGTCAGGTTTCGACAAATTCTTAGAAAGCGTTTTCTGCATCCTGCTGGTTGTGGAAGTGTTTTCCCTGTAAAAAGTTCTCAAGATGCTTAAAGAAGTGGTAGCCATCAGTTGGCATGAGGCCAGGTGAATACGGTGGATGAGATGAAACTTTGTAGCCCATTAGCCCAATTCATTCAACTTTTGAAGTGTTGGTTGTGCGACATGTGGTAGGGCGTTGTTGTGGAGAACAATCGGGCCCTGTTCATCAATGCTGGCTACAGGCGTTGCAGTTTTTGGTGCATCTCATCGATTTGCTGAGCATACTTCACAGATGTAATGGTTTCAGTGAGATTCAGAAAGCTGTAGTGGATCAGACTGGCAGGAGATCAAACAGTGACTGTGACCTTTTTTTGGTGCAAGTTTGGTTTTGGGAAGTGCTTTGGAGCTTCTTCTCAGTTCAACCACTGAGCTGGTTGTTGCTGGTTGTCATATAAAATCCACACATCACAATCAGATCAAGAAATGGTTCATTGTTGTTCAGTTAGAATAAGAGAAGACAACATTTCAAAATGACAATGTTTTTGATTTCCGGTCAGCTCGTGAGGCACCCACTTATTGAGCTTTTTCACCTTTCCAAATTGCTTCACATGCCAAACAGCCATAGAGTAGTTGACATTGAGTTCTTCGGCAACTTCTTGTGAAGTTGTAAGAGGATCAGCTTCGATGATTTCTCTCACTTGGTCGCTGTCAACTTCCGATGGCCGGGCTCTACTCTCCTCATCTTCAAGGCTCTCGTCTCCTTTGCAAAACCTCCTGAACCACCACCGCACTGTGCATTCGTTAGTATAGGCCAAATGCGTTGTTGATGTGCGCGTTGTCTCCACTGCTTTATGACCCATTTTGAACTTGAATAAGAAAATTGCTTGAATTTGCTTTTTGTTTAACATCATTTCCATAGTCCAAAATAAATATAAAATAAACAGCAAGTAGTAAGTCATTAGCAAAAAAACATAGCGAGAAATGTGCATTAAGATGATGTATAACAAAATTACATTTATTTAAGAATGTATTCCAATATCAAATGGCACACTTCAACAAAGCAAAAACCACAATCGCATTTGTACCAACGTAATACTACTCTGGACATAGGCTTGTGTGTGTGTGTGTGTGTGTGTGTGTGTGTGTGAAATATCTTTTCCCAGTTCTCAGCTTGCAGTTTTCTTTTCATTTTCTTAATTTTATTGCTGAACAAAAAATCTTAATCTTTTTACAGCTTTAATGGGGTATAATTAATTTACAAAAGACTGTACATATTTCAAGTATGCAATTGGATGAGTTTAGACATGTGCATATACCATTATACAATTAAAACATATCTATCACCTCCCAAAGTTTCCCTGTGTCTGTGAGTGTGAAGAACATGTAGCATGAGCTCGAAGTGCACACACTGCTGCATCGCTAACTGCAGGCACCATGTTGTACAGCAGATTCAAGCTGCTGTAGCTGAAGCTTTACACCCATTAAACGACAACTCTCCCTTTTCCCTCCCCCATCCACTGGCCTCCGCCATTCTACTTTATGTTTCTATATGTTTGACAACTTTAGACACCTCATAGAAGTGGAATCATGTATTGGTCTCTTCTGTACTTAGGTTATTTCACTTCACATCATGTCTTCCAGATTCCTTCACATTGTCACAAATGGTAGACTGCATATGTATATAGAACATTTTCTTTATCCATTCAACTGTCAATGGATACTTAGGTCATTTCCATGTCTTGGCTATTGTGAATAATGGTGCAGTGAACATGGGAGTACAGGTATCTCGAGATCCTGATTTCAATTTTTTTGGATATAGACCAAGAAATGGAATTGCTGGGTCACGGTACTTCTATTTTTAATTTATTAAGAAACATCCATAATATCTTCCATAGTAATTGCATCATTCTACATTACCACCAACACTGTACATGTGTTTCTATTTCTCCTTAACTTTTCTGGCACTTACCTTTTTGTATTTTTTAACAATTAGTTCTCCCTGCATTGTGAGGATCTGTCTTTGATCATCCCACATGTACATGGTTTCAGGTAGAGGGAGTTTAGTTGTAGAAGCAGAACACTATCGCTCAAGAAATCTATTTTCTAAAGGTTATTGTTTTTCAAAACAGAAAAATTAATTTCCAAAAGTGAGCATGCTTAAATTAATGCAATCAATGTGGTTTAGGCATAAGATGATGGATGCTTTTTTCAGTTCTGTGTAGCTCATGCCATCAAGCAATCATTTTAGAGCAGATTAGACAAGCTGAGACAAATTCTACATAGTGATTGGTCTATGTCTGTACCCTACTGAAGCCAAATAGTTGGTAAAAATGCCCAGAGGTAGTTAGAAACATTCAAAAATGGACTTATCACATCACGTAATGCACTTTTATTTTATTTTTTTTTAATTCATTTTTATTGTTAGACTTATTGGGGTGACATCTGTTAGCAAGGATTACATAGGTTTCTTAATGCACTTTTAAATGAATTGATTAACATGGATACAGCCCCAGCTAATTGAAGTCAAATGGATGCAAACTCACCGGGAAGTCCATCAAACCGCTGGGTACCCAACAGCGCACTGCTTTTATTTTATTTCTCCCTGTCGTCCAAATAATTCGGTGTCGTGTTGGCCCCACTGTAGTGAGGTTCTCCGCTGTTCCTTGCTGCTTTACCCACTTTCCCAGTTCACCAGGTATCTGTATAGTCTTTCACCCTTTTATCTGAACACAATAGGGTGCCAGCGTGTGGGCCAGTGTGTCAACTGGGTGAAGGGTACAGCTTGCAGGCAGCCCCTGCTGGGTCCGAATCGCAGCTCCGTTGTACAGGGGTGCTGAACTTGATGTCTCAGCTTTCTTATCTGTAAAGTGGGTAATAGTGTTAATAGTATTGTACCCACCTCAGAGTTGTGAATCCAATAAGGCACTTTAAATAGTGTAGGAAACATAAAAAAAAAGCCCTGCGAAAAAGTAATTAAACTTCAAATGTGTATACTTCAGAAGCAGCGAGGAAAATGAGTTACCCATAAAATTCAATAGAAAACAAACAGGTGATTCTTAGACCCTTAAACTCGTGATGGCAGAGAGTCCCAGCCACTGGCTGGTGGTATTGGTGCCGCAGCTCTGAGACGGGGTTGCCCACCAAAGCATCCAAGCGCTACCCCCTGGCACAACAGAAAATCCAGGCTGACCGATCAACACATTTAAATTTTACCTCTTGCAAACTACAGTGAGGTTTGGGGTCACGGAATTGGGAAATCTGAGGATCAGCATAAAACCTGTTTCTTTTACATTTCACTAGGAAAGGTTGTCAGGTTCTCTCATCTCATCCACCTAGTCCTAGTAGACAGGTTGTGCTCTAGCATCTCAGCTGCTCTTACTCCCGTCCACGAGATAATACACAGCCAGGCAGTACGCGTCTCCCCGTGGCTTCCCCGGAAAGCGGAGCCAGGTCGCCGATTAGCAGGGGAGAGGGGCTGCAGGGGGCGGGGGTGAGGCACGGCGGGTACGGGCGACTGCTGCTGGGCCCCACTGTGTAGGCAGCCGAGGAGGCCTGGGAAGGGCACCCCCAGACCTCCCACACGGGGAGTCCTGGGGAGGCACTGCCCTCTGACTTCTGTCTGCCTTTGGTCAACGTTTCTCCCGTGGGGCATTAACGCCCTTGCACTTCTGGGTTGTGCAGGCCAGGGCTCCAGGTGGCTTTCTGAGTGGTCTCAAGGCACGGTGTCAGCGGCGACGGTCACAGGTGGAGAAGAGTGGCGAGGGTCTGAGTAGGCTGGTGGGAAGTACTGTTTTAAATGGGACAGAAAACAACGGTACCATCTTATTTCAAATGGTACGTCTGGTCAGCCTGGTCTCACTGGGCTAAATTCAAGGGGTCAGTAGGCTGACCAGACGTACCATTTGAAATGGGACATACTGTTGTTTTCTGTCCCATTTAAAACAATACGTCTGGCAGCCTCAGTCTGAAAAGAGGGACTGTCTGGCCACACCTACATGAAGCTGATGGCGACAATTAGGCCAAGAGGATCTGAAGAGGTGCAGAAGGGTGTCCAACAGGGTATCAGACACACACACACCAGTAAACATTTCTATTGTGTTCAGCACACAGTGCGACACTCGCGGGCTAAAAAGCTGAAATGGTTTCTCATCAACCAGTTAGGCACTGCACAGTAGGACACTAAGGAAAGGTATGCAACCAAATGCTGACACATTTGTATTTTTCCCACTAGTGGACTTAGTACTGAAACTGAACCCGACTCCTGAAGGTGGTTCTTGCCTCCATTGTCCAGTTATTGTGTCTGTTATCTTCAATAGCTACAATCAGGTCAGTGCCAGCTGATTTGAACTTGGTTTCAAGCTGGGTTCATATTAGCATTCGGCTTTTTTGATGGGGCCCTGATCCCCACCTTCCCATTCCAGTATCCTGTGCCCTGGGCCTCTGGGTCGTGCTTGATGGACAGTTGTGAGCGCCCCAGCCCCCACCCCATCTGGTAGGTGGCTGGGATCCATCCAGATCCCTCCCATGCACAGGGCTCTCTGCTCTCATGACACTGCACTGTGCCAGCCTCTCATGATGGGGAATGATGTGCCCAGCATGGCCCTCTGCTCCAGGTGTTCACACACAACACTCCTCATCACCTCTGTGCTGCTCTGTCCTTTGAATGCTCCGCCACAGTCTGCTGTGTTTCATGAACCAGCCAGACTCTCACTTTTCACAACACTGTCCTACATGGCAATGGTTCTTTCCTGTCTCCGAATTCTGGTGATACTTCATGTATGCGAAGTCTCCATTTATACTCTAGCTGAGGAATCGTTAGTCCAGTGGTGTGCTGGTTAGCCTGTGACCCCAAGGAGAAAGCAATTTGCTGCTTCCCCTGAGGTCTGCTCCTACCCTGGCCTACTCCACACTGCCAATGCCTTAACCACCAACTAGCAAAAGGTGTAATAAATCTACCTCATAGAAATATATAAAATAACATTTCACCAATATTATAGCAATTTTGGTGGTCATCTAGTCCAATATCTGCATTTTAAGTGTGACAAAATTGAGGTCCAGATTGGTGATGTGCCAGCCCCAGATCACTGATGAGGGACTGAATGGCTACTAAATGACCAACCTCATGATTCTGTCTAATGTCTTTACTGCATCCTGCTCCTTGCAGAAGTTGACCTGCAATTGTCATCCCCATCATTTCATCCCATGAGACTCTCACTGGCCTCCGGGTGAGGGTGATGGTCTCTGGTGACTCCTGATAGCAAGTGGCATAGTGCTAGGCCAACAAGGGGCAAGTGGACAAAATTATACTGTATGTGATATCATGGGAGTAATCTGACCTCATAACCAGTTATGGTGCCAAGAACACACTCTACCCCTGCCTACTTACCACAGGGCCCAGTGTGGTCATTCACAGGGAAACAGATGCTTTTCCTAGTGTCCAGCCTCTGAGACATCTTCCAGGACAGGATTGTTCAGGTTATATTGTTGCACAAAGTCAGGTCCTGGGATACTGATAACAATTATCCTTAAAGAACATTCATCACTCATACCTCCCTTCTACCCCAACTCTTTTCCCTCATTTATTACAGTCTATAACCCTTTTCATCATCTAATGTGCCATACATTTTAATTTTTATTTTGTTTGTGGTGTCTCCTCTACTAAGCTCTTAAGTTCCTTGTGGGAAGGCATTTCTGTGTATATTGGTCCCTTCTGAATCCCTAGCTCCTAAGGTGCTTGATATAAAGCAGGTGCTCAATAAATTCTTCTTGCATGGAGAATGAAATGGGCTTGGGGAAAGCTGGGGGGAGAGAAGTTCAGCTGGAGTCTTTCCTTCAGAACCTCTAGAGCCTTTATTATAAGAATATGTATTGACTCTCCAAGAGGGGAGGTGGGGTACCACAGCATTTCCCATGAGCGACCACCAACCTATCAAAACACACTGTTGGCAGAACACAGTTCATGAAGTGCCCGCTTTCTATCGGATTTTTCCACTGAGGAATCTGTGGCCCGGGAGGCTGGGCGACTTACCCAGGGTTCCACGGCTCATTCTTGGGACTGGAAACTCCTGACATTCAGACCACTGCTCTTTCAACCTCACTCTTCCTGAGGCACCATTAAATTAATTTATGATTACCTGAGTCTAAAAATCTTTTATCAGGTGGAAGCATGAAACTTGATAGAACAGTTCCTAACTATAAGGAAGCACATTAGATACTTAAATGGACATATAGATCAAATCTCAGTATTAAACAAAAAAAAAAATACAAAAGTCATGTCATTAGTCATTTAAATTCCTCCCCCATAATGGAATTTAATTATGATTATACTCAACTAAAGTTGTATTTTCAGGAATACGAAAAGAATATATCAGGCAGCTAACCTCCAGGATGAATTTGAAAATAAGGGAAAATGTGATGAACACAGGGAAAGCAAAGAAAAAGGTCTCTCCCTGTCTCTCTCTTTATCTCTGCGTCTCTGTCTGTCTGTCTCCCCCCGCCCCACCCCCACACCACTTATTTTACTTCTTTTGCCTGCAGATTATGGGACTCCTGTGGGCCCTTTGTTAGGTGGTGAGACATCTTTGGGGGCTTTGGGGGTGCTTGGAGGGTCAGACAGCAGAGTGCAGTGGAGAGAGAGCTGACCCTGGGGCATCAAACTGAGTATCCTTCTGTGTCTATCACTACCCAGCTGTGAGCATCCAGGCAAGTCATTTCCATGGGTCTCAGTGGCCGATGGAAAAAACTTGTCTTACTGCTATGACTGGCCAGTGAGGGCTGATGACTCTGTTTCTATCCTTGTTGGAAGAGTCAGTTTGGAAACTGAGCTTCTCCAGTAGGACAGCAGCTCTCAAACTCTGGAGTACTTGAGAATCACTTGCTTGGTAAAGCCTGGGTTCCATGCCACACTCCCAGAGGTTTCTATTGAGGAGGTCTGGGGCAGGCCCGAGACTCTGCAGATTTGGTTTATACTCCTGGAGGCTCTGACACCCAACACCTTGCTTTGGGGAGCACTGTTCTAAAGTTGTGGGGTTGCCATTCTAATTGATTAGAACAAACCTGGGTATTTTCAGGATCAGGCTGCTGTGCTGCAGACTTACTGCAACTTAACTGAGAGCACTATAACAGGAGGAAGATTAAAGCCAGAGAAAATGAGACAAAAATAAGATTGGGTCATGAGAGAGGTTAATGACCTTCAGTCCACAAGCTGAGCAATACCCACAGGGTCACCAGTGCTCTTGCCCGGCCCAGAAGGAGATCAAGGAGGGAGGATAAAGGCTTTGCTGTGACCCAGCTGTATCGGCGAGACTGCATTGTATCTTCACAACTTCCTGCTGGGTTGGTGTAACTCATTATCCTGATTTTCCAAAAGAGAAAAATAAGACTAGTGACTTGTCCAAAGTCACACAGGTACTGAGCCATACAAGCTAGGTGTGAAGCCAGACCTTACTTTATAACTTTGGTGCTATAAGATCCCACATGGCCCCTATGTTAAAGAATGCCATGAGCATGCAGACAGATGTTCCTGCAGGCTTGGGGTAGATGGAGCAGAGAGAAAAACAAGAAAGTGAATGAAAGAAGAGAAATAATGGAGGGCAAGAGGTAGCAAATGCAGAGAAAGAAAAAAAATAAAGAAATACCCATGGTGAAGAGTAGCACAGGATTATTAATACTTAACATGGGTACCATTTGAATCAGGGACAAATTACTTGGAAAAATTGAGAAGGAGGTGACAGTGACTTTGGGACTTGAAATCCTCTTTGAAGTACTCCCACCTCCCATGACTCACATAACAAATCCTGAGGTTAGGAGTGGATTATATCAACTAATATAAAGTGTAAATGACTGATCCAATTCAAAGCACAGGCCGCCAGGGACTTTTGTGTTTCAACGGAGAAGGAAATTCTAAGCCAAAGGAATGCATGTCTAATTGTGGAATTCCGGATCATAATGGACAATTAGGAGTGAGTAAAGTGGCCTCCTTATTCACCTAAAAGGAAAATCCTGTGATCCACGAGAGGCTCTGCTTCTGCCTACTGCAGAGGAGAGTGGGATATTATTCCAGCACAGGTTAGATACTTTTCCAGGAGAAAAGGGGACTGGTGGGCTACATCCTGAGCTTTGGAGATGTACACTGAGGTTGAAAGAAGGCTGACCGCAGGCATTGTGTTCTGACTGATGACCCATTTCTTTGCTCCTCTTCCATTCCTGTGCCCCCACAGCAGGCAGAGTCTTTCTTCCTCTTTGGAGTAGCCCCAGGGCTGGCCATTGAGTAGACGCACACCTCTTAGAGCCACTTGCAACTCCTTCGTGTGGCTGGTCACCCGAAAATCAGGGAGGCTGGTGTTCTCAGGGCAGCTGCCCTGACCTGTTTGTACAACAACCTTTGCAAACCCTTGAGGTCTGGGGTCAGTGACTCCAATAAATGGTGTCCAAGGTCCTTGAGGAGGTGCCTTTAGGGAGAGAGGCTCTCCTCTGTCACTGGAGGAGAAAGTCTGAGCCGGCCACCTGCCCAAAGATCCACCCCAGAGGTTTCCCAGCCCTACCCTGCCTGTTCCGGCTGCACACGGCTGGAGGCTTAGGATTTACTGACAACCAGTGATTGGACCCTGGTGCCTTCCCTCTCAGACACCCTGGTCTGCTCTGGCCACGTGCATTGTCTGCGCACTGGGCTACTATGGTCTGGGCAGCTGAAGGAGGTTTGGCTGAGGAGCTGTTGTTTGAACTGGGCTCTGATGAAGGATGAATTTTTCTAAGTGCCTTAAGCAGTTGTACACCAGTGAGCTTTAGGCATGAGAACATTTTACGGAATCATAAGTGGATGCTCCAGCATGAAGGGGGTTCCAAATGGCCCGAAGCTTCCAGCAAAGCCATAAGGAGGCCCTGGATCTTCATTACATGTGGTGTGAGGGTTGAGGCTTTTCTCACTCACAGGATTGATGCTGATTGCTTGTAATCTTTGTCACTAGGAGGTTCAGGTCTGACTTAAATGGCGACGGTGGCCAGAAGGCTTATCTGAAATGAGATTCAAGCCCAAGCCACCACTGAGGTTCATCTTCCTGACCACAGGCTCACCCAGGACTCGCTCAAAACCCCTGTTTTGGGACGCCATCCCTGCTTGGCACACAATATATATGTCAAATAGTAGTTGTTTGCTATTATGATGTAATATCCGCAACTCAGTTTTCCCACCTTTCAAATGGATTCAATAGTCTTGCTGTGAGAATTGACCACTGGAGCTCAGGTGAAACCCCTAACACTTGTCTGTGGACAGCAGGCAATAAATAAATGTCCCCTCCTTTCAGTTGTTTCCTTTTCTCCAGTGTGACAAAACTGTCACTGCTTAGGCTTGTGGTTGGCCTCATTTTTCTCTCTAAAATGTACAGAGGGTTGGTTAGGGAGCCACTCTGCCTCCCAGAGGGTACCACAAAGTGGGTCTCACTGAACTGAATTCAAGGTGTCACTATGCTGACCACACGTACCTTTTGAAATGGGACAGTGCCATTGTTTTCTGTCCTGTTTAAAATGGGACGTCTGGTCAGCCCAGTGTCACCACCAAGAGGTCTGTGCTGGCTGGCCTCTCCCTTCTTCCTAGCCTAACCCCACCACTGAAGTCAGTTATTTAGCAAATATTTACTGAGTTCTAGGAACCAGCCCCTTTGCATTCTCACTACTCATGAGGGAAGTACTTTTGCTGTTGCTGTTTTACTGATAAGGAGTCTTCAGTTTAGACTGGTGACACTATTTGCCCCAAGTCACATAGCTGGTGGCAATGACAAAACCAGGAGACAGACCTGCTTTCCCAGGCTGAGTTCCTCACCAGAGTGCTGTCCTGCCTGTCTTCACTCCAAGGTGAACTGGGGTCCCTGGTGGCTAGATGGTGACACGTGCAAGTTCCTGTCCTCTCCACCAGGCCTTGTCTTAGGAGGTGCACAGCCAACATGGTCTGTCATTGAGTTGGACCAAATTCTCTTGTTTTTACATGACAGCACTCTCCCCAGACCTGGGCCTGCTCATAAGACATGGATGGATTATGTAATTAAAGGGGATATGGTACTCAAACTCCTGGCATTTAATACCTTTGTTGGATCGTCTGCTGATTTTCTTCTGATTTGTGCCAATATCTACACTGCACATTGTAAGACCTTAAGTTCTGCATCTATCTGTGGGATAGGGCTATAGAGGCCTATTGTAATAGTTCTGGGCTTGCCGGGTAACAACCCTTCAGATACTAAAGCTACTGTTTTATGAGCTTCTGCCATGTGCCAGTTGGTCTGCATTTGCTGTGTGCAATCATCACAGTAACTCTACCAAGTAGGCACTGGTATCTCCATTTGACTGATGGAGGCTCAGAAAGGTCAAGAGACCTGTCCAAAGCCACAGAGCTGGTTTGTGTTGGGGTGCAAATATACATCCAAGATTATGTGATTCCAAATGTGTAGTGTCTCTCTGATGACCAAATCTTTTCTGGTCGAACCCGCTCCGTCCAGCTTACAGTCTCGTCTTATGGTTTGGCCAAGGTTTACTTTGCATTCTGTGTTATAATGTGCTCAGTGTTTCCACGGTCCCTGGGACTGAAGCTCAACAGAGCTACATCGTCCTTCCTCCTCGTGTCACCACCAGTGTTGGTCCAGTCCAACAGGAGCCCATACAGGGTATGGTGCTGGAGGTCAGGAAGGAAAATGGTCTGATGACTGCAGTGTTAATAAGGACTGAGCCTAAATGTGATTTGTCCCTCACAAAGGCCAGTCTGTCCTCTGTCAGTGGCCTGGGAGTCCTGTTTCAGCCCTGGGCCGGCCACCCTGGCGCAGCCGCTGTCTTACCCACGAAGCAGGCCAGCCCCCCGATAACATCGCTCAGGCATAGTGGGGCTTTGTGTTCAGCGGGGCTCCGGTTACCTGGGGCAGGCGGGAGGCAGGAGGCCAGGAAGGAGGCAGCGCCTCAGTCAAAACGAGCACGAAAGCGAGTGTTTGGGAAACCCCAGAGGAAGCTCTCTGCCCCCTGTATCCTCCAGGTGCTTCCCAAGGAGGCTGCTCCATCACTGCCATCACCCTCAGCAACGAAAAGGGTTTTGGGCGAGAAGGTTCGGCCACCAGCCGCCTTGGGTTTGGGTGTGTTCCCACTCACCGCTGGACGCACGCCAGCCGGCTGGTGCAGACACTTCTCCTCGGTCCCTGAGGCCCTCTCTGTGTGACAAATCACAGACCAGCTGTCTTCCAAACGAGGGTTGGGTTGCCTGTCACTTCTTCATCTGAAGCCAACAGCTGGATGTTTGCCTTTGAGCACAAGTCAGATGGTTCCTCAAGTTTTCACTTCAGAGAAAGGCAGCCTGAGGAGGCCTTCCCTAACGCTTTCCGCTCCGCCAGAGCCTCCTCCAAGGTCAAGGGGCTGGACCGGCTGCTCCTTTGGGGGCGGGATCAGTGAGTGGGGGTGAAGTCCTTGCTGGGAAAGAGCCCCATTCTCTGTGCCTTGGGCTGGAAGCTGCAGTGACATAACACCGTGGGGACATCCAGTGTAGGCTATGGGGGTGGTTGTCACACCCCACATGTGCCAGACCCTGCCCCACCTTCCTCTGCACCATTCACCCCGGCGCCCACACCCTCCTGTCTGCATGGTATCCTGGTGTGACCCCTTGGTCACCTATGTGCCCCACTGGGTCCGCTCGACACGCTGCCCTTCACCAGTGTTGTCTACTGCTCCTTGTCCCTTCCCTAGGAAGCAGTCGTGTCCCAAGTCCCAGAGCTGTAGGGCCCAGGAAAACAGCAGGAATTAATACAAGGGATGTCCAGAAAGTATCCAGCCCTGTCATATGACAATGGCTGGATTTTTTCTGGACAGCCTCATATACTATAACACACTAATTCTAAAGGGTTAAATTCATTTCCTGGGACTGCGGAAGCAAGTTAGCACAAACTCTGTGGCTTAAAACAAAAATTCATTCTCTCACAATTCTGGAGGCAGAAGTCCAAAGTCAAGGCGCTGGCATTCTGAAGGCCCTGAGGAAGGGCCCTTCTTGCCTCTTCCAGGTTCTGGTTTGTGGCCATGTCACTTCATCTGCGCCACTGTTGTCACATGGTCTCCTCCTCTGCGTGTTTTTTCTCTTCTTCTCTCTCTTATAGGGGACGTGGCACACAGACATGTATTTTGGGGGGATCATGATTCAACCCACTACAGGTGTTAAAAGCAGGTAACAGTGATGTATTATCCACACTGTCATGTTTGCATTTTTTAAAATGGGGCTTCACTGTTTTAATTCAAAAGAAAGGTAAATAGTGGAAATTTGGGGCAATCTCATTAGCAGTGTATGCAACATTTTGCAGCAAGTTTTATTGCTTGTTCGTTTATTTCCTTGCATCACACCAAGTGATCTGCCTTGTAAGTTCGGCTCAGGGACACATGCTTCAGGGTCGCCTGGGAGGTGAGAGAACGTAGCCCCCTGAACCAAGAAGGGGGTCATCCGTGGCAAGTTTCCTTTAATGAGTTGCTTTGGAAGAAGTGCTGTCATCTTCCCAGGAGCTGGAAGGGATGGTGGGGCTGTCCCCAGGGCTCTCTGCATGAGAGATGGTTTGCTAGGACACAGCGGGCCTGTTGGCAGCTGGGCTCGTGCAAAGCCCCTGGCTGCAGACAGATGGGCACCTTCCAGCTGGTCCTGGGAGAGGCAGAAACAGAAGCAGGACCCCGTTTCCCTAATTCAACACCTGCCTTCCCACGCAGAGCCGGCCAGGCCTGCACACTTCCAGGGAAGAAAAGGCGGCGATGCTGGGGCACCTCTGGCCCTTGGAGTGCACGCAGAGTGCAGTGCAGAAGCTCAGAGAATGTCCTTCCTGTTTCTGGAAGCCACCCCCCCCCCCCGCCGCCACAGTATTCACATAGCTCAAGAAGGACCGCCTTACCAAAGTAGCACCCCTTCTTCTCTGTACCTCTTTCTTTTCTCATTTTGTTGTCTTTCTAGCACTCATCATTTGTCTCAAGGACAAGACTTGGTCTGGAGCCACTGGAGTTTGAGAAATATGTTTGACAAAACAAATGAGCTATGTGCAGACATTAAGGGGTACATACTGTGTGATTCCACTACAGAAAGTCCAGGGAGTTGATGGGCGGGAGAGGTTACATGTGTGACGAGGAGACTTTGGGGGTGTTGTGTATGGTCCTTATCTTTATGGTGGTATTGGTTTCACGGGTGTACGTGTTTCAACACTTATCAAATTGTTTTAAATATGTGCAATTTACTGTATGACAATCATATGTCAATAAAGCTGTTAAAAAGGAGTAACAATGGATAGAAGATGAGCTGTGGGACTGGAAGGGACTCAAAAACCATCTATTTGATGCAGCCACCTGCCTCAAGCAGGCAGTTTTATTGTCCTGATTTTATGGCAGAGCCTGGTGGGACCTGCAGAGGTGGAGCAGTTAACTTGAGATTCACAAAATTTTAAAAGATGAAGTAATAAAGTTTCCATCTTTTGATTTGCAGTTCAAGGAACTTTCTATTAATCACCGAACTGTTAACATCAGTTTCTCTTTGGTTTTGTCTAACCTAACTGTCAGCTTGTGTTATCACATGATCACATGGCTTTGTACCAGAGTGAGATAAGGAAGCCTGGAGGGGTTCCGGGGGGGAAGGCGTGTGTATTGAGGTGTTCTTCAGACAAGAGCAGCTGACCAGCTGAACTCAGGGCACTGAGAGCAATTCTCAAACACTTTGAGTTGGAACGTGTTATGGTAATAGTATCAGCTGACAGTGTGTGTGTGTGTGTGTGTGTGTG
>PVJL010002030.1:51528-90442 GCA_004026885.1 Lyroderma lyra | reverse complement strand
GTGAGCTAGCCGTTTTATTGACGCGTCTCTGCCCAGCTTATCTTTGTAAGGATCACATTTTTTCCAGGCAGCTCTATTCCCCCGGCTCTCTGGAAATTAAGATCTCATTTCTCCTCCCACTCTCCCTGGCTGGCCGGCCGCCATGCCCGATGACCCTGACCAGGAGAGATGACCGGGGGAGGCAGCATCTTGCTTTCCCCTCTTACCTCACCACAGCTGCCCTCGAGCAGATGCATTTGAATTTCTTTCCTAATTCAAGAATTGCTCTTTATAAGAAACTGCCCCTTAGTTGGGGTTCAGAGACTAAAGGTAAAAAAAAAAATCGCAGAAGTCTGTGGAGATGATGAAAGGCTTGGACACACGCCCCAGAGGAAAACTAAGGGACTGACGGTCTTTGCCTGGGAAAGGGGAGCCCAGGGGAGGGGGTCCCACACAGCGGGCACAGTGGCCTTGACTTGGTAGGTGCCATGCAGCCGGGGCTGGACGCACTGTCAGGCCTAGTTCCCGCCCCCGAATGTGAGCAGCATGCCTGCGTCCCCATTGCTTGTTAAGGCCTCTAACCACACTTGCAGCTGTCTCTCTGTGACTCTAAATGCCCCTGTGATGGCTCTAAAAATAACAGCAGGGAAATGCTCTAATTGTTGTTGGCTTTTCTGTGCCCAATAAACAGATGGTAATGTTTGTGGTGTTCATTCAGATTTGAGTGTAAATGCAGTGTCTGTCATGAGCGTGGGCTCACCTGTCAGGTGGGACTCAGGTGAAAACCTTGGATTCCCTGGGGACGAGAACCTAGTGCCTTAGACCTGCCCCCGCATCCAGACACTGGGAATAAGGACGCCTTCCCGTCTAGCTTGTTGGAGGGATGAAACGAGGTAAGTAGTACTAGCTAGTACTTCCTGTGCAGGGTGAGGTTCTGGACTAGATGCTTTCCATGCGTCTCTCATTTTATCTTTGGAGTTACACGTTTTATGAATAAAGAAACCACTTAGGAAGAATGACAGGTAGAACCAGAAGGTAGGGCTCGGTCTGTGTGACCCAAACCCCGTGGTATTACAACACCTCCCCTAACCTTCTTCCTGTTAGGAATTTCTCACAAACATGTATTCGATCAGTTTGTTAATCTCTGTTTTTTTTTTCCATAAAAGGAAACATAAAGGCTTTCCTTTTTTTTTTTTTAACTACAAAAGTAACACATTACTTCCTTGGGTCCCCTTGCCCAGGGGCGGCTCAGCGTTCGCAGAGTGTCTGACAGACAGTTCAGTGATGGCACGAGCTGTCGTAGGAGGGTGCACTCATCTACATATTCAACAATTATTGGAATATTGTCTAAGAGTCAAGTGTTGTATTAAGGGTTGAGGGGACAAAGATGAATAATACAACCTCTGAAAAGTTCAGACGAACAGGAGAGACAGATAAGGATATAAACAAGTGCATTCCAATGCCACGTGCTCTGGCTGGGCAAGGGGGAAAGGACCACAGGTCCTGGGGTGACTAACCTGCTGGGGATGGGGGAAGCGTTCCTCAGCAGGACATTTGATCAGGGTCTCAAGGGATGAGTAGGAGTCCTCTATTCAGCGATGTGGAGTTTCTTTTCACTAGTCGTGTTCAGACAGAGATTGAATGGCCATCTGTCAAAGGTGTTGCAGAGGGAATGCCGGGGCACTGGAAGGCTGGCCTGGGTGACCTCGAAGACCCTTCCAAACTCAAGATTCTATAAAACAGTCACAGCCGTGGGACTTTAAGGGGCTGGCATATAGGTTACCATCCATCAACACGTTACTCCCAATTCTTAGCCTCACAGGGCTAGAGGGGAGCTGCTGTCAGCCTGAAGAGGGTTTAAGTGGGATTAGGAGGAGGGACAATTTATCTTTGTGTGCCCTAAGGGTATGTATCTCTTTTCACTCCTCAGCTGGGTGTCCTGAAATGGGAGGCTAAGATGGACTTGAAGAGCTCCCGTGAGAGTTAGGGACAGACAGCTTTGTTCCTCTGCACCCCAGCAGAGATGGAACTCCCCCTGCTTTCGGCCATGGAGACCCACCAAAGCCACCTCCTTCACTGTGGCCCTGTGTGCCCGAGCCAGGCAGCCACATGAGGCTCTCCGCCTGCCATCCAGCATGGGCCGTGCCCTTCTGCCAAGACAAGCAATGGAAACAAAGGAGAAAAGTGCATGAGCTTCTGCCAGTCCTTGCAGCTGAGTTTCTGGGCTGGAGAATACTTGAATTGTTCACATTCTTGACTCCGCTCAGGTGAACACAGGTGCACCCGGGTGGAGCCACCGTCCTTTTCCCTCACCTGCCGGGCTGGGAGGCCCCTCTGGCAGGCGAGCAGACAGACCTGCTATTGTCGCCTACGTGGGGTGCTATATCAAATGCATCTTAAGAAGGGCTTGGAGCTTGAGGCTTTTGAATCTCCTAGGTTCAGACTTACGGGGAAAAAAGGAGGAAACCCTAGAAATGGAGGTATTTCTTCTGGGCATGGGGTGGGGGAGAGCATTTAGGCAAGTGAGTCTGGCCACTTTCTTGGTGACTTCTTACCATTAGTCAAATGTAGAAATAAATCATTTTACTTCCAGCCTCCAAAATACAAACCTTGGCTTTCACACTTGTTAAACCCTGGAACTAGTTAACACTTCAAGCTTCTTCTGGGATGTCTGTCAAGAAGGATTAGCAGCCAGTTGATGGATACGGGCTCAGACTGCAGTGAACTTGTAACATCCCCTCCGCACCCGAAAGCTAGCTCTGTGTCCCCTGCTGACCCCTGCAGGCTCCTTGGAGTCAGCAGGAAATGCAGCCTTGATGCGACTGCACCGTGGGTGCAGGTGTCTTTTCTGGAAGTCAGGAAGAACCCTCCTGTTAACTATGATGAGTTATACATGCATTTGCTTATTTTTGCCAAAAGAAATACAGGAAGGATAAACCCCAAATAAGGAGAATGGTGATTTACAGAGGGCGGTGGGCAAGGAGGGCAAGGAATCGGAGGACTGACACTTTAAAAATTCTTTTTGTACAATTTTAATGTTGGAGTCATGCTAATGTTTTACTACTGAAAAAAGTCAAACTGCTAAGGATGGGAGGAAAAAATCTAAAATGGAATACAAACAGAAACAAATCTCTTTACATTTCATGTAAAAACAGAGTCACACTGAAGGAGGGAATACAGCTAATCCACATAACTTTTGACCACAGTATTGTCACTACATAACCTCAAAGTGAAGTGAGAAAGAACTATAAACAAATACTGAACTGTACTTAGTAGGTTTGTTTTTTCCCAGTGGTGTGGGTTAGCAGTTTTGAAACTACGGTGTGGGCGTTCTAGGATTCAGCAAATCAGTGAGGATTTGGGGATGGGAGCCAGATTCCCCACTGTCAGAGAGGAGAGCTAGAACGGAATGGTGATACTGGTTTAAATGGGAATACCAGGAGGAATTCATGTTTCCTTTATGTGTATCTGATATCTCATGTATTTACATTTAACATAATATGTATGTAGTGTGTTTACATATGTATGAGCTGTCTTAGGACAATGAGCTTATCTATGTATCATCAGTCATTGTTAGAAAACCTTTTACTTTCATTGTAAAAGAGTTCACCCAGCTAGTTAAACAACACATCCACCACCTCATTTATTTATCTTTTATTTTTGTGTGAGAACATTTAAGTTCTACTCCTCTAGCAAATTTCAATGATACAACACGGTGTTATCAATGTGGTCACCATGTTACATGATTGTACATCAGATCCTCAGGCCATATCCTCCTTACAGCTGAGTTAGTACCCCTTTACCAACCACTCCCTGTTCTCTCCTCCCCAGTACCACCCCCCCCCCGCACTGCAACCACTTTTCTATTCTGTTTCTATGAGTTTGACTTTTTCTTTTTTGATTTCACAAAATGTCTTTCTATGCACAAATTGTCTTTCTCTGTCTGGCTTATTTAACTCATCTTAAAGCTTACAAGGTTTATCCAAGTTATACAAATGGCTGAGTGTCGCTCTTTCTCATGGCTGAGTAACATTCCAGTGTGTGTGTGTGTGTGTGTGTGTGTGTGTGTGTGTGTGCAATCTCACATGTTCTCTATGAATTTATCCATTTACGGACACTTAGGTTGCTTCCAGGTCTTGGCTATTGTATATAATGCTGCAATGAACATGAGGTTGCAGATATCTCTTCTGCACCTTATTTTCATTTCCTTAGGATAAACACCCAGAAGTGGGTTGCTGGATCTGGTGATAGTTCTATTTTAATTTTTTGAGGGACCTCCAAGCCTAAATATCTATAACTCACCAATCATTATTGGAAAACATTTTTAAATGATATCTATTTCCTGAGAGGGCCTGGAAGCAATGATACCTCCATAGCAATAAGCACACCCAGAGAACCAGCGCCCCTTAGAGAAATGGAGAGGAAAGGGCATAGAAGGTGTAGCCTTTACCTGGACCAGCTTGTTGTGCCAGAAAACGAGGAGTTGCTCAAAAATAAGTGCTGGAAATATATCAAAATAACCAAAATCTGTTTGAAGGGGCTCCCACTAGCTAAATCTGGGACATTTAAGCATCAAAATTAATAATAATTAATGATTCAAAACCTATCAAATAAAATAAGAATCCATGAGTCTATGCTGATATAACTAAATAAATGTATAGATAAGTAAGTGGAGGAGAAGAAACAGTTTTATCTTAGATTGAGATTGCAACTAAAATTTTTTTTTAAATGGAGTTAAATTACATTTTCCAACTATTAGAATAATAATTCATTCAGCCAAGAATCGATGGATACATAAATTATGCATAGTGGGTGTTAGTTTTATGAGGAACAGAATGTTTATATCAACTTAAACTATCTCTCCGTTAATATCTTAATATTAATAATTACAAAGGGAAAAAGAGTAACCTTGAAAAGCAGAAACACACCTTATCCAAGCAGCCAGAGTTAACTCTCCCAAGAGCGACACAAACCAACATCGTGGGCCTCCTGTTGTGATGCACCGAAGTCATCTCGTCTGTGGTAATTCTATCAAAATTGAGTAACCTGAATCTAATCCGAGGAAACCTCAGACAAACCCAAAATGCAGGACGTTCTACAAGACAACTGGCCTGTACCTCTCAGAAATATCAAAATCTTGAAGGAGAAGGAGAGCTAAAGAGCTGTTTCAGGTTAAAGGAGACTAAAATGTCATGCCGATGAATGCAATGCATTGTCCTGGGTCAGATTCTGGAAGGACAAACAGCTATAAAGGACAGTATTGAGACGATTGACACAATTGGAATGTGTACTGTGGGCTAAATTATAGAGTTAGAACAATATTAAATTCGCTGATTTTGGTAATTGTGCTGGGATAATGTAGGCAGTATACAGGTACTCAGTTATCTAGGGACAGAGGATACGCACCTGCAATGGGAGCGAAGGGGCAGGAGGGAAAGAGACGCACATCTGGGTGCAGGACATCGAACTTTCTTTCCCCTGTCTTACAACTTTTGGGTAATTTGAAGTTGTACCAAATGATCAGAGAAAAGGGAAAAAACTTAACCGTCATAAGGATGATAACTCTAGCCCCTTCTTGCACTGTTGAGGGGAGAATTAAATGTCAATTATGTTAAAAGAACTTCCGTATTTCAGAGGAAGCACAATGTTTTTACATTTGATCCTCACAACAGCCTTTGAAGTAAGCAAGGAGGGCATTCTACTGCCCTGATTTACGGGGAAGGTCAAGGTTAGATACCTAATATGTGATTCTCAATGTCACAGAACTAAAAAGCGGGAAAAGGCCAGGACTTGGCCCCAGGCTTCCCCCATTGCACTAAGTTCCTGTTTTTGACCTCTGTGGCGAGAGTGCTCTCTCCCCACCAGGTGTGGACGCCACTGATTAGATTGTAGTGATGTTTGGGTGTCCTGTCACTGGCCTGTGTCTGTGCCTGCGTTGGACTAGGCCCTCCAACACTGTGTCGTTCTTTTAGCAAAGTGTCATGTGCATTGTGCCATTTAATCGTTGTCTGATGGTAGGTGGTCACCCCAGCGTCAGACCCGGCCCTTACGGTGCACACAGAGGCAGGTGCCTTTCCCCTCACACATGCCCACACCTTTGGGCTGTGCTAATTAAATAAAAGACCAGCTATCTTGGGACACATTGAGCACCTTACAGTCTGTAGCTCGCTTCTGAATATTCAGCTGACTGAAGTCTAGAAATTTTCTCTCTTTGTAATACCTGCAGCAGCACTTAGTCAACCCAAGGCTGAAGTCTGGCTTTTCTGGAGGGCTGGGAATTAGGAGAGACTGCCTAGTTTTGAGAAATTCCTCTCAGATGTAGGGGGAGACGGTGGGACGGGGAGGAGGGCAGAAGAGGGGGTGGCAGCAGAGTGCACATTCACGTCCGTGGGGCAAGACGGCAGCCACTGAGGGCCAGGCTACACCCTGTCACTTGTCCTGAGGGGCTGCAGGAACTGTTCCTCCAGCTCTGGAGGCCTGTGGATTTACATCTGACATCAAACATTTCCAAATCCTGGAAAGGAGGAAAACTATCTTTGTTCCTCCAAGTGCCCAACAGTAGAGGCAACAGAGTTTTGTACAAAGTTACTGTAAAATTCACCGCTGGTTTTTCACGTTGAGATTTTCAGAATGACAGCAGTGCTGGAGCCTGACCACGACACGAGTCACCTTTCTGGGGACAATAGTAGTGCGATGATTCACATGAAAATTTGAGAGGTGACATATGCTCACACTGATTACTGTTCCAGAAGGGATAATGACTTTCAAATGCTTTCATTGTGCTTTTGGTATAGTTCCTATTTTGGAGGTGAACAACGTTTTTGTCTAAAGGCCTGTGCCTTAATTAGAGGGTTATCTCGCTGCAGTGCTTGTGAGCACCATATTTACGAGTGTGTCCTGGGGGACAGGAAGGGACCGTGTGTGTGCAGAGGACTCAGCACCCACATGTGCATATCAGTATGCGTGCACATCATTCTGCCTGTGTGTCTGTCTGTCTGTGTGCCTTTGCACCTACCTGCTCTCACAGCCCTAAAACATTCTTCCTACGTACTCACCAAACTGACGTAGGGCTGAGGTACACCCAATGGGACCAAGAAGGAAAATTTCCCCAAATTCTGAACATTTCCCAAGTAAGTATGGGGGAGTTCACATGGAGCTGTGATATAGTGTTGATTTTCATGCACTTCCGTTGCCACGAGTTCAGCTCTGGATGCACTCTGATCCTTGTGCTGTTTCCTGGGGGCGCGAGTGCCCTCTGGTGGACACTTGGCTGCAGACGTTGCTCTGAGGCTTCCCGTGCCACGGTGTGCATGGCTGCTGGGAGCACGGACCAAAGGGAATGGGGTCCCTACTCTCCCCCTTCCTCCGCTCCCACAGCAGTGTCCGACACACGCATGGCCTAAAGCAGCATTGTCCCATGATGGAAATATTCTCTACATATGCTGCCCAATGTGGGAGCCACCAGCTACCGTGCACTTTGTGTGGCCGGGGAGACTGAGGAAACGATTTCTGTTTTACGGAGGTGAAAATCACGTAACATAATGTTAATGACTTTGAACTGTACAGCTCAGCAGCATTTACGTTGCTGGAGGACACCACCTGTATCTAGTTCTAAAATATTTTTACCACCCCAAAAGAAAATCCCGTCCCAATTAAGCAGTGACTTTCCATTCCCACTCTCCCTTTGGTCCCTGGCCACCACCAGTCTGCTTTTTGTCTCTGGGGATTCTCTATTCTCGATGTTTCGTATGAGTGCAATCCCACACGATGTGATCTTGTGTGTCTGCCTTCTTTCACTCAGCATCATGCTTTCAAGGCTCATCCGCAATGTGGCCTGGGTCAGTGCTTCATGCCTGTCCGTGCCAGGTGATCTCCCCCGGGACGGGTGTACTAGATGTCGTCCATCTAGTCTTCCATTGATAAACGTTCGGATTGCTCCGGCTTTTGCTCTTGTGAGTAATGCTTCTACGAACACTCACGTGTCAGGGCCTGTTCAAGTGCCTGAGTTCCATTGTTTTGGATCTATACCTAGAAGATATAGATTGCTGGGTCATGTGATCATTCTGGGTTTAACTTTTTGAGAACCCATCACACTGTTTTTGAGAGGCTGAATTTTGATTGTGATAGAATTTCAAATAATCATTAATTACATAATTAAATGACAATTACACAATTTTAATCCCAACTTTCCAGGAGACCTAATGGTTCTCTAGCACTTTGATTCTTTCTGAGCAATAGGGCAGGTGCTTAGGGACTAACTGTCCAGGCAACAATACAATACGTACTCCTACAGAAAAAGAAAACATAGACATCCATAATCTTACCTGATTTCCCCCCCTCCATTATAGGAAAATAGATCGCGAGTCATAGAAAATAAGAATTGAAAGAATTAGAGGACAGTTATCCCAGGCCTGACATTTTATAGATGAGGAAACTGAGGCCCAGGGAGGTGACATGACTTCATAAGTATTTGTTGGAGTATCACTCAGGGCAAGGGCTGGGAAGACTGGGGCATGCGTGAGCCCGCTGGCAGCAGAGAGCACTGGGCAATAGGATTGAGGGGCCGACATAGGGTCAGTGACGCTAGGCCTGCTGTATGGTGTGTTGGCCAGAGGGTGGGCATGGGGCTGCAGTCAACCCGCTTAGGCTTGAATCTAGGCTTTGTCGCATCCTAAAGCCAAATCCTATTGGTCCTACCATCAGATGCAACCTGAATCCAGCCAGTTCTCACTGCCTCAGTCATGACCGCCTTGGCCCACGCCTAGGCTGCTGCACAGCTTTCTGCTTGAATCACCAACGCCACACCTCCTCCACAATTGTCCACTCACAGTCTGCTGTGCCCCCACCACGTGATACATTCAATCCCCAGGTCCTTACCGTGGCACGTGAGACCCGGTCACTCTCCAACCTCATCTCCCATTGTCCCTCCCCTCGTTCCGTGCTAAGGGGCGTATGAGACCCCTACCCTTCTCTCTGCTCCAGGAGGCGCAGTCTCCTTGATCTCCTTCTGACTCCCGAGCACAGTTGGCTGTGCTCTCTGTCTAGGATATGCTTCCCAAAGATGCCTGGACGCCCCACTCCCCGCCCTTCCTTTGGGTCTCTGCTCAGATGTCACCTTAGCAGAGAAACTTCCCTGAGCATCTGCATTAACAGGAACCATTTCTCACCCACACTCTCTACTCCTGCCCCGGGCGATAGATAGTACTCTCCACGGCTCTCATCATCTGCCACTACGCTCTACAGAACGCATTCCACATTCTGTGTAAAACTCGCTCATCCCCCGACTAGAGTAGTAGTAGCTCCATGGGGCTGGGACTGTCTCCTGCACCCTCCACTATGCCTGTGACAGTGACTGGCACAGAACCTAAAGAAAAGGAGGAAGGAAGGAAGGAAGAGAAAGAAAGATGATGACCTTAGCAAGTTAGCTGATCTCTCTTAAATCCAAGTTGTCTCATGTGAGAAATGGGATTAACGATCATGCTTACCTCATAGGGTTGTTGGACCTTGAAATGGCTCTCCATGTGCGTGGTCCAGTACTGGGCACTTGGTAAGTGTGTAGTAAGTGCACATTCTTGTTATAACCTTTCCTCTGCAGGCTGAGCCCTCATGACCTGCCTTCTGAGTGTGAGCTCGACAATAGCCTGGAAAATGCCTTGCTGACTGACCCTCAGTCCTTCTACTTCATTCCTACCCAGCTGGACCTGCCCAGCCTGACATTTTCGGCCTCTAGATGGTGTCTCAGTTCCTCCTGAGTTACCAGTGCTTCCTGCCTTTGCTGCCCTGGGGGGGTCCCTAGTTCCTCCAGGTTCTCCCCTGACTCCTTAGCACTTGGTACATTAGAGAAACGCTGTGACCCATTTCGCCTTTATGATGCATGTGCACACACTGCTCCACTTCTCAGCGCCCTGTAGAACACTGACTTTCTGGGTTATCTAATTAGATAACAACGTAGCATCACTTTCTTACATCTGGATCTCCAGACAGTTATAATGGGGCGAGACGATCCCCTGGTAGACGATACCAGGCCCCAGATACCCAACATTACCCATGATATCTGCTAAGGAACTGTGGTCTCCGTAGGTCCAAGTTTCCTGGGCTGGTCTGTCTCACTGAAAAAGATGGGGCTGGTGGCCTGTCTTCTCACCAAGACATCATGTCCTTTGTGACCTTGTGTCTCAAGCTGGAGTGCTGGTCCTCAGGGGTACACAGAGTTAGCTCCAGAACGAACCCAGCAAGCCTTCCAAGAGCACCAATTTTAGGAACTGCTGAACATAAGCCATTGTTTGAAGTGGGGAACGAATATATTGTGAAGTAGAGTGTAACATCCTCACAAACACTTAAGGTGAGATATTAATCTTCTGGGAAACACCTCGCTTGTGGAGGGCGGGTTCAGTCTACACCCCGTGCTTCTCACACTCTTCTCATCCCCCAGGTACAAGTTCTCATTCTCTTCTGCTTTGAATACTTTGATGGAACAATCCGTGGGGCAATACTGAGAGAACAAGTGCTGCTGGAGAAGTGTGCATGCTTTCCACAGCCACGTTGTGAAAAAAGAGCCGCCTAGAACCGACCATTCATTGGATGATCGTGGCTCAGGGTTATCCTGAAACCCCCACCCATTCGCATCTCCCGAGAGCACCATTGAATTAACAAGTCTGGAGTCCATGCGGGTCTTTTGGGGGAGGTGTGGCGGGGAGAAACTAATTATTTTCAAACAAAGAAAACATATGTAGCATTAAACATAGGCTTAATGTTTTTGAGTGGGGCCTGGGTACACTTAGCTTTTAAGTTTCTAACGATGGGCATTCCACAGTCTTTAGGATCCTATCAAGGTCTTTTGTCCTTTGGAGACACATTGACCCAAAGATCACCCAGGGCTTCATAACCCCTCAATCGGTAGGATGGTTGTGCATGAAAATGTGTAGCGTAGCTTGGTGATACCTACAGTGGCAAGCTCAGGTCCTCTGTGGGGCCCGGTGCCTGGGGCTGGTAATTACACTTAATAATAAGGTTGCTTCAGGGATTGTATGGTCAAAAGTGCAGTCTTCAGAGTTCAAAAATCCATCCTGTGGCTGCCTCCCCTTCTTCATTCCTGGACCAGCTTTCTCAAGTTACTCTCCTTTGGACCAAAGAAAATTATAATCACGGGGAAGGAACTTCAACCAAACATCTGCTAGGAAACAAGTGGAGCTATTCACCTGCATAATCAAAGAGGCTCCTGAATTACACGGGGCACGGCGGTGACCTGGAATCCAAGCAGGCAGCTGCTGTATGGGGGTCCTTCTTGCTGATAGGAAGAAACTGTCTGCTGGAGAAAATTGTGTGTGGCCACATAACCCCCAAGTCACTTTAATTCAGAGTCCCAGGCCAGCACAGCTCCTGTTTAGGTAGAATCATGCCTGGTGGAGGGGTGGGGGTGGGGGGAGGTGGTAAGAGACTGAAGAAGGATGCATAATGGAATACACCGATGACAAAGGAAAGTTGAAATCTCCCGCTGAATTGGCATCGCTCCTTTGATCTTCTAGCTGTTGAAAGCTTTCTTTTCACAGACATGATCTATTCAGGTAGATTGTTTGCTGGGCACTGAGACACTAGTTGCTTTGAAAAAATGAGTCTTCCCATTGCCCACTAGCCGGGTGGTCCCAGGTTAGCTGTCATGGCAGGGTCCATTTTCTTCTGGGGCTCACCCTTTATCGCTCCTTCCCTTTTGCCTTGTGGAATCCAGCTAACGTGGGGACAAGGGAGCTTCTGGGCTGACACATGTACATCTTCACTGTGGCCATCTTGGAACAGTGAGCCCTAATCCATGAATGACTCCCGTTATGGGACTGTGAGGTCAGGCCTGAGGGCATGGCAGCACACACAAGGGGACTTTTGGTGCCCTTCAAACTGGAGCAAAGACCCATCAACTTTTCTTTCTCAACTGGGGGACATTTGTCTCTGAATAGAGAGAGAGCCAGGGCAATGATCAGGCACGCACACTGTGTTTGGAAAGAATGTATCAGTGTGCCCTCTTTGGGGAGGATGTCCTTCTGCTGTCACCTGACAGCTGCAGTGCTGGGCACCCCACACACTCATGCTGGGGCTGCTGTGCCTACACATGGGGGTCCTGCAGACTCTGCATCACCCCTTCTAAATGTCCACCATTTCCCCTCCTGTGGCCTCTGCTGTCCTTCTTCCTGCCCTCTGTCCCTCTGTTAGCCACCGCTTCACTCACTGATGACACATGATTGGTGGGAGAGCAAAGGCGACCACAGGGGGCAGTCACCTGGGCCTCTGCTGCCTTTGCTCAAGCTCATCCATTTCCTCCAAGACCCTGTTCAAGGAGTTCAACTTTGTGGAGCTTCTCCTAGGTGTCCCCAGGGAGAGCCAGCAGCTGCCTCCTCTGGTCTGCACTGTCCTGTTCATGCTTCCATGGTAGCATTTGCTGCTTTGTATTATTATCTGATCCCATGGGGTCTCCCACCTGGACAGTGAATGCTTAAAAAGCGAAATTAGTCTGATGTCTGAGACTGAAACTGAGCCCTGTTCTTGGCCCACAGTGTGTGCTCGTAAGTGTGGATCGAATAAATGTGTGAATGAAATGTGTGATTGATTTTCTATTATCTGGAAAGGCATGCCATAATTCCTTAGGGCAGCCTTCAGCACTTCACTCAGTCTTCTCAACTGGCTCCACGTGGTCCAAACCCTCAGATTCAGCCAAGATAAGCTACATATGGCCCTCAATGTGTGCATGCATCCCCACCTCCCTCTTCCCTCCCTCCCTCGCTCCCCTGCCTGCCCGCCTGCAATGGCCCCTTATCCTCTCCAACTGTGTAATATCTACTCATTCCTCACTGAGTTTTTGTCTTGCTCCTCTGAGAAGACTACCTGTTTTCTACAGACCAACTCTCCTACTCTGAATTACTCACTGGACAATTAACCACTTGTGCCTTGTAGCGTCTCTTACAGTGATTTTGAAATTGCTAGTCACTGCTAGGTATGTTCTTCAGAGCGCCCTTCTTGTGCCTTCTGTGTGCTCTCTGAAGACAGAGGTGATGTCACATGCCTTTGAGTGTAGAGCCACCTCCTCCAAGCCCAGCACATTACTGGGAACACAGGAGCTGCTCAAGGTGTTACCCAAATGAATGAATGAATGAATGAGTGAATGAATGCCAGCTCAGAAAAGGAAGACTGTGAGCAAACAAGCTGTTGATGGTTCGAGGGTGGAGTTTCCTTTTCTGCCTAATGGTGTCTGGTGCCTTGGAAGGAGGCCTGGACAGACCCAGAGACCCCTCTTTCCCACGGCTGCTGAGTTAGACTGCTGAGGAAGATGGAATTGGATTGTTTTGTCTGTTTTCTCAACCTGATTGTGGGTCTAATGACTGTTTCTTTCTTTCCGCCCTTCATCTCCAGCCCCACGTCCTTGCCCTCACACATTTCCGCTCTGCAGTGTGTCTTCTACACACACACAGAGCCATTCTGCCTCTGCCCTCAAAAAGCTGTTTTTCTTTTTTTTAACAGAATAAACCATTTATCTGCCAGGTTTCCTTCCTAAACTGCATTGTCCAGCAGTTCTCATTAACTACAAAATATCTTTACTTTTTCTGTTAAAGTTGCAAGCCACTCTGCTTACTCGCCAAATGCTCTGGTGGGGAGAAGAGTCGGTGTAGGGCTTGGTTTGACCCCTTTGTGTTCTAGAGTGTGAGCTGTGCTCTGCTTTCCACCTGCAGTGTGGAGCCCATCTTTGTACCTGCAGCGCTTTATACAGCACCTGACTTCCATTGACCTGTACTCAACTCAAGTGGACCCCATTTATAATGGTGGTGTTGGACATGGACTGACATTTCCCTCAAGACCCATGTCTTCAAAGTGTGGTTCCTGGGCCGGCAGCACGATCACCACCTGGGAATTCATCAGAAATGCAAATTCACTGAATCAGATGAATTTGCCCAGCACACTGGGCTTCAACAACCCCCACAGCCGATTCTGATGGATGCTCAAGTTTGAGAAGCACTGACGGTACTGACAGTCTGTCTTTAGCAATTGCAGCTTTTCAGTAACCAGTTGCTACCTATAAGGGATACAAGAACTTAATCCAGCTTTGCACATCGATCACACTGCAGCATGGCTCTGGTTCTCCATGTGGAGATACGCAGGGCAGCGTGGCCACTGGAGCTGGCTTTCCATCTGAGGTTCTACCAGCTGCGAGAGAGCCACCTGTCTGTCAGCACACACGCCCTGGGCTTTCTTTGTTGCCCTCAGTTTGCACTTAGCTGCCCCATCCTCAGCATCTAAAGGAGAAGAAGAGTAATAAAGACGGTGCTTGATTCGAGCAAGCCCTCTGCTGGCCCCCTGTGCTATGCATGGTATTCCCACAGCCTGGCCAAGCCGCCCAAGCCCCCGTTCTGCTGACATTCACCTGCACCAGGTAGACAGTGAGGGATTGTTCAGAGCGAAACGTTGTGCAATCAAGTGGAGATAACAGGCACAGGGGTCAGGCGAGCTGCCCGGAGCATCTTTCATCTTTGACTTATATTGGTGGGGTGGAAAGTGTGGCATCAGCCTGGCCTGCCCAGCGGTCAATGGCTGCCTTGTTCTGCCCCCCACTTATCTGCCATCGCTCTGATGTCACAAGTTTCATTTGGGTAGCTGACTTCAAAGGTGCTTTTCAAATTTTTTTAATTTTTCTATTTCAGGGATAATAGCCCAGCTTTTCAAAAGCATTTTGCTGTGCAATCAAATCAAACATTCTTAAATGGACGGAGCCAAGTTAACCCAGCCCAGGCACAGAGGCTCCCAAAAGGCTGCCAAGAACTCGGTGCCGGTTGTGACAGATGGACAAAGGGAAGCTGTGTTTGCTGTCCTCCACAACCGGGTTCTTCCCGTGTGCTGAGACTTAAAACAAAACAAAACAAAACAAAACAAAACAAAACAAAACAAAACAAAACAAAACAAAACAAAAAGCAGCCCTCGCCATTCGTTCTTCTCTGTGCAAACTGATCCACCAGGGTCTGCAATAGACTATCCAGGAAAAACTGGGCAGTTGACTCAAATAGCAAACTAACTGAGTGTTTCTGATGGATTAATTAATTACTAGCTCCATGGAAAAAGCCACATTGAGTTCTAGCCCTCATGTTTTATAGGCTCAGCTTTTGTTTGCAGCCATATCTATAAATGGACCACCGAATCCACCATTCTGTGGTTCTTTTTCTCCTTTGTTTTCTGTCATTGTCACACTGATGACTCAATGCTCCATTGTGGTTGTATAGACCACATGGTGGCTTAACTCACTTTAAGGCAAGCTGTGTCAACTAACTAAGCACAAGTCTGGGAGGGACATATTTCCAGTGAATAATAATGGCAAATGTTATTTCTAGACACTGAGCTAAGTGGTTTCCAGACATTATCACATTTAATTCTCCTAATATCTACCTATGGAAGGTTCTGTTATCAACCATGTTTTAAAGGTGAGAAAATTAAGGCTCAAAGAGGCTGGGATTTAAATTCATGTGTGTTTGCTTCCAGAGCAAGGCTTTTAGCCAGCATTCTGGCGTTCTTCCGTGTCCTGCTGCAGGTGGCATCTAAGTAAAGGGAAGTAGGGAGAAGAGAGAAAGGGGGAACAGTGGCTTCTGAACAGTAGAAATTTTTCTGAGCTCCAGAGAAAAGAACTCTGTAATAACGTGAATGAGGGAGCCATCCCTTTCAACCCTCAGGGTCTGCCTTCCCTCTGGGGCTAAGAGGATGCTCCTGTGGGTCCTTTGCCATTCTAGGTGATGGAGAGTGGGGACATGTTAGGCTAAGGGCCAAACTTGACTGTATTAGCTCCAGATGTGGGGCACTGTTCACAGCACTCAAGAGTGGAAGGCAGAGTTAGAAAAGCACTTCTACTTTGAGAATCTGATATCAAAAAGTTGAGGGAAAAAGGAAGTTCAGAGAAAAACCAGGAAAAATTCACAGGCAAAGACCAAGGTAGAAGACTCATTTACACAGAAGTTTTCAAAGAATTCTTAATGTACAGGAAGGTGTTCGGGAAAACCTAGTGCTCCCAGGGAGTGTACCTGCAAATTCAGACAAGCACGCGACACAAAGATGAGCGCCATCCACAGTGGTGGACAGACGCCACGTCATTGACTTCTGGGGGAGGTGGTAAGTAAACCAAAGGATATCAGATGACAAAAGGTTGTTTTTAAATTTAATTTTGAGCAAGAAAAAGCAGCAACAAAAGAATGTCCCTCTGTTGAAGGTCAATATTGAAATGGTAACAGGTCACAGAGAAAAACAGAACTCCCCAATACCTATTTGGCTCCTATACGTTTTTTAAAGAGAAGGGTTTTAGTATAACTGTGAAGGTCAGCATCAGCATTGATTGATGGGAGGGAATTTGTGCCAGGAAGTGGGGAAAGGCTACTGACACCTTGAGTTTGAATTAAGCCCAGTGAGACTAGGCTGACCATATATACCGTCTGAAACAGGACAGTGCCATTGTTTTCTGGGATGTCTGGTCAGCCTAGGAAAGGCTCCGTGTGTGTGTAAGTCTCTGGGGAAGAACAACCTCTTTTCAGAGTAGGAGGAAATCTGCATGTGAGCTGACCGGAAAGGCCCGTAGTAATTTCTGAGGAATCCTGAAATCAATGGTCGTTGCAAAGCTGGCTTATGAGCATGTGAACATGGACGTGTGAGGGCTTTTTGGATCTGGCATAAACGTGTTAAGGATTAGTGAGACCAAAAGTGGCTTGTCTTCTTTCTTCTTAGGGCTGCAGGTATTTCATGAAATATTTGACGAAGTCATATGGTTTGAAGCTGGGCATGCCAGCTAATATGCTGAGTAAGAGAATTAGCCTTCCAAAGGTATTGGTGGCCCATAAACCAAATCTCACAAGATAATAATAACATAAAGTGAACAACTGCTCCAGCACGAACTAGAGTCAAAGGGACTTGTTAGGCATACCACGAAAACAACTCAGGGCTCCAGGTGACTGCAAATGTGATAAAGCCTGGGATGTGACATTGCTGTCCTAAGGGTTAATTCAGATTTGATCACTGTGAATGGAAATACAACATTCAGAACTATCATAAAAAGAAACTAACATATTTTAATGCCTTCCTTCTGCTAGCTAATTTCAAATATATTATCTCATTTTATTTTATTTTTTCACAATCTACAAACCTCATTTTTTTTACACATGAGTTATGAAAGCAAGACACAGAGAGGCTAATGAATGTCTTCAAGATTATGAGGCCAGTTCAAACTCAGGCTGGTTTGATGGTGAAGCCCTGCTCTGTTCACCTGCTACGTGGGGGCTCTGTTCACCCCATGGCAGGATGCTGGCTGCCTGGAGCACCGTGCTCAAGGGAGGCCTTCGTGGTCTGGAGCATTTCAGAGGCCGAGTCCCCTGCCATTTTCCAGCCTGCAGTGTGCTGGTCCAGGCACCAACTGTTTTTGTGTGTGAGGGTAAAGAGAAAACTATAATGGTCGTTACAATGGTGAGGGGTCTGAATAATGTCATCGAAGAAGCACTGACAATATTCAACTAGCAAAGTAAAGGTTTAGGGGGGAATTGAAATATATCTTCCAATAGTTGAAACTCTGTTCTAGGGAAGAAAGAAGCAGAGGTGTTTTGGTTACTGCAAAGGCAGATGTAGAGCCAAAGGCGGGTGTCACAAGAATGTCATTTTTTACTGTGTGTTTCCTATTGCTGCTATAACAAATTACTCCAAACTTAGTGGCTTAACTACAAACTTATTATCTTATGGTTCAGTAGGTTAGAAGTCTGACATGAGTGCCCCTGAACTAAAACGAAGGTGTTCCTTCTAGTGGCTCTAGGGGAGGACCCATTGCCCTGACTTTTTCAGCATCTAGAGGCACCCACATTTCTGGGCTTGTGGCTCCCTTCTCCATTTACAAAGCCAACAGATGGCATCTCTTATTTGTAAATCAGAGAGAATAATGCTACCTCCTATAGGGTTGTGGTGAGGATTAAATAAGGCGTCCATATTACAGGAAGCTCTCAGTGAATATATTCACTCTTAGAAAGTGTATTCTCTGTTTGTTTATGGAGCCTGTCCGTGTGTCAGGCACTATTCCAGGTAACTGGAATAGCTCAGTGAACAAAGGGACAAAAAGCTGGGGCCTCATGGCACTGCCATTATATCAGGGAGAAAAAAATAATGAACAGCAAACTTAGTAAATGTGTAAATTATCCAATATGCTGGAAGATGATAAGAGCTATGAAAAAGAAAACAAATAAAAACAAACAGTAAGGGTATGTGTGGAGAGTTGCAGGTTGAAATTTTAAATAGAATACTCAGAGTGGCCTCATTGTGAAAGTGAGATTTGAACAAAAAGCATGAAGCAGATGAGGAAGTTAGTCATGCAGATATGTGCAAAAGAGCATTGCAGGCATAGAGAACAGGGAGTGCAAAGGCCCTGAGGCAGGCATATTGCTAGAATGTTGGAAGACTGGAAAGATTGGTTTAGCTGGAGCAGAAACATGATTATGGAGGTAAAGGAAGGGAAACATATATGAGGATATAGGGGAAAGAGGACAGTCATAGGATTTGGCTTCGACTGAGCAAAATGGAAGGCATGGGGGGGGGGCCATGTTTGACTTACCTTTACAGAAAGCACTCTAGCTGCTCAAGCTGCTATTGACAGTAGGTCACACAGGCTCAGGAGTGAAGTGAGAAGGTTGCTGGGTTGGTCCAGGTGAGAGGATGGTGGTCTGGCCCAAGTGGGTAGTTGCACAGAAGGATATATTGAAAGTAAATCCAACAGGATTTCGTGATATTGACAGTAAGAAAGGAATCGAGAAGGACTCCCAGGTTTTGGACTTGAGCAATTGGAAAGGCAAGTTCCCATTAACTAACATGGGAGGGACTAGAGGTGGAGCCCATTTTGAGGGAAACATAAGGAGTTTGGTTTTGAAGATGTTCAAGTAGTGATGCCTGTTGTTTATCTAAATATTGATGTAGAATAGGCAGTTAGATGTGGAAGTCTGGGGTTTAATAGATAAGAAATCACTTTGTAGTATCTAAAGATGAATAAAATGCTAAGTTATTGATTTTGTGACGTGTGGGTATTGTAACAGGAGGATGTTGGAAGCTCCAGACTGCTGAGTGAGTGGAGAGCTGCACGAAATTTAGTGCCAAATAAACATCGACTGAATAATTGATTACTTACATTTTACTGAATTTGGTGAGTGTAGCATTAATATATGAGGGTGGGCTGATAAATTTTGCTTCCACTTAAATAGAAAATGAATGGGAAAAGATATTTTAATGAAATTTAAAAAGGAAATACATCTACATCATTTATTTTTAAAGCTGCATAATTATTTTTCTACAAAATCACCACACACTTCAATACACTTCCATGATCTTGATGAAGCTGATCACTTGTAGTCATAGGCCTTCCACTTGGTGGTTTGTTACCCAAGTCTGCTGGCCCCACTTCACCAACTTTGAACTGCCTCACCCAGTGTCTTACTGTCCTCACATCAACACACTGATCACCACAAATGGCTCTCACTGGTCTGTAAATTTCAATTGGAGGCACTTTTTCCACTGTTAAGAATTCACTAACAGCATGCTATTTGAACAGAATGTCTGAACACTCTTCAATTTCCATGAGCACCGGGTAAAAAAATGTAAGCATCTCTGTGTGCAAGGTCAAGAATGATGGAGGGGAGATACCATGTGACTGCACAGAACCAGTTATATCCATATATGTCCAATGTAACAACAACAACAAAAAATTACAGTGGAGGCAAAATTTATTTATCAGCCTGCCCTCGTAAGACCAACGTGCCTAAAACTTGGTCTAGATGATTTTTCTTCTGCTCATCATTAGTTAATGGCAACTAAAAATCACATATTGTCAGAACAACAAAGAATCTGTTCTCCTCAGCATCTCTGAGTTTCTTCCTTTGTGATATTTTGAATAACCCTGTTCACCAAATGAGTACCGTGGAAACCTTAGGATGCAGAACAATTTAAGCGACAGATGAAGTCTTCCTTGCTTCCTACAAATGACCACAAGAAAATCCTGCTACTTACCTTTCTGAAATTCCTCTATACCATTTATTTCTCCTTTATTATTTTTTATCTTAAATTCTAACTCCATCTCTTTTGTCCCACCCCAGTACCTGCTCTGGGCTTTTTCATCTAAGAAAGACAGCTTGTGATCCCTTCAGAGGCTTAAGCCCACTTTGCAATCACAAGTGCTTAAATCCAGAAGAACCAGCCCGTTGCTCAGTATCTTTATTTCACCTTGAACTCTAACTAGGCAGGTTTTCTGACTTGACTCTAGACACAGAAGGACTTATTTTCAAATCAGACCCAGCCTGATCTCACCCTGAAGCTGACTATGGCCCCCTGGTCTTACCACTCCTAAGCCTGGAGATGCATTAAAATCACCAATGGGAATTTTTCAAACTACAGATGGCAGGGCCATACCCCAGACCTATGGAATGAGCGATCTCTAGGTCTTGGGCTCTGCATATTCCCAGGCTACTTCTTCCTTATAAGATGGTACTCACACGTTGGCAGTATCTCCCATATTTTTAAGGGCACATCCAAAAGAAATTGTTCCAAACAATGCTGCAATGCATTGGTTTCTTCGTCACAGCCCTGTGAAGAAGGCAGGGGCTAGTGCTACTATGCTTATTTGCCAAATTTAACAAAAGAGGCTCAGAGAGTTCATGTCTTATTCAAAGTTCACAGCTAGTGAGAGCAGAAGCCTGAATTTGTACCCAAGTGTCTCGGCCCAAACCCAAGGCTCTCTTGTATATACCACGCAGACACTTCATATATTCTTGGGGAATTTATCCCCCACAATGTTCCTAGAATGTGGGTGTTGCTTCTGTGAACTTGCCACCTGCAGTGGTTCTTCTGGGTGTGACGTCCAACCTGGGGTGGCGCCCTGCATTTCCTCCTGGAGTGTTTCATGTTATTTCTTTGGGTGGAGTCATCCACCTGGCCATTCTTTAGTACTATAAGGTGGCACATGAGACAGGGACCTTTAGTAGTGCTGGTGGCCCACGACCATCAAGGTCTTCTCTCACTTAGTGTCGACTGTTGGCAATGGCTCTGTTTGACTCCTAGAATGACTTTAGTAAATTGCTCACATTGTCTGTATAAGATGAGTCTACCATTCACAGCAGGGATGGGAAAGAAATAGATGCATAGGACAGGAGGAGGAGGAGGACTCTAGGACCCCCACAGCCCTGCCCATGATGATGTTGTCATTTACAGGGATGATTTACATGAATTAAGCCTGATGGCTTAGAAGGTGCTGGGTGGGATAATTTTGGCTTTATGAGATGTCACCTTGAGGTCAGGAAATAAATGTCACAGACACCTAGAAAAGCAAGTTGAGAAGGTGAGGGATATATGAAGTTGTGCCTCCAGGGTGACTGAAGGGGGTTCCTAGAGCATGCCAACGACAGCCTGCACTGTTTATCCTCGTCTGCAGGGGCACCGAATTCCCAGGAGCCTGAGATTATTAATGGCACACCAGCTGCTCCGTCTTTATTGCTGTCAGTCACAGTGTCTGCCTCCGCCTGTCTACAGAGATGTGGCCTCTGTGGTCAGAGTGCCGGTCGCCAATCAGTGTCTGCCTGCTTACTGTCCTCTGCTACCTTCCACACCAGTGCCGCCTGACTTGGGTTAACAGCTCCCTTAATTCCATGAGCTGCTTCAGAAGCAAGTCATGTTCCACTGTGCCACCTGCTGAGCTCAGGAGTGGCATTTAAAATTGGAATGCTGCGTGCATCTACATGGATCTGGCCTGCATCCCGCTTGTCCACTCCACATCTGTGGCTGGGTGGCCCGAATGGGAAAACTACCTGGATGTGCAATTTGAGGTGGAGACAGAAAGTAGAATGGTGGCTGACAGGGACTGAGGGGGAGGGGAATGGGGAGTTGGCATTTAAAGGGGACAGAGTTTCAGTTTTGCAAGATGAAGAGTTGTAGATGGATAGTGGTGATGGTGGTACAACCATGTGGATGTACTTAATACCACTGAATTGTAATTTTACAAATGGGAAAATGGGAAATTATGTTATGTATATTTTACCACAATAAAAAAATCCATAGAACTATATACAAGAATAATTTTTTGTAACTGAAATATCTTACTTGATTACCAAAATACATAGATATATACATACAATTTGAGGATCTTGCAGGTACTCAATGACCTGTGTCTACAACTCTTTCTTCACATCTCATTAATCTTGAAATTGATTATGACAGGCCAGTCATTCATTTAGAGAAGTCTCAGTGTAATATTTGGAAAGGACTCCATATCATGAGACCTGGGTTCTGATCTCCAACTGTAACCAGCTATGCCAAGAACTCAGCCTTTCTGAACTCATCTGTCAGCTCGTCAATTAAAAGAAAAAGAGATCAGAGATTTCTTTCAGCCTTATGGCTAAAAATTCAAGTATTTCCTGTGAAGATGAAAATTTGACTCAAGTCCCAATAGAACGGGAATGAACGAGGCCTTCTTAAGTACAGGCTTTATTTAAGGAGACAGCACACAAGGAAAGGGCATTTTAAGACAATAGTAAACGAGTAACAGATGAGGTGGGATAGTTTTCAAACTGAGAGTTCTAGTTCCTTGTTGGGTCATGGAAATAGTTTATTAGCTTCCATTCAGCATTTTATAAACAGAAACAGAACAGACATAATTGACAGGGCTGCGTGCAGTCATGGTGAGTGCTCTTTTGTGAAGTTGTATTTAGTTCTCTGGATGTGCTGGTCTCATCTTGTTTGTGAATCTGGGGAGGATGAAGCACATCGGAAACACCATGGAGAGGTGGGGCACCAGAGGCCATGACTACATTCTGAGGACCCAATCCCCAGCCACATTCTTAGCTTGTAGGCCTCATTGCTTCTTCTTCTGTGTGCCATGTCACATAGAGCCTGGTGGTGTAGCTTTGCATAAAGGAGACATAGCAGAAGACCTGTGCCCATGCGTAGTCACAGCTCATGGCCATTCCTTCCACACCTCACCCCTAACCACAGGCGACCACTGCTCGACTGTGTCTCTCTGGATTCTGGACACTTCATACAAATGGAGTTCCACAATGTGTTACCTTTTGTGACTGACTTCTTTCACTCAGTGTAATGTTTTCAAGATCCATCCATGTGGTAGCGTGTTTCATTGCTTCATTTTTATTATTGAAAATATCCTATTGTATGGATAATACCCCATTGTTTATCCATTTATCATTATTCATAACTTCAACTTTTTTGATGTTATGAATAATGATGCTATGAACGTACCTGTACATGTTTGTGTGTGGATACATGTTCTCATTTCTCGGGATATTTACCCAAAAGTAGAATTGCTGGATGCTAAGGTAATTCTGTATCTAACCTTCTGAGGTGCTGCCAGGCTATTTAAAGCAGCTGCACCATTTTACATTCCTACCAGCCATGTGTGAGGGCTCCAATTTCTCTATATCCTCACCTATCCTTGTTTTTGCCTGTCTTTGATTAAAACCATCCTACTGGTTGTAAAGTGACATTTCCATGTGGTTTTGATTTGTATTTCCCTAATGGCTCTTGATGTTCGAGTACCTTTTTATGAGCTTTAAATCCATTTGTATGGCTTTGGAGAAATCTCCACTTAGAGCCTTTGCCCATTTTAAAAATTAAGTTATGTGTAAGAGTTCTTTGTGTATTCGGCAAGTCATCGCAAGTATTTTTTTTTCATTCTGTTAGTTGTCTTTTTACTTTCTGGATGGTGTTGAAGACAAGTTTCTTCCCTCCAGTTAACTCGCTGGTGAGGGCATTATATGAATACAACACAGGGAAAAGTTGCTCCCGGGTAGAGGCTGTGGGTGATTTGGAAGGACAGGTGTCTGTGGACTTCTCAGGAAGTCTGTGGAAATCCTTTTGCAACCAACTATCTTGCCCATAAATTAAGTTAAAATAGCAGCCCGTTCAGTCAAAAAGCTGATATGGCCTTTCTTTTATACTGGGCTGACAGTGTTGACTGAACCATGTGGTTATTTGTTAATGAAAAACCTTCCACAGACCTCACTGCTTTGCATTGCACTTATGGCTGGGAGAACAGAATTAGAGCTGGCTGGGAACCAGGAGCACCAGGAGGGGTTATAGATGAGGGGGTTAAGGACTCTTCCCAGGTCTCCGAGAGCTTGGTAGAGCAGAGGACCAGGTGCTCCGTCCCCCGGGCCCAGGCCCCATCTCTGCCTGCATCACTCCGTCATCACTGCCAAGCTGCCCGCCCTTAACTGCAGCCTCTTGAACTTTCAGCCCCATCTTCCCGAAAGGCAAGACTGGAAGGTGAGTTTCTAACACGTGTTTAGGGTCTTGGCCACAGTAAACTGGGAGGCTGCTGGGGCCAGGGTTGGATGGAGGTGGGGACGGACATGTGGTCCATTTTCCCTCTTGTTTAGCAGACAGAACGCTCCGCAGTAGCCAAGGGCTTCTGTGCACGGATGTGCTCGTGAGGCATTCTGGCTGAGCCTCCGCCAGCGCCGAACAGATGATAGGACGGCAGGCAGTCCGTCCCCTTCTAGGGAATAAGGCAAGGATTCCTTTAACACAATGTGACAACTAATCTCTCTATAGTATCTGACTGAGAGGTTTTAATTACTACTGTGTGATACACACACGTGATTTCTTTATTCAGGCCAACAGCCAGGCGGCTCCGTGTTGCTCTGTTATTTGGCAGAGGGGGTTGGTTCATTCTGAACCTTCTTTTCTCTTCCCTCTACTTCCCTTTGCCTCTGGCTTCATTTTCTCCCCTTTTCATGTATCCTTAGTCGGTGAGATGAGCTCGGTGATTTTCTGGACCCTCGGCACTCGTTGCCCTCAGATAGGGCAGTGAGCCCGGGTCACGGGCACGCAGGCTCTTTGCAGCCTTCCTGACGTTCCCATGAAGACCTGTGTAGGGGCTGTGTGCACGACGGCATGGAAGAGCTTTGCGCAAGAAAGGCAGGAGTCAGAATGAATTTGGGGGTCACCCATGTCAGACTTGCTTCCAGACCAAGAATTAAACTGTGACCCAGTTCGGAGACTGTCCCCATAATGCCAGTATCTGTATCGTTTGCTGTGTAAAAATCTATAACCATCTTGACTCTACAGTGACAAATGACTGAATATTTGAAGATATCAGGACATCCCACCTAGCTTATTTGTTTATATTTAAATATGAGATGATTCAAATGATCAATTGGGAAAAGTATTGGAAACATCCAATTTGTAAATCACCCTGCCTCTAGTCAAAATGACATAAAAGATGCCAAGAAAAGTTTTAGAAAATGGAAATATTGATCAGACATGATTTGAGCACCAAGGTGTTTAGCAATGAAGCATTTCCCAGCAGCTAAAAATTCATACACACACACACACACACACATGCATACACGAGGGTGTGTGTGTGTGTGTGTGTGTCTGTTTGATTTAAAGACAAAGCGTCTGAAATCATCATGGTGATACCTCCCATGGGCATGCTCGGCAACTCCAGGCCTGTGGGTGGTCATTCTCTCCCCAAAGTTTACATCCCCCCTCGGGTTAGAAGAACTTTTAGGCTTCATAGCTATTCTCTTTCAGTTCAGTTCTCACTGAGCACAGGACTACAGTTGCTTTGGAGAGTTGAATTGGTGACACTTGACTTGCTACTAAAAGCTTTGATGCAAAGGAAACTTTACGTCTCCTGTTCTGGATTCCAGAAGCCACCCCCTAATTCACGTCCTTCGCTGTTGGGACACGGCCCCTCGGGGGCTCGCGCAGTGTCTCCTCCCTGGTATTTCCTCCACCTCAGCGACGCTGTGCCCCGTTGCACTGCCCTGATCCTGGGAGCATGCCTTGCTCGGGCCTGGATAATGGACTGGCCTCCAGGCCCAACCATGCCAGGCAGAGCTGACCCAGGCCCTGGGTTGACTCTTGGGCCGTGCAGGATCTCGATTCTTCAGGGTCAATTCCATTACACAATTTTCTCCCTCTACCAAGGATCTGAACAAGAACTGGACTATTTATTTGCCCGGTATCCAAACCCGTCCTGTACTTTTTTATTCCTAAATCTTTGTTTGCCGCCACATCCTCCTGGAATGCCCTTCTGTCCCCAGTGCCACACCAACCTGCCAACATCATGCAGAATTTGAAAATTCCAGCCCAAATGTCTCCTTCTTCAAGAGCCTTTCCTCTGAGCCCCCAGAGCACGTTTGCAGCGACTCTTTCCGGCTTGGCCGCACGCCTGGTGGCATAGCAGTGGGAACTGGGTCGCGGGGAGGGTCAGGGAAACAATGCCTTAGTTTTGGCTCAGTTAACAAAAAGGTGTGTGGCTTTACCTGCATCTCTCAATCTCTTTGAGCCTCGGTTTCCTCATGTGTCAACATGATGGGTGTGGGTTGCATCGTCTCCAAGGGGTCTTCTGCTTGAGGCCCAGTGACTCCATGGCTATGATTTCAGCATGTCCATGCAAACCTGCTCATCCCTTCAGGGCAAACTGACCCCCAATTCACCTAAATTCTCTTTTTCTTCTTGGTGCCAGAGTATCCTGCACAGAGCACGTACCCAATGAGCACTTGGGACATGAGAGAATGCATTAAGAAGTCTCTTGGTGCAATTAGATCTTGCTTCTTATTTTATGTTCAGAGCTGCTGTGGAAAAGAGCTGATGTACTTAACAACTATTTCTCACATTCTTTCATGCCTTAAAAAGTTATGTGCTAGAGAGCAAATGTGCATGAAAAGGAAGGGGCTGTCCCATCTCCCTCGGCTTGTCTTTTTTCTGTGTGTATGTGGACTCACACCTAAGTTGTGTGAGAGAAGTGTTATTTGAGGAGGCACGCTTCCACCTCCCGCCCTCTGTCACAAAAGAGGCAAGGTTTTGATCTTCGAAGAGCTGCCCAGGGCCTCCATGGAAGCCACACTTACTGGAGCTCTCTGCTGTTGGCTGCTGAGTGGACCACCCAGGAGAGGTGGTTCCATAAGCACCAGTGGGGCTGCCATCTGCCTGTCCATTGGTTGCTGTGAAATAATTAGTCCTTTGGTGTAAGAAGGCTTTGCATCTTTAAGAGGAGCCTGGCAAAATGGTACACCTCCATCACTGATGGTATCACGAGGCTGTCAACCCTAGCCGAGGGCATTCTACAAAACCCAAGTTCCAGAGATGCTAATGGGTTTTACATAAAAAGGGGGCTTTTGTGCTGAAATAAATTTGGGCAGCTACAATAAATAAAAGACTTCCCGAGCTGCAGGACTACTCTGAGCCTTGATGAGGCTAATGTGCACAGTGATTTCCATGAGGGAAGCACAGAAGTCACATTTCCCGAACTGATGTGGCCACAAGACCAAACCCCTCCCAACCATTTATTTTATCATTTATTTTAAAAATTAAGTGTCCCTAGAGTCTAGATTTTCATTGAACACATTCTGGGACCAGCTGGAAGCCAGGAGAGCTAAGCAGATGCCACCTTCTGAGCGACGAGCAGGGCTGACCTGGACAAAAAGCGTGTCCAAGGTAGACGGCTGCCTCCAGCAGCCCAGCCAAGCTCTGCGTGGCAGGTGGGGCAGCAGACAGGTGGTGGAAGAGCCAACTCGGCCTAAGCCTCAGCTAGCACCTTTTCTTTCACCGACTTGCACCTGATTTGGCTTTGATTGGCTGTCCCCACACTGCTCTGGGTGACCTTGAAGGGTTCAGAGAAAGCAGGGTTGGTTCTCCAGTACGCTTGCTGGATGGGGGTTGTGCACTCGGCAGAGTGAGGTCCCTGCCCCAGCACTAGAGAAGGCTGTGCCCATCGGATGCCTAAACTACTGCCTCGGCTCGTTAAACTTGAAATTCAGTCAGCTGAGGGAGGCGGTGCCAATAGCTGGGCAGGGCAAGGGGGCACCTGGAAACCAGGTAAGTCCATTTTTTGATAATGTAGAGTTAAAAACAGACGGTGATTATTCCTCCCCTCCCCCGCCCCAGATTCATGGCTATGTCTGCACACAAGTCCCTGAGACAACCTTGGCCACAGACTTCAAATGAAAGAGCACCCTTAAGCAGTGAAATTAAAACCTGTCACATGACTCAGCAGCCACAGGGTAGGAACTAAGGAAAGCCACTGTGATGGAGATGGAGGAGGAAATGGGACAGGAACTAGCAGGGACACCCGCTCTTCGAAGTCCCAGGTGGAAGCCTGCTGCCTCCTTCGTGAGATGAGGGGCTGCAGGGAAGGAAAAGCCCTCCTGCAGGACCGCTCCCAGGCCATCCTTTGGCCCCCAAATCTAGGGTGCCCTTTGTGTCACAGCTCTATCCCATCCCGGCCTACCCCTGCTCCTCTCTGTCCTGCTCATCTGTCTGTTACCTGCTGCTCCTGCTGTCACTGTGAACTCTGCTTGGACTGTCTCAGGCCTCAGTCTGCACGTCCCTGCTAGGCTGTGACCTCCTCAAAGGCAAGGGACACACCTGGGTTGGTCTTTGTAGCCCTCGTCACTGCACACAGTAGGTCCCACAAGTGCCTGCCAAGCCTTCGCTCCTGCATTTCTTTGCCTTCACTCTGTGTCACTCCTCACCCCATGTCAGGTCATCTCTTGTGTCTCTGCATGGCTGTTGTCCTTGCCACACTGTGAGCTCATCCTTTCCCATTAGACTGCAAGCTTCTGAAGAAGCACCCTCACACCCTGTGAAAGTGTGTCACTGTCCCGTGCAGTCCAAACAGGCAGACATGAGTGTCACCCCCGAATGGAGCAGGCCGAAGGGCAGCTGCTCCTCAATGTCGCGAGGGCCGTGCAGAGCCGGTGCCTCTCTGCTCAGGAGGGGCCTCAGAACATTTGGGCACAGGGGGCTGAGGATGGAGCTGGTCTCCTCCTCCTCCCACCTGGCTCCTATGTCCCTGCTTCAAGTGCTGGAGGACCTAGAAAGAGGAGACAAGGTGACCCTCAGGGTGATCTGACTGTGGAAGTGGGGCTGAGTGGCTGCAGTCCCTCATCTGCCAGGGTGGCAGCCCTGTGGGGGGCTAATGAGAAGCTAGGAGGTGGGCTGCTCTTAGAGCTGCTCTAAGTGCTGACAGCCAGTGGGGCCCCCTGCCGTCTGCTGCTACCTGGGCCACAGCCCCTCCCCGCTAGTGAGGCCCTCCAGGCCCTCTCCACCCTCTGCATGCCCATTGGGCGCCCACAGGCTCACTGCTCCCTAACAGTGGGGCTGGCTTGAGTTTGGGCCCATGTACTAGAGGGGGTCATGCCTCATCTGAGGGGGGCATCTCCAGGCCCAGAATAAGGTCTCCCCCTGACTGACCCCTCCTGCCGTTCCTGACCGGTGCCATCCCTCCCACACTCAGGGGCCCCTCTGGCTCCAGCCCTCCCCGCTGGGATGTACCCTGACCCCGTTTGTCTCCCAGCTAGCAGTGGGCGCCTCCCGGTCTTCTGCATCTCGGTGCCCATCACGGTGCCTGGCGCGGAGTCAGGATCCGTGAAGGTTGTGAATGACTGAGACGAAGGAACCCATCGCTCACAGTCACCACCGACCTCACCTCCGCGCGAGCTGCAGGCCGTGGAGGGCCCGGGAGCCGGCTCCGCCCCTCCCCCGGCGCTGGGCAGGTCTTAGCCCCGGCCGGGCGCCTCCCCTGTGACCTCCGCGACGCTGGAGGGCGCACGGGTCACCGGCAGCAGGGGTTCAGGGCCGTCCGCTGCGGGGTACGAAGGTTTTCTAGGGCCGCCTCGCGGGGCTTTCGGCAAAGTGTATTCCTTCTCGAATCAGAGCGCCGTCCCACGGACTGGAGAGGGGCCGTGCCCCTTCCCCCGCACCAGGCCTGTGCCCCTCCCTGGTTTCTCAGTCTCCCGCTGGGTCAGTTCCCGGAGGTGCTGACACCCTCCCCCCAACCCTGGCATTTCCTCCTGTCAATGCCGGAAGCTCCCAGACGTCCCCTTCCTTGTCGCCCCTCCTCCCACTCCCGCCCGAGGGCTCTCTCCCTCGCTCAGCAGGACTGAGTCTGATCGCATTCAGCACAGTGACGGGAGGGGCGGGTAGGGGACCGCAAAGCAGCCCAGAGGAGCAGGGTGGTAACGCCCAGTGCCTGCGGCCCCTGGGACGGAGATGCGTCCGTGACGCTGCCCGCACGTCCTCGCGGCGCCCCCTGCCCGCAGCCCCCGCCTGGAGGCCCCGCAGTGCTGCACCTCGCCTTTCGGAACAGCTGGCCCGCGTGTCACAGCCAATTAGGCTTCGGAGGGAGTGAGAGGGAGAGGAGTGACACGGCATCCCGACCCCCGCTGGCACGGGGCAGATGCGGAAGCCAGCACGCGTCCCCGCACGGCCACGCCGCTAATTAATCACCTTGCCACCGAGTTGTCGTGACAGCGCTTTGCGCGCGGGCGCACGAGGAGGCGGGCCGGCACCTGCGGGGACAGCTGCAGGGGAAGCTCTGCCTCCAGCCTCCCCCTCCTTCAGCTGGCCTGGCAGACCCGCTTCTGGCACGTTGTCACTGAAGCTGTTGGGGTTAAAAGGAAGGCTGGACAAGAGGAGGGGACTTTGAAAGCCAGAAGTGATTACACAGCGCAGGGGGGCGGGGGGGACTGGGCGGGCGCCCAGGGGCGCGGCCCTCCCTCAGGGCCGGCGGCTTGGAAGACTCAGTGGGACAGCAGGGATCCGCGGGGGGCCAGAGGCTCCTGGGCCCCGGTTTGCCTTTGCCCTTCTCCCACCAGCTTGTCTGTGCACCCTCTTCTGCCTGTCCTTCCTCTGCCTGACATTTGGGGAGTGGCTCCCGCCCTGTGCCACGTGCTGAGGACACAACTTCTACCCATCTTGTAAGACGTGCCTTAGATTTCACGGCCTCCAACCCCTCAGATCCCCTGCGGGTGGCCTTCCGGCGAGCCCTCTGTCCCCTCTCTGTCATCAGCCCATGCACTGCCTGTCAGGGCTCATAGCACAGGGTCTGGGGCCAATTTTGCATTTACAAATATTTGCTAAATGATCCCTGAATAAGGCAGGATCCTAACTTCAGGAGCTCAGGTCTGCGGGGGGTGGGGGGCTGGAGGGCAGCTGGGCGGGGCACATCCCAGGCAATTGCACTGCAGCCTGGCAAAGCCTGTGATGTCATCACCGCAGGGCAGGACTGAGGGAGAGGGCAGGCAGCAGGAGTGCTACCCCAGTTCCAACCAGCAAGCATGGAAGTGACCCTGAGTGGTTGATGACTACTTTTGTGGAAATCTTAGGTCAAGTTTGCTCCATTTCCACTAAAGCTTAAAACAATGGCCAGAGCAGTCAGATCCATCACAGTGTAGCTTATCCTTAGGCAGCCCCCCCTTTTCTTTGAGATAAGGCTTGCCGTAATCACTCATGAACTTATACCAGGCAAGGCGCTTCAGGTGATATGAAACAGCGTGTGAACCTGTTATGGGCATCCATTCAGATATAAATCATGAAAGGTTCTTTAGTTGCTATTTGAAGCCTCCTGAGCCATTTGTGTCTGTCACATCCAGCCCAAACCCTTCATTCCTTAGTGCACGTGGAAAGGAGGCTTCCTCTCATGGCCTCGATGACTGTTCGAAGGTCTCTCCTTGGACATAGCCCCACAGCTTGTAGGTGGGGCTCTGCCCAGGAGCTTTCTGCCCTTGTGGTGAGGGTCACCCCCCCTTCAAGACTCCCCCGAAACCTCTGTCCTCAGTTTTCCCTTCTAGAAGACAGCCTAGATGAGGAGCTTGAAAGGTCGGTCATAGGAGTGGCCCAGAAGGCCAGCTTCCTTCTGTTATAGGGGAAAAGCTACAGGGGCGGGGCGGGTAACTAAGAGCAAGGTGGGAGGTTCCAGCAAAATTCTCCTCAACTTTCCAAATGGCTGAGCGGGTGGAAGGATCTACAAACATGTGAGAGGGGTTTCAACCTCTCTCAACGATCATTGAAACAACAGCTGCTTTTATTCCGTTGTTCTCTGATAAAGACACTGACTTATCTGTGGCTGAAAGAATTACAGGTGTTTAGAAAAGGGAATATTTTTACAAGAAATCTCTAACCAAATGTTTACATGTTGGAAAACCCAAAGTATCTCTTGTTTCTAGAGAAAAGCTTAAGAAAACCAGACAAAAACAGTTTAAACAATAAGTGCTTCAAAAATTTAATAAATGATACTTTGAAATGTCAAAACCTGGAATTTGTAGCTCAAAATATGTGAAAACATCTACATTCAGTAGACAGAACCATGTGCACAGGAATGGCTGTGGCCCCTGTCAATGGCTGCACTGGTGTGACCGTGACCCGGGGTTCACCACACGTGCAAGTCAGGGAACAGCCCTGGGCCACATTCCAGGGCCGGCTGACCTTGCCACCTCTCTGGATTGCACCTTTGCTTGTCTGCCTCACATGGCCATGGCTGCACTAAACAGTATGCCCTTAAAGACAGGATAGAGTCCATTTCAAGTGCTCTCTGAACTTGCACGACTTTGAGCACCTTCTTTGATTCGGCTGTTACTTATCAAACACACACGCGCGCACATACTCACATACGCTCATGCTATTTTCTTACATTTACAATCCCAGCAAAAACAAGGCACCAGGTGCTCTGCTAGCACTGGGAGACACGGAGCTGTGTTCCAGACATGCTCCTGCCACAGAGCTTCTGTGCCATTTACTTTCTCCAGGGCCACGCTTGGTGTTGGTGGCCTTTGTAAAATGGGCGTGGCGACGCTGATCTCGAAGTCATGCAGGACAGTTCGCTGAGAGCAACAGCCAGTCCTGCGTGTCTTCCAGTTTGACTTTTGATACTTGCTTTGGACACACGTTGTGCCATAAATTCAGTTTCTGACATTTATAACCAAGTTTTGATGAGCAATAAATGGACCAGTGTTTGCTCTTTCAAAAATTAATCTACCTGGAGAGAAAGAATTGATCAGTTAAAATGTTCTTCCTGTTTCACATGTTTGGTTGGTTTCTTTGTTTTTGCCTTTCCTTGTACTTGACGCCTGGTGCTGTGCGAGGTGCTGCTGGAGGTGCGGAAAGCTGTCTGACGGCTGCAACTGTCTTACTGGGGTCATATGGAAGTGTGTGCCCTAAGTGTGTATATGAGACTGTGTGTACCTGTATATGTATGTGTGTGTTTGTGAGTGTACATGTGTGAGTATGTGCATGTGTCAGGGTATGTGTGTTCATGTATGTGTGAGGGAGAGTGTATGCATAATTGTATATGCACGCGTGTGGCAGTGAGTATGTGAGTCCACGTCAGTGTGCACATATGTGGGTGTGTGAGACAATGAGTGTGTGTGCACACGTGTGAGTGTATGTCTGTGAGTGGCTGGATGTATGGAGTCACATGTGTGGCTCTGCATGTCAGTGTGTGTGTCCATGAAGGCACCATGCTGTCTCTCACTAGACAGAGCCGAGGACAGGAGGTCAGACAACTTGTTCCTCAGTATACCTCCAAATAACATTTTTTGGACAGATATTTTTCTACCAAATATGCCTTTAAGTACGACATCAAAGGAAGTTAAGATTAAAAAAGAAGGAGGAATTGGTCTGAAAAAGAAAGGAAAAATATCAAAGAAAATGAAAACCAGGAGGGATAACAGAGCTGACAGGCTGAACCTTGTTGGTGAAATTTAAACTGAGCAAAAGTGACAAACTTCAGCGGCTTGGAGCGGGCGGCGTGCAGCCAGGCTCTTCAGGACAGGCAAGGGCAGCACAGAGCTCAGAGCGCCAGGACCTGCCTCTGCACCCTCTGCTCCTTCCGGGGAGCGTGTGCAGCCTTTCTAGTCTGAAGGGCGTAGGCTCCGCCTTGTGGTCAAACGCAGAACTGCAGTTCCTGTCTGCCATTTCAAAGCAACTACAAACGGACTTAGCCTAAGGGAACCCGGGAGGACCTGCAGGACAAGTGTGAGACTGGGTAGATTGTCTGCCTCAGGTGGCCTCTTATGTCTGCAGCCCCTGCCTTTCCCTTTGTGATGTGTGTGTGTGTGTGTGTGTGTGTGTGTGTGTGTGTGTAGCCAAAAAAGTATACACATTGTAATAAAGGGGAAAACTGTATTAAAATTGTAATACTAATATGTATCAATAACAAAAGATAAATACAAGTCACACTTCTGCAATTACAAAATGCTCTAAGGGGTTACCATCAGTATTAATGTAATACATAGATAACATCTCTTAAAATGTGTACACATTTTTTTGCACCCCAGTATATATGTATATGTACATGTATGTGTGTGTGGTGTGTGGTGTGTGTGTGTGTGTGTCTGCCCTCAGTTCCTGGCACAGAGCTCTTAACTCCTTGGGAATTTCCTGGGTGATAGGAGTTTTTTGTTGTAAAGAGCTGACTCTGGCTGGGCTCCTGGATAGCTTCAGGTGGGGACTGGTCACTAACTCCAGGTAGATAGTGTGGGAATTGAATTGAATTGTAGAACACTCAGCTGGCATTGCAGAGTTGTTTCATTGGGGGCTCTGTACACATCTGGTGTCAGAAGCGTGAGAGCAAAGGGGAAACTTGGAAGGCGCTTTGCCTTCACCACGCCTGCAAACTTCCCCCTCTTCCCTTCAAAGGCTGCTGCTTTTTACTGCCCGCAGCAACCAGGGTCAAACTGTAGGAGTTCTAAGGTGACAGGGACTGGATAGGGAACAGAAGTTGGAGGCCCATAGTAATTAGGGAAGGGAGTGGGGGTATGGAGAGCACAGTAGCTGCTTAGCAATCCAAATGATTTATTTTAAAGTAGACCACTTCAATTAAAAGTGGTTTTAAATCAGAGTACACAAAAGTAAAGAGAATAGTATGGGTATAATGAGCCTCATGTTGTCATCAATTCAGAGCCCATCTTATTTCATTTTGTATCTCCATGTACTTTCTGCATCACCCTTATTACTGAGATTATTTTGAGATAAATTATATCACTTTTATATCAATACTTTAGAAACTACCTCTAACTATACTCTTTAAAAATAGAACTATAATATTGTTATTGTACCTAAAAAATTAACAATAATTCTTTTTTTTTTTTAAATTCATTTTTATTGTTAGACTTATTGGGGTGACATCTGTTAGCAAGGATTACAAAGGCCTCAGGCATACAATTCTACAGTGCATTGTCAACTTGATATATAATCAGGTCACCACCTAATGTGACCTCTTTACCCATCACCCTATACCTAGCTTCCCTTCCACCTCTCCCACCTTTAATATCATCATTCAATTAGTGTTCACATTTCTCCAATTGTCATAACTGCTTCTGTAGTTTGGTTTGAATAGAGACATAAAGTCCACGTGTTGTGGTTGATTGATATGTCTCTTAATTCTCTACATTTTTTTCCTTGTAATTTGTGAAGAAGCCAGGTTGTCCCTAGGGGTTTTCTGTTTCCATTCCCTATGGTAGGAGTTAACGTGTCATACCCTGTCTCCTGTATTTCCTAAGATTAGTGCTGAGATCTAGAAGACTGATAAAATTCCTATGTGCTTTTGCTGTTAACACTACTTCAGAACTGGTGGTGAGCATTTCCACTGGAGGGTCCATCACATCTCACGTCTCCTGGAGCCATTAATTCTGAGGCTCTTGCGCCATCTAGTGGCCCAGACTGTACACTACGTATCTCTGGGGCAGCTTGCTCTCCTACACGAGCCCTTGCTTCTCCCTCTAAGTCTAAGGAAAAGCATTTGTGGAGTTGCTGAAAGCAGTGTGGCATAATGAAACTGTGTCAGGTTGACATCAGTTGGAATCCTAGCTCCAGAACGTACTTACTATGCGACTTGGCCTGTAAGTTTCTTAATTTCTCTGTGCTTTAATTTCTTAACTTGTAAAATGAACATAACAGAAATGTGGTGCTAGAATGTATAAAAAAAAACACCCGATACAGAATAGAATCAGTAAAAACTGACATCTGCAGTCCCATATTTCATCGACTTTAAGATGCACAGTTTTTTATATGTTAACATCTTATAATCTAAAGTATTTTAGGTTCAAAGACACATGATGGCAGTAGAGAAGGCTTTCTCTTGGTCAAGTACATAGAGTCTAAGTCATTGATGTTGCTTTAGAGACTCAAGTAATCATTCAATGGACTTTCTGAAGTGAACATGTTCTGTGCATAGTTTGCATTAGCCCTAGAATTTCCCAGCTTTATCAGATTCTGGGTATTTAATCTATGAGTTGTTTATAGAGCAACACAGATGAATTCTTGAAAGTAGTTTGGATGTTTTAATATCATTACATGTTATTAGGTATTTGAGACAAAAGAAAAGAGGAATTGAGGATGTGAGTTCCCTCCTTATTGTATGTCACCTCAGGTTCTGCTCTCATATCCCTTCCCTCTCTTTCTCCTTCTTCTCACGCTGTAAGGAGTTAACCTTGTGGATCAGATTCTGGAATTCAAATGGGGCGTTTGGGGACTGAATGTGTCTTCCAGAAATTCATATGTTGGAACCTAACCCCCAAGGTGATGCTACTAAAAGATGGGGCCTTTGGAGGTGATTAGATCATAAGGGTGGAGCCCCCATGAATGGGATTGGTACCCTTCTAAAAGGGGCCCCAGAGCACTCCTGTGCCCTCTCTGCTAATTGAGGACACAGCAACAAGTTTGTCCTCTACAACCCAGAAGAGGGCTCTGACCAGAATCCAACCAGGCTGGCCCCCGACCTTATTCTCACAGCTCTGGAGATGGAATTGTTCAGAACTGAGAGAATGACTTTCTGTGGCTCGGCGCTGCAGTCTAGTGCCATTTGTTACAACAGCCCGCGTAGCAGCTATGTGCAGGGTGCCTTTTGTTCCTTCCCAGGAAAGTGGGGAAGGCCTGGCGGTCTGAATTTTTCCCCTGATCACGTTTTATTTAATTAACCTTACACCACAGACATCTTTCCATGCTTCTAAATAGTTAAAATTTAACAGTTAAATAGTTCTAGTTAATACTAAGCTATTTTTTTCATTCTATAGTTGTACATAATTCAACTAACCATTATTTTACTGTGGACATCTTTATAATTTGTCACTGTCATAAAAATATGGCAACAAACAACACCTTTGAGCCAATAAATGTTTTGATTGTTTATTTAGAATGCCCAGAAGTAATATGAATGCAACTGTGGCTAATCAAAATAATCACCAGAAGGAAAAATATTTTTATAAGTTTGATTTCAGTGAGATCTGTCCAAGACTGAGAAAAGATTCCATTAGAAGCAGGAAGGTGGGAGCAGGTGGGGCCTACTCATTGAGTTGTGGCCCCAGCAGGGCCTGTGAGCCGATGACATACATTTTAGTGAGCATTGCTTGTCACCCAGGACGCTCCACCTCTGTGCTGTCCTGAGTACAATATGCCATTTAATCTGGATCCTTATCACACAGGGACAAAGTGTGTGATTACATGATAGAAGTTCTATGCTGTGGCTTTGATGAAACTGCCACAATTGCCTTTTGGGGGGATTTGGGGTTTTTTTTATGACTTCATGTCAAGGTGGTAGTACTCCCTGCACACAACATGCTTTTTCATGTGTCCTTACCTTGATGCATGTTTTCCCCTTTGCCTCAACTCCCTTCCTCCCCTTGTCACAGGTTGGTCCCTTTTGGGAGATGCTGTGACTTGTGTGCAAACAGCCATCCTGCTCCTTCTTGTTGCAAGAGCCCCAGCGTGGTTCAGGTTTGAAACAGCGATGTGCTCCGTGCTGGTGGGCCCTTCCTGTGGCTCCATCCCGTGCTTCTCTGTCAGCAATGAATTTGGGGCTGTGCAGGCAACCCCACATGGCCAACGGGATCTAAAAGAAAGTTTACTGGAGACTTCTGGGAATATTTTCACCATGCTAAATAGTGGGAGTTGCCCCCTTCTTTTCCAAACTGAAACATCATTTGAGGATGTATGTAGTATGGAGCTTCTGCAGTCATCTTGTGTCATGAGGTGGGGCACCCCTTACATACTGAATGTGGTCATCTAGGATGATAGAAAGAGCCTGAATCCCTTAGAGCAGGCACATCCAACCTGCAGCCCAGGACAGCTTTGAATGTGGCCCAACACAAATTCTTAAAACATTATGAGATTTTTTTGCAACTTTTTTTTTTTTTTTTTTTTTTAGTGCATCAGCTATCATTAGTGTTAGTGCATTTTATGTGGCCCAAGACAATTCTCCTAGTGTGGCCCAGGGAAGCCAACAGGTTGGGCACCACTGCTTTAGAGAACAGAACTGCCCACTATGAGTGGACTGGCAGCTGGCCAGCTAGACAGAGAGTGGACACCTAGCACTGACCAGTGGCATGGAGTCATAGTCCAGAACAACAACAGAGTTAGGGACAGACTGTGCTCCAGGCTCTTTCCATTTGGGAACGTCATTCACCTACATGGAGAGATATTGGAGTACCAGTGACTCACTCCGCGTGGGCTTCTGTTTCACTTCCACTGGAAGTCACGAGGGGAGCAGTGCAGGTGATGCCGTGGGTCCGGGCGGGCCTACAGCGTCCTTGGGGTGCGCCTTGGCTTGCGGTCTCCTGTTGGTTGTTAACTTCTCGCCTCCTGCCTGGCACTCAAGGGGCATGAGGAGGGGAGGGCAAGCACAAAGGGTCAGGACTCATAACAAGAAAACAAAAGTTTCCTACCAATGTTCACATACTCCTTATTGGCCAGAGCGGTCATGTGGCCACCTCTGGGGGAGGCTAGGAACAGGATTTGGGGGGCACATGCCCCCCCCCCCCCCCCCGAAGAGAGTGAGGAATCCTGAGGAAGCTGGAGGAACAAGTTACTGCAGAGAAGACACTGTTGGGAAAGAGGCTCCAACCCCGCTGTGCAAAGGGCGTGCTCCGGGGGCTGCAGGGGGCTGGGGCAGTGGGGAGGAGGCGTGGCAGATGGGCATCCAACTTGCCACCAACCCTGGGCTTCAGCCAAACCAGTGAAGCAGCATCACATTTCTCATTGCCCAGCGCTCTGGAGCGAAGCCCACCTGCGAGGATGGGAAGAAGGCCGGGGTTCATTTTAAAACTCACGGAGCCCTTCCTCTGCATTTTGTCATCATATTGCTCTGCTGGATCACACACTCTCTCCTTCCCTCCCC
>PVJL010002030.1:41260-51428 GCA_004026885.1 Lyroderma lyra | reverse complement strand
GTCTCGGAAGATTGGCCCCAGGACTCAGTATTTTTAAAATCGTCAGTGTGAAATCCTGGCCACACAGTAGAACCATCCATGGGGCTGCGAAAACCGCTGAGGCCGCTCCCACCCCCAGAGACTTTGGCTTAATGCGGTGGGGGGCGGGCGGCAGCGAGTCGTTTAAGGCGCCCCCTGTGCTTCCAACGTGCAGTCAGGGGTGAGGAGCACCCGAGGCTGGAACACCAAGGAAGGTAGGAAGCAAGCTCGTTTTTTTTCTTTTGGGCAATAAAATTGCTAAAATGCTGCCACCTAGCATGTCTGTTTGAACAGCTGGAACCTAGGTGGCACGTTAGAGTCTCCAGGGGGCAGTTTCACCATTTTCAAGTCCCTAAATTCTGTTCTCTGAGATTTTCATTCCGGCACTGGGGAGTGGCACCCTGGGATCATCTGGTTACTTTTAAAGCGCCTCCAGGATTATTACAGACAACCAGGGTTGAGGACCACTGCAAAATAATAGTGATGATAACAATAATGATAATAGTAGTAATGGCCCATAAAAACTTATAACGGTGCCAGTGGAAGACCATGTTAGCAGATTTTATTTGTATCTATGGTATCAAACATCAGTGTTTGTGTCTTTTTCCATTGTTATTGTTTAGTTTGTGTACCTTAGGCATCCATAAAGAACTATGGTTTAAGAATAAGGCCAGCTCACTCCCTGCCTGCTTTGTGCTGTCACTCAACATAATAGGAAGTCTCTGAAAGTGTTAGAGATTAACTAACAGTGTGGCTCAGGCAATCAAATGTCTGAAGTTACCTGTTTCAGGCTGCATCCAATTCTCTATTTAAACGATGTCAGCCTTGTCTGTCCCCTGGTTGCCCTACCCCATCAGTCTTTCTGTGAAGATCTTAGTCACACTGATTGCTCAGGTTTGTGTATACAGAACCACAAGCCTGGATGTGTTCTGGCTGTGACAGATGTGCATGGTGATACAAGTGTGCCCTGCACAGTAGGGGCCGTGGCCACACGGCTCAGCTCTCCTCCTCCCTCTCAGCGGTGGCTGGTGCTGGCAGGAGGACATGCAAGGACAGCCTGTCTTCCTTCCTGGGCACACCTCAGCAGCGATCAGCGCAGCGGACAGGAGGGCTGCTGCAGACCCGTCCTCTCCCAAGCCCACCTGGGAAGTGGTGGGGGCGTTTGGACCACCACACTGAGGAGTCCTATTGGCATTTGTAGGTAGGGACTAGGGTTCCCAAACATTTGAAATGCAGTGGACAGTCTAGCATGACGAGGAATTGTCACAGCATCTTTATAACATTGGAAAGTTCTGCCAGAGCAGGTGACAAGTCTATTTGTACATAGTTGCCTGAGCATCCTAAGCCCTAACTGCATTTAACATGAAAAGATGAACATTTTGCAAAATTTTAATATACCTTACATTTCCTGGAAATGAAGCTGCCATGCCAGGGAACATTGTTCTTTGTTTTGTTTCAAATTTTACCAGATTTCTTTTAACTTAGGTCAAAAAAAAAAAATCACATAACCTCCAGCAACGCTGCTGACAGCACCTGAGATCCCAATACAGCATACTTCTACTGTTGCACTTCATGAGGGGCACGTTTCCAATAATTGTGTCTCCTAGAACATCTGGACCTGGGCATTTCTATATTTACAAGCAGATTGTTATATATATTTACACATTATTTACTTTAATTCCTTATTTTAATTTGATTTATTGTATTAAAAAATGACTTCCCTTGGATTTTTGCTTTACAATAAGGTTTTATGGACTATCTTGAAATTATATGCATGCGTAAGCTATATTTAAATCAAATAGTAAAGAGCGCAAAATATTGATTTTTGAAAGGGAGTCCCCTGGGGGAGAAGAGCCTCGTGTTCAAAGCCAGAGAGCAATTCTACAAACTGTCCACTGGAGGGCGCTAAAACCCATCCAATGGAGCAGCGGCGCCTGCAAGAGAATGGTGTTGCTCCCACTTTAAATTAACAGCGATGCAAATTGCTATTCACTTTACTTGTTCCCGTGCCCCTCCACACACGGGCTTGTTTTCCCCGACTGTCCCCTCTGCTGTATCTTCTCTTTCACACGTGTGTCAGCGCCATCCTCCTTAATCATCACACCATGTGCCACTCTTCCCTGAGGTTCAATTTCTGCATGAGGCTGGGCTGCCTTATCCCTCTGCTCTATTAAAAGGCAAACATATTGGCATTTTGAGGAATTTAAAGTGAGGTCCTGCATGGAAGATTTCCCCGCAGTCTTGCTGCCCCAAGGGTAGGTAGACCTACTTTCTTCAACAGAGCTTGTGTCAATGATACAACTCTTTTTTTTATGTGTTCAATTTATTGGGGTGACATTGGTTAGTAAAAATTACATAGGTTCCAGGTGTACAGTTCTCCAGTGCATCATCCATGTGTTGCGTTATGTGTTCATCACCCAGAGTCAGTTCTCCTTCCATCACCATATACTTAACTTCCCCTCCCTCCGCTCCCATCTGCCTCCCCGCTTGCCCTCAGGTAACCATTCAACTACTTACTGACTGTGTCTGTGCGTTTTTGTTTCTTTGTTACTTTCAGTTTTATATTCTACATGTAAGTGAAGTCATATGGTTCTTAATATTATATGTCTGACTTATTCCGCTTACCATGATGATCTCAAGGTCCACCCATGTTGTTGCAAATGGCAATATTTCATCTTTTCTTATAGCTGAGTAATATTCCATTGTGTGTATGTACCACAGCTTCTGTATCCAGTCATCTCTGGAAGGGCACTTCGGTTGTTTCCATGACTTGGCCACCTTTGTGGACTAAAGTTTTCAAATATTTGAGGTAGATACCCTGAAGGGGGGTTGCTGGGTCAAACGGTAGCTCCATTCCCAATTTTCTGAGGAACCTCCACACTGCCTTCCACAGTGGTTGTACCAGTTTGCACTCCCACCAGCAGTGTACCAGAGTTCCTTTTTCTCCACACCCTCTCCAGCACTTGTTATTCCTTGTCTTGTTGATAACAGCCATTCTCACAGGTGTGAGGTGGTCTCTCATTGTGGTTTTGATTTGCATTTCCCTGATAGCTAATGAGGATGAGCATTTTTTCATACATCTGTTGGCCGTTTATATGTCTTCATGGAAGAAGAGTCCTCTGCCCATTTTTAAATTGGATTGTTTGATTTTTTGGTGTTGAGTTGTACTAGTTCTTTATATATTTTAGATTTTAGCTCCTTATCAGAGGCATTGTTTGCAAATATTTTTTCCCATTTGGTTGGTTGTCTCTTTGCTTTGTTGATGGTTTCTTTTGCTGTGCAGAAGCTTTTTAGTTTGATATAGTCCCATTCATTATTTTTGCTTTTACTTCCCTTGTCTTTGAGGTCAAGTTCATAAAGTCCTCTCTGAACCCAAGGTCTATAAGTTTAGTACCAATGGTTTCTTCTATACATTTTATTGTTTTGAGTCTTATGTGGAGGTCTTTAATGCATTTTGAGTTAATTTTGGTATACAGTGGCAGATCACAGTCCAGAATCATTCTTTTGCATGTGGTATTCCAATTTTCCCAGCACCATTTACTGAGGAGGCTTTCTTTTCTCCATTGCATATTTTTCTGTTCTTTGTAAAAAATTATCTATTCATATGTTTTTGGGTTTATTTCTGGGTTTTCAATTCCATTCCATTGGTCTGTATGTCTGTTTTTCTGCCAATACCAAGCTTTTTAAATTATTGACACTTTGTAATGTAGTTTGAAGTCAGAGTGAGTGATGCCTCTAGCCTTATTCTTTTTTCATAGGATTGCTTTGATGATCTAGGGTCTTTTATGGTTCCATACAAATATGATGATTTAAAAAATTTATTTCTTGAAAGAATGTGGGATTTTGTTGGAAATTGCATTAAATTTGCATATTGCTTTGGGTAATCGGGCCATTTTAACTATGTTGATTCTTCCAATCCGTGAACATGGAATATCTTTTCATTTCTTTTTGTCTTCTTCAATTTCTTTTAATAGTGTCTTACAGTTTTCAGTATATAAGTCCTTCATGTCCTTTATTAAGTTTATTCCTAGGTATTTTATTCTTTTTGTTGTGATCACAAAAGGTATTTTTCTCATTTCTTTTTCTGAAATTTTGTTGTTCCTATATAAAAATGCAAAAATGGATTTTGCACATTGATTTTGTATCCTGCAATTTTACTGCATTTGTTTATTATTGCTAATAGTTTTCTGGTGGAACCTTTAGGATTTTTTATATAAAGGATCATGTCATCTCCAAAAAGTGACAGTTTAACTTCTTCATTCCTAATTTGGATGCCTTTTATTTGTTTCTTTTACCTGACTGCTCTGGCTAGAACTTCCAGTACTGTGGTGAATAGCAATGGTGACAGGGGACATCCCTGTCTTGTTCCTGATCTTAGAAGGAAAGGTTTCAGTTTTTCTCCATTCAGAATGATATTAACTGAGGTTTTGTCATATATGGCTTTATTATGTTGAGGTACTTTAATTCTATACCTATTTTATTAAGTGTTTTTTTGATCATAAATGGATGTTGTATCTTGTCAAATGCTTTTTCTGCATCTATTGATATGATCATATGGTTTTTATCTCTTGTTTTGTTTATGTGGCATATCACATTGATTAATTTGCATATGTTGAACCATCCTTGAGCACCCTGGATAAATCCCATTTCATCATGTAATATAATCTTTTTAATGCATTGTTATATTCTATTTGCTAGTATTTTGTTTTAGGTTTTTTGCATCTGTGTTCATCAGAGATATTGGTCTACAATTTCCTTTTTTGTGTGTTATCCTTACCAGGATTTGGTATTAGGGTCATGTTGGCCTCGTAGAATGAATTGGGAAGTATTGCCTTTTCTTCAATTTTTTTGGAAGACTTTTAGGAAAATAGGTGTTAATTCCTCTTAGAATGCTTGGTAAAACTCATTAGTGAGACTGTCTGGTCCTGGACTTTTGCTTTTGGGAAGGTTTTGGATGATTGTTTCAATTTCCTTGCTGTTCATTCGTCTATTTAGATTATTTAGGTACCCTCTATGTTTCTAGAAGCTTGCCCATTTCTTTTAGGTTGCTAAATTTGGTGGCATATGGCCATTCACATAATAGCATTCCTATATGATTCTTTGTATTTCCGTGATATCAGTTATAATTCCCCTCTTTCATTACTAATCTTGGCTATTTTTATTTTTTCTTGTTTTCCCTTGGTGAGCCTAGGCAGGGGTTTGTCAATTTTATTAATTTTTTCAAAGAACCACCTCTTTATTGCATTTATTTTTCTATTGTTTTTCTGTTCTCTATTTCATTTAGTTCTGCTAAAATAAAATAAAAAATTTTTTTATTATTTTTTTTCTTTCTGCTGGCTTTGGGTTTTTTTTGTTCTTCTTTTTCTAGTTCTTTAAGATGTGATGTTAAGTTGTTTACTTGTGATTTTTCTTGTTTCTTGAGACAGGACTGCAATGATATAAATTTCCCTCTTATTACTGCATCCCAATAATTTTGATACATTGTTTTCATTGTCATTAGTTTCTATGTATTTTTAAATATCTTCTTTTATTTCTTCTTTGGTCTGGTCATTTTTTAAATAACATATTTAATCTCCATGTATGTATTTTTTTTCTGCTTTCTTTTTGCAGTTGATTTCCAGTTTCAAAACTTTGTGGTCAAAGAATATACTTGGTATGATTTCAATCTTCTTAAATTTGCTGAGGCTAGTTTTGTGACCCATCATATGGTCTATCCTCGATAATGTTCCATGTGCACTAGAAAAGAATGTGTAGTCTTATGTCATAGGATGAAATGTCTTATAAATGTCAATTGTGTCCAGTTGCTATAATGTATCAGTTAAAGCTGATATTTCCTTCTTTATTTTCTGTTTGGCTGCCAAGGGGGTATTTAAATCTCCTATTATAATTGTGTTTTTGTCAGTTTCCTTTTAGTTTTGATAGTAGTTATTTTGTAAATTTTGGTGCTTCCTGATTGGGGGGCATATATCTCAATAAACATCATGTATTCTTGCTGTATTGTCCCCTTTATCATTATGAAATGTCCATCTCTTTTTTTATCCTGAAGTCTGTTTCATTAGATATAAGTATGGCTGTACCTGCTTTTCTATGGGTGCCATTTGCTTGGAGTATTGTTTTCCATCCTTTCTCTCTGAGTCTGTGTTTGTCCTTGTGTCTAAGGTGTGTCTCTTGGAGGCAGCATAAGGTTGAGTTTTGTTTTATAATCCAGTCTGATACTCTGTGTTTTTTTATTGATGAGTTCAGTCCATTTACATTTTGGGTGATGATTGATATATGAAGATTTCCTATGGCCATTTTATCTTGTTTTCTGGTAACTCCTTGTTTCGATTGCTTCTTTGCTCTTCTCTTTCTGTCAGTTATTTTAGTTGATAGTGTTCTATGATTTTTCACTCTATTTCTTCTTTTTTTTTTGCTGTGAGTCTCAGTTCTGAATATTTTTTTGAGTGTTTACCATGAAGTTTATGTAAAAGCAAGTTTCATATATGCGGTGGCCCCTCTTCTTAAGTATGCTTCTTATCTCCATTATGTTTTGGAAATTTAAACCTTTGCTTCCTCCCCTTTTATGTTTTTGTTGTCCCATTTTATCCCTATTTACTTTTTGTTCGAGGTCAAATAGCCTCCTTTAGTATTTCTTAAAATACTGGGCTTGTCCTGGGGAATTCCTTCAGCTTCTGTGTGTCTGAAAAGGTTTTTATTTCTCCTTCATATCTAAAGAATAACTTTGCTGAATAGATTGTTCTTGGCTAGTAATTTTTTTCTTTCAATATGTTGATTTCTTGTATCCACTCCCTCCTGGCTTAGAGTTTCTGTTGAGCAGTCTGCTATCATTCTGATGGGCTTTCCTTTATAGGCCATGGTCTTCTTATTCCTGGCTGCCTTGAGGATTCTTTCTTTGTCTTTGGTCTTTGACATCTTTACTATAATGTGCCTTGGAGAAGGTTTGCTAGAATTCAGGTATCTAGGGGTCCTGTTTCCTTCTTGGATTTGAGGTTCCAGTTCTTTCCATAGATTTGGGAAGTTCTCAGCTACTATTCGTTTGAGCAAATCCTCTGTGCTCATCCTGTCCTCTGCTCCCTTCAGAATACCCATTATTCTTATGTTGCTCTTTCTAATGGAGTCAGATAGTTCTTATAGAGATCTTTCATTTCTTTTAACTCTCAGATTTCTCTCTTCTTTTTTCTGTGACTTCCCATATTTTTATCTTTGATATCACTAATTCTTTCCTCCATCTGGTTGGCTCTGCTTCCTATACTAGCTATTTTATTTTTTGTTTCTTTTGTTTCTTTTATCTCCGGAATTTCTGTTTGGTTCTGTTTCAGTTTCTTTGTTAAAGTGTTTCTTTTGCTCACAGATTTCCTTTCTGAGGACAGTTAGCTGTTCTGTGTTTAGCTGCTTTCTTTGATCCTTTAAGTGTTTTTAGAACTGCAGTCTTGAATTCTGTGTCATTTAGCTCATATATTTTCATATCTTCAAGTTCCTTTTGTGGATATTTTTCATTTTCTTTCTGAAAAACTTTGTTCCCTATGGTACTCATTGTTGTTGGAGTGTTTCTCTTCCTGGGCATAAGGACTTTTTCCATCTAGATATGAAGAGGTCTTTCTTCGCTTCCCAGTTGGTGTTACTGCAGCATCTTCTAATATTTTCTCTCGGTTATTCAGTCTTCTCACACTGAGAGGTGTCCTAGAAAGTGAGCTTCTCTTCTTTGGCACAGTTGCCTTGATCTCAGTGTGTCTCCTCTTTGGGAGGATGTGGTGGGTGATGGTATTTTATGACTCTGAGATCCCAGTGCAGGCAGAAGCTGCCACGCCTATGTTTCACAGTTTCCCAGAGCCACTCCCTCCCCACCCTGCCTGGTCTCAGTGGGAAGGGTGGCGTGGTATTTGTTGGGAAAGGTGCAGATTTGTTTGTAACACAGGGTAATGGAGGTTTCTCAGTTGTAGCTGACTGTATACAGACACTGGGTGGAGTTGGGGGAAGGCAAGCTCTGGGAGAGAGTAAGAAGAAGCAGCCAGTCTCTGTGTCCAAGGCCACACAGCACTCTGGCTAAGGACCTAACTTGTCCAGGACTGCTTCATGCTCCATCCACCCACACTGCTTTTCAGCTGCTGGCACCTGCTTGTGCCACCACCACTGTCTGTGCCTTGCTTTAGCCACCCTTGCTGTGCTCTGGCCACCCTCACCTCACTCCAGCTACCCTCACCTTGCTCCTGCCATCCGCCCTGTGCTCCCGCCATCCGCCCTGTGCTCCCAGCCACCTATACCTCCACTTTTGTGGGTTCTTGGCCTCCACCCTGTCCAGGGTCATGCTGTGCCTCGCCCAGGCTTTGAGGCTCCAACCTCACTCTCCTGCTATCTCCGGTCATGCTCTGCTCCTTCCCTCCTCTCCCACTTGCCTCCCTTTGTCTGACTTTTAGGTGTTTTCTTGTGATGAGTGGGCCTCTCAGCTAAGGTGACGTGTTGCTTAGAGATTGCCTCGTTGGATTTCAGTTGTTCAATTCATTGCGTTTTCCAGGAGAGGTTTCCAGGGTCTCCTGTCGCACCACCATCTTGATGACGTCCACAACACAACTCTTTTAATGTTACATAGGGAGGTAGCCGAGGGAAGGGAAAGCCTCAATATGCTTTAAGAATCTGTTTGGCGGCGTTCCCTGGTGGTGTAGTGGCTTAAGGCTTCGGCGCTGGCGCTGTCAGTGCTGCGGCCTGGGTTCGATTCCCAGCCAGGGAGCTGCCCACATACCAAATGAATAAGTAAATAAATTCTTTAAAAAAAAAAAAAAGGGAAGTGAGGCATATACGTGAATAAATAATTTTTAAAAAAAGAATCTATTGGCTATCAGAAGAAAAGTGTTCTTTGACATAACACACTGTCGTGGCCTTCACATATGGTGGAGGCCTTGGCCCCACTGTACCTCATCAGACGTTAAATTCACTGCAAATCAGCATCTGCTTATTTTTTGTGTGTTTCACAAGCCCAGTTTGTGTGGGTCTCCACTCCCACTTACAGACATCAAACACATGTGTGGCGTGATTTCAGAGGCTTGTGTCAGGACCATGGCATCAGGGCTGGAAAAGACGAGGGGTCAATTCATTAGCCTTCGCTTGAACTGCAAGATGAGATACCCCCATCCTGGGAAGGAAAGTAGGAAGATGAAGACAAGGTTCAGGACTTGGTCCTCTCAGGTGACAGGGGTGACAAGAGGCTATGGACAAAATGGCCATGAAGCATCTAGGGGCGTGGTAAGTAGTGGCCATGTCCTACATCCTGTGTTAGGGGAGCAGATGTTTTTAATATAAACAAACAAAGCAAAGAAAGCCAAAGGTGGGCCCTGTCCCGGCCAGTGACAAGAAGGTATCATGAACCAAACATCATGATACGTTCAGGTCTGTGGATTTGTGGTCCAAAAAGAGGTGGAGGAGAGCAGGAAGGAATAAAGCAAGGTTCCTAAGGTCACACTTCCAGCTCTAAGAGGCCGGCCCCAGGTAGGTCCTGGCCTCCAGCTCTAAACCAAAGTTAACGCTGCTGACCTTCTCTGTACCTTCAGCTCTGGAGTTGCCTTGCAGTGCATACTTTGCTGAAAGCCAGATAAAAGCTAAAACAAACAACAACAACAAAAATGAAACTAATAAAAATAATTAAAGGGATTGTGGGGTCCAGATGTTGGCAAGGAACGACGTGGCACTTCAAGACAATGTCCTTCCGTCGAGCACCGTCCTGACCTCACTGTGAGGGTGAGCCCGGCTCTGAGAAAGGAAGGGTTGCAGGACTCTCGCTCTGTGCAGAGGATCAAAGACTGCAGAGAGAAAATTGTTAGCACTCCAGAACTGGAGCACCTTCAAGGACTCTCCGGATTTTCTTTTCTCTAGGTCAGGATTTAGCCGACTACAGCCTGTGGGCCAAATCCAGTTTGCCACTTGTTTTTGTTAATAAAGTTTTATGCCCACAATCTATCATGAAATAGATAAAAGAATTATTAGATTTATATGGAACCATAAAAGACCTCGAATTGCCAAAGCAATACTACATAAAAAGAATAAGGCTGGTGGCATTACACTTCCTGACTTCTATTTATATTACAAAGCATCAATAGTCAAAACAGCTTGGTACTGGCAGAAGAACAGAAATAGAGACCAATGGGATAGAACTGAAAAC
>PVJL010002030.1:0-41160 GCA_004026885.1 Lyroderma lyra | reverse complement strand
GTGAACTCTCTCCATATACAAAAATTGACTCAAAATGGATTAAAGACCTTCATATCAGACCTGCAACAATAAACTGTATAGAAGAAGACATTGGTACTAAACTTATAGACCTAAGGCTCAAGGAAGACTTCATGAACCTGACCTCAAAGGCAAGGGAAGTAAAAGCAAAAGTAAATGAATGGGACTATATCAAACTAAAAAGCTTCTACACAGCAAAAGAAACCATCAACAAGGCAAAGAGACAGCCAACTGAATGGGAGAAAATATTTGCAAATAAAGCATCAGATAAGGGTCTAATATCTAAAATATATAAAGAACTAATAAGACTTAACAACAAAAAAACAAACAACCCAATTAAAAAGTGGGCAGAAGAACTAGACAGACACTTCTCCCATGAGGAAATACAAATGGCCAGAAGACATATGAAAAAATGCTCATCCTCACTAGCTATCAGGGAAATGCAAATCACAACCACAATGAGATACCACCTCACACCTGTGAGAATGGCTGTTATCAACAAGACAAGGAATAACAAGTGCTGGAGAGGATGTGGAGAAAAAGGAACTCTGCTACACTGCTGGTGGGAGTGCAAACTGGTACAACCACTGTGGAAGGCAGTGTGGGGGTTCCTCAGAAAATTGGGAATGGAGCTACCGTTTGACCCAGCAATCCCCCTTCTGGGGATCTACCCAAAGAACTTGAAAACCTTTGTCCGCAAAGACTTATGTACCCCAATGTTCATCGCAGCACTGTTCACAGTGGCCAAAACATGGAAACAACCAAAGTGCCCTGCGACAGATGACTGGATAAAGCAGCTGTGGTACATATACACAATGGAATATTACTCAGCTGTAAGAAAAGATGAAATATTGCCATTTGCAACAAAATGGATGGATGTGGAGATCATCATGCTTAGTGAAATAAGCCAGACAGAAAAAACAAAGAACTGTATGACTTCACTCATATGCGGAATATAAAACTGAAAGCAAAGAAAAAAAGAAATGAACAAACAATAGCCCATGGACACAATCAATAGTTTAATGTTTATTTGGGGATGAGTGGGTTAGGGAGGGGAGAAAGGGGAGGGGGTGGGAGAGGAGGGGGGGAAGCTAAATATAAGGTGATGGAAAGAGAAGTCACATTAGGTGGTGAACTTATTATACATCAAGTAGACAATGCACTGTAGAATTGTATGCCTGAAACCCTATGTAATCCTTGCTAACAGATGTCACCCCAATAAGTCTAACAATAAAAATGAATTAAAAAAAAATAACAAAACCAAAAAAAAAAGTTTATGGTTTCAACTGGGATGATCTGACTCCCTAAGGGACATTGGGCAATGTCTGGAGACATTCTTGGTTGTCACTAGTGGGGGTGGGGACACTACTGGCATTTAGTGGGTCACATTCAGAGATGCCACTAAACACCCTGCAGTGCACATAACAGAATTACTGGGCCAAATGTCAGTAGTGTGGGAGTTGAGAAGCCCTGGCTTGACTGGACCAGCCATGTTCCTTGGGCTCTGTACCCTCTTTGGCTCCCCAATGGCAGAGCTGAGTAGCTGAGACAGAAATCATATGGTCCCAAAAGTCTTAAATGCTTACTGTCTGCCCCTTGATAGAAAATTTGCCAATCTAATTCTAGGTCACTAGTTAAGAGCAAGGAACAAACAAGAAAACTTAATTTTATTTAAAAGGCAATGTTTTGTCTGCAACACGTGCCATATCCCTTAGAAACTCTCCTTGTTTTGACCTTTTATGGCTATTTTTAATTCTATGTCCTTTTGATTACCACCCCATTATCCCTATTTATCACTTACACACCCCACGTGGAGCTCAGCCATCGCACATTTCCTGCTCCTTAGGGGGCTCATGGCCAAGGTGGGAGGCAGACTTGAAGCGATCACTCTAATAACTGCATAATGATAAACTGCAGTGAGAGCTTGAAGGCTCAAGGCCAGTTCTGTGAGCACTGACTGGGGCTCAGGAAAGGCTCCATGATGACAGTCTTGAATGCTCAGAAGCGAACTGGACTTAGACGGTGTGCGTGGTGACCACTGAGGTGGGGTGGACGTGGTCAGAAAAATCTGAGGCTGAGACTCAGAGAACTGAGGGTGTGTGTGCTCGACGTGGAGTGGGGAGTCTGTGGGGACCAAGCAAACCCCGAATATAGGCCAGGTTATCTATTTTGTCTTTATTCTAAGATCTCAGGGAGTGAAAAGAAGCCTTGGAGGCCATGGGAGGGGGACTTGATCGGATTTGTATTTCAAAGTCCTAAGTTGTTAGACTCTAAAATTGAAAACAAAAACAAAAACATTGAACTTACTTGAAAACCCAATTATTTTTAAAAAAACAACTAGCTGAATGATTAACTTTAAAAATTAAATCATTGTGGCTTTTTTTTTTTTCTTCCTAACATAGTCAGTGTAGGGAGTGAATTCAAATACACTCATTTTCCTTTTTACAAAATAAGTAGGCTTGTGTGTGTGTAGACTCAGCTGGAATTTATCCTGTAGTGATTTCTAAGGTCATATTTCTTTTGAAGATCAGTTGAATATTTATGTGTGTGTGTGTTTTGATGTTGTTAAAATCCCCAGTTCTCACTGTGCCTTCTAAATTTTCTAGGACATTTATAATATACTCACCAGAGGAATCAGTGGCTCATTGTGTAACTTCTCTGTGGTGTAGACCATCTAGTTTTCCTGTGTAAAATGTGGTTTTTAACCAAGTTTTTATTTCCTTTTTGACTCGTGTATATAGCTGAGCAAATCAAGCCTACTAACTTCTATCACTGTCCATAGCCTTTTCAGTGTTAGTAGTGTCTTTGGAAACTTCAGCTACAAAGTCTCTGTGTAACTCAGATAACCCAATAGTCTATTGTATGGGTTAAGGTTGGATGAAAGGATAGAGTGCTTAAGGGGATGGGATTTTGGTAATTTGTCCTTTGAATCATTGGCCATTGTTCTTTGAGAAACAAACTTTGATTCTATAGCATGGGTTGTCAAACTACCATGTCTGTCTGGCAGCCTGGTCTGTACAGAAAGTTTTATGGGAATGTGGTCATACTCATGTGTTCACATATTGTCTGGGTGCTTTCATGTTACAATGACAAAGCTGAGTAGTTGTCACAGAGATTGTATAGCTGCAAAGCTAGAATTCTTACTTCCTGACCCTTTACAGAAAAAGTTTGCTGACTCCTATTCTAGAAAGTAGATGAAACTATTTATATGTATATTCCTTTTATGTAAGAACACTCAGTGGTAACTGCACACATATGCCTTGCCTTTTTATGACTGTCCTGAGAGCCCCACATTTTCCCAGCAATTAGGTAAGACCCTGTAAAGCACTGATCTTGTTGTCAGCAATTACAACATAAGCAGCACTTGACTAAGCATTTTACATACAGCCTCTCATGTGACTCTCACTGCAGCCCCATGAAGCAGACATCATTAACATCTTTTGCAATGAATATATTTAGACTATAGAAGTTCAATAACTTGTCCAAGTTCATAGAATTTGTAAAAGATGAGAATTTGATTCAATTACTCTCTTTCCTGGGCTACTGACCACTCTATTGCAGCGAACACGCTGCCTATTTTCTATCAGAACTAACAGACAAAGGAAAATCACTGTTGGGTACAAAAGTAGACTCTTGCTCCTGTAAAGCACCTGAGGTTGTCAGCTCTTGGGTAAAATCCTTCCAAATGCACAAACTTTTCTCCCTCATGAGGATGAAGGTGACTCCATGCTTGGAATGGGTGCTCTGAGGCCCACCCAGGAGCCATTGTTGGGGATGTCATCAGACATGCTTCCTGGGGTTTGTTTCTGGGAGATTTAATTTCATCTTGAAGCACACAAGGTAAAGATGGCTTAATGGAAACATCTCCTGATCACCATGGGGTTCCATTGTCCTCCATATTCAAAGCTGTCCTTGAAGACCAGAATATTTGATGGAATCACAGAATTATTAAAGATGTACTCCTTCACAGCCCCATCTGTCATCATTTGAATATTTGCATTTCACAAGCCAAATGAATCTCCTGATGAGAATGCTGCTGCTAACATCACAGAACGGTGGCCATGGCTGCCCCAGCCCTGAGATGCTGGGGAGCTCTGAAATGACACATTATGGCATGGCCTGCAGCAAATTGAAACCCTTGATCTATTAGTTAAGCCCACTGATCACCATGGAAGTCAATGGATGGCCCTTTCAGAACCCAAGTTTACTTGTCCCCAGTGCACAAGCTGCTTTGTAAAAAACAAAGTCACATCAACTCTCAGTTCTTTGAATTCAACAGGTTATTTTCAAAAGAGCTAGGTATTTGCTGCAATTCAGATTTCTTTTCCCTTGAAGCAATCTGTTTGAAAAAAATAATATATTTTTAATGACTTCAAAATGAAATAAAATATACCACACTCTGGGGCTTTTCATTACTCTAAGATAAATTGAGTATTGTTTTCAGTCTTTTCTGAACACAAGGATACTCTATTAACCTCCCTGGTCTCCAGACAGGTCACTAAGGTTGAGTCCATTATAATAAAAAATAGAATTTTCAAAGTCCCCAATGATAAAACAAATTACCCAACAGATGCAGCAAGCTCTGAAGGAATCATTAAGAGCTGTTTAGCTAGATAATATCTGTGCTAACAAGTCCCACAAAACAGATTTCTGTGACAATACACATTCTATGATGGCCGAACACACATCTCACTGTAAGGGTTCTATCAGCTAATTAATATAGGGTGAACACTTAAAAGAATGAAAGTAACTAATTAAGATTCTCTTAACTGATCTCCCTACTTAAACAGCACAAAGAAGAGTTGTTTGTACAGCTTACAGAGCATCAAGCCTCAGGCTGACATTGGGTCTCAGGACATGAATTCTTCTACAGTTCCTTCCCTCCCTTATCCTTCTAGCAACTCTCATGGCAAAGATGCTTGGAGAGCAGTTTTTTGATGCTACTGCCACAGCAGGTGTGTGAGGATTCTTAAGGTATTAAAAAGTCTGTCCTAATTTTCTCCAGAGATATTCATTCATTCTTTCCTATGTGTTGAGTTCCCACTGTGTGTCAGCTACTTGACACCTGATATTAACAGACATGGCTGCCTTCATGCCTTTGCGTTGTCTGCCTTGGTCATGTGGGACAACGTTGCTGGCCAGTACAGCTCCACTTGGGGAAGCTATTGAAACTCAAGTAAATGAATCTCAGAAGACTTCTAATGATTCGTGAGCAGTTTATTCCAACATCATGGTGGCCTTTTGCAGCTGTAGGTAGGTAGTACTCAAACTTCCTAGCTTCAAAAAAATTTAAATGAGAAAGTATGTCTCCCCGATCCATCTCTGCAAACCAGAGCTGTCCTGGCAAGGACTTTGGCCTAACTATTAAATAATTGTCATATGAATTCTTCTTCTTTCTATAATAGACCCACCTCCAAATAGTAATTATGAGGTCACATGCCTTCTTCCTCTGTCTCAGTGAGGAATGGATGGTGGAAGTGCATTGGGTGTTTGGTCTTTATAAACACAACATCCAACTTCTCTGAATGTGCATGTGATCCTTAAATTGCTCATGCAAGATGAATAGCTAATAAACAGTTGCAATCCATAGAGGTCGGTATAAAGCATACAACTTGTATCAAAAAGACAATGACCACTGCAGCTCATAGACTTGTACACTCACACAAACAAAAAGGGCTGTGGTGGGTGGCATTGGATTTATGTGAGGAAAACTGTGGAAGACTTTGGGGGATGATTGCTTTTTAAGGTACAGGACTCCAGAACATGATGGAAGAATACAGTATGTGCTCACCTCTGAGACCCACACTGTCCTATAGAAATATGCAAGCCACATGCATAATGTAATATGGTAGCTACCTTTAAAAAATGAAAAGAAACCGGTGAAACTAATTTTAATAATATATTTTACTTAACTGTTTATGTTTAATTATTATCATTTCCATACGTAGTCAATATAACATTCAACAAATTCAATCCAGCAAAACTTCCCACGGACTCCACAAACACTCAACAGACAAACACTGTGTCCTGCGGTGTAACTGTGTAAGGTTCTGGGTGGAAAGAAGCTCATGAGGCACTAAACCTGTTCTGGGAGTGTATGATTTAGTGAGGGGGACAGAGACATGAACTGAAAATCCAATCGTTAGTACTACCGAGAAGACGGAGCCCAGGAGCATGGGCAGGAAGGACATGAGTCAGTCTGACGCGGAGACTGGAGAAGGTTCGTGCAGAGGGCCTCAGAGGTGCATCCAGAAGGCCAAGTGTCTGCTGGTCTAGATCTCAAGGAACAACTTTTTGTTATTCAACTAAGTAAGTCTGTTTCATGGGAGTGAAATGGAGCCCACAAGGTGGTTTTTCCTGCTCCTTCAAGGGTCCCCTTCCTCTAGTATCATGTTTTTCATATGTGGGAAATTAATCAGGTGAGTCAAAAGCATTTGTCTTAATGAAATAAATTTAAACAGTAAAGAATAATAGTTATCAGGTGTGCTCTGGCCTCAGCCAGATGTTTCTCCAAGTGTGAAGTCATAAAGTGTAAAGCCCAGGACTTCAGATATTGACCCCAAGTGTTTGCACTGGGTCAAGGCGTTATTTTCATGAAACTTTTACTTGAATATATGTATTGGTGTACTGGTGTGCAATATAACATTTCATACTGTGGTCATGGTTATAAGGTTGGAAAACCACTCACCGCTCAGTGTGTGTGTGACGTTGAGGAATTGTTGTCACCTTTCCTGACACTGGTCTGACAACATACTTCTCCTCCTGTGTCTTTCAGCACTGACAAGGGAACTGACCTGTGCCTGTGTCCCCAGGTCACTGTGAGAACGAATCAGTGCAGTGGGGCATCATTAGACAATTGTTTGGTGCTGTATAGATATATCTGTTGCCCAAAGTTTTACTTATGTTTAATTGTGAATATGGTTTAATTAATTGTGGCTGCAGGGATATATTTTAAAGCGCCCTCATGTAAACCATTATAACGGTTAATTCTCAATTCTCTGAAAAGGAACAAGAACCCTTATTGGAGTATCTACTGGGGTTCAAAACAAGGTCCTGCTCATTCATGTTCTCATGACCCAGATAAACTCCTCCACAAGCAATGGGGAACATTTCCAGAGCAATGCTCCCCTTGGGACTAGTCCTTTACTATGTTCACATGGAGGGTTTCTTCTGTTACTATTCAGGCGTCAGCTGGAAAACACCATCTTGATCTGAATATGCATTGAGAATGCAGGAATTTACAGCTGTTAAGTGGAGAAATACTCATTTCTTTCCACAAATTTGGTGGAAACAGAAAAACTTGTAGTAAATTAAACCTGATTTGCATGACATTGTGCATGCATGCATACGTGCATGCAGTCCTTCCTGGGACCTGGAGGTGGTTTTTGATTGAATTTTTCTATTTCTCCATGTTCATATGGTATTCTGGGAACAATTTGGGGGCCCTCTGTTGGCTAATTAACACCTGGAAATTCACATTGCCTGGTGTTTTCCTTATACTGCAGAGATAATGAGCCCAAATCCTGGTAGGGTTGTATTTTTATTACAATTTCTCTGTATCTCTTTTCTTTTTATGTCAAACATATTGCTACATGGTTAACCCTTTAATGCCTTTTAGGTTCTGTCATTATCCTGGGAAATAAAGTAGAAGTTAGAGAATTATCACTGGCTTGCTAAGAGGGGAAAATCAGATGCCCAGGGTAGTTGTGACTGATAAAGTATAGGTTCTGGCGGTGTGGTGACAGAATAGTTGGAGACTGAAACTCCAGCTACTTCATCTGTTGGCTGGTCTATATGACACCAAATACATGCTCATTAATTCATTAGCAGATATTTCTTGAGTTACATGTACTTGATGATAAGAAGACAGACACAGTCACTGCCCCCAAGTCACAGTCTGGCAAGAGAGAGAAAACAGTAAATAAGTGCAAAACTGGCTAATTTGTAAAATATGCTCAGGGTACTGTGGAGAAGCAAAGAAGGGAGAAGCTCACCCATCCTGAGGGACCTCAGCCTTCCAGAACAGATGACATGTGACCTGGATGTTAAAGGGTCTAGGAGCTAGTTAGCTGTGGGTTGGACATGAGCCACTCCAGAGGGAAGAAATGACAGATACAAATGCTCTGTTGATCCACAATGCCTGTGTGTGCCCAGTGCTAGGGGGGGTTCTGATGATCCCTTCCACGAAGGGCTGGCTCCAAGGGTGCAGTCCAGCCCCATCTGATGATCCTGCTCTGTGACACAGAAAGGCTATTTGGCCCTAAGTCCTAGTCAGTCAAACCTACTCCCCAGCCTGGGCTACTCCGTCATGCCATAGTCCATGGTGGAAATGGATTTTGCTGACTTACTTGCTGTAACCCACTTGTATTACGAGGAAAGTGGTGATCTTGTGCATAGTCAGCCCATCCTGAAACCTCTGGAATCATGTGTTGCCATCAGGAAAAGTCTCAACACACAAGTATTAGAGAAATGGCACCCCTCCCCCACCTTTTTCCAGTCTGACTAGGAGTTGGGGCCACAGACACTGGTGATGGTGGACCCATGAAAATCAGAATGTCTCGGAGTGATACACGCTTCAGTCTGTTGTGTTTTGATATGTTAGGTCCCACTGTTGTTGGGCCCCAAGTTCACATCATTCTGAGTCTATAGTGTCAATGGGTACCTTCTGCTGGATAAATTAATAATTAATGAGACTCTTCTTGTGGGATTTAGAGTAAAGGGCCAAATGTATAATGGCTCAAACACAGCACAGGCTTGTGTTTTGGTGTGTTACAGTGCTAAGTAGGAGAGGAGACTGATGGAGTGGCCCTCATCCATGCAATTATTCAGGGACCCAGGCTGATGGAGGATGTGCCATCTTCAAAACTGTGGCTGCTATTACCTCAGGGGTTGTCTCCATTCTTGCCAGTCATGGGGGAAAAGAATGTGGAGGACAAGGCAAGGGAGAGTTTTTGGGGACAGGTCTGGAAGTGGAACATATACTATCTATTCACATTTTCATTGGCTAGGGTCCAGTCATATGGCTACATCTAATCGCAAGGGAGTCTGGGAAATGTAGTCCAGTATGAGCCTAAAAAAGGAGATAAAAACATGAACTGTAGATAACACCTGGCAGTCTTCTGTAATCCCCACCCATTCCACTTTTTACTCTTGGACCTTACCTGGATTTTGTGCATGCCCAATAATCACCCTGGATACCAGCACCTCAGTTTACTGTGACAGTGCCTGAAAGCCATGAGGTCACCTGTTCTGTCATTACTACTGCTAGGCCGGGTGATGTGACAGCTCATGGTTGAAGGCCAAGACCATAAAATAAGCATAAGAGATGCTTCCCTGGTGATCTCATGTCTAGAGTTATCCGTTGTTTGAAAATGATAGAATGTGAAACTTTTGTCTGCTTTATTTGTCCAAAGTCTGTATCACATTGTGACTGAACTAAGAGTTCTAAACAAACAAACAAAAATTGAAAATAACTGGGCTAGATTTCCAAACTAATTTCCATGAGCCTTAGAAATAGACTGTGTCAGAGGAATGACCTTAAAAGTTGTGATTGAAAGTAAGCCAGTCATGAGAGATATCCAGAATTCAATTTTAAGGGATAGGATGTAGAGGAAAAGAATGCAAGATTCTGACAAGTCCCATAGTATTTAGAGTTAGCTGGAAAATGCATTTATGTGTTTTAAAAAACAGAGGAAAGCAAAATCTTATCAAGCAAGCCAGAGTTGGGAATGTAGTTTTCTGGGGAAATGGAATTCACCATGTAAGGTTTAACTTGGTGTGGACTACACGGGCTGTGAGGCCCCTGCTGGAGGGTTTGGGTAGAGCCATAGCAAGTGCCCCGAGGCCTGCCATCAGCATTGCTGCAAACGTCCAGTCACCATCCCAACACTTGGGTGTTTCTCCAAGTGTGAAGTCATAAAGTGTAAAGCCCAGGACTTCAGATATTGATCGCAAGTGTTTGCACTGGCTCATGTCTTATCTTGCAAATTGCGTGGGTAACATAATTGTTTCTGTACTGTGTAAGCATCTTTCAAAACTCAGGATGTTTAGAGTTAAGTATTAAAACTTTTAACAGACCAGAACCATAATATTAATGTCTTTTTCTCAGGAATCTGAAAAAGTTTGGAATTTTACTTTCTGGTAATGTTTAGACTTAAAATGACCTATTGAAACAACAGTTTAGCTTTGTAAGTACAGAATTGACTAATTGATTTAGTCTTATGAATTTAGGTTGAAATCTTAATAATTTTATATATGTGTTAAACACTAGTAATGTCTCCCTCCTCCCAAATATGACTGTTCGGATTTTCTAGGTTTAAATATAACACAGTAAGATTTGCAAATTGAACTAATAAGCTTAAGGAGGGATAGTTTTTGAATTAGTCACTTTAGTAAAGAGAGTATTAATTAGTACAACCAAAGAATATATCTGACTAGAATTTTCTGGTGCTCTTAATGATACATACACACACACACACACACACACACACACACTCACACACACACTCACATTCTCCTTACTATTAGCAGATTTTATATTCAGGCTTCTTTATGAAATTTTAATCAACTTGAAAAAAGATGTATGATTAAAATTCTATCTTTACCACTTAAAAAAAGATGCTCAAAGATCCCTATGTTAAATTATGTTTATGTTAACATAAAACTAGATATACACTGCTCATGTAAAAGCTCTAATACACTTGAAACAACCTAACCAAGTAAATATGAACTCAAGTACAAACATAATAAAAATCAAATGAACGACAGTAATGTCTGGGATGAGTCATGTTTGACTGAAAGCAACCACAGTTTGCAACATGATGGTGGTACTGACTGTGCAGCCCATGTCCTGACTTCCATGTGCCCAGTTATGGCCTTGTGTGCCGGGCTTCCCATCACTTTGCACCACTGGACTACTTTGTGTGATGTCCTTTGGCTCAGACTCATCATTTACTATTCAGTTTGCCTCTGTACTTTTCTCATTAGTGGGAGTCAGTCACTCAAGGAGTGCCACGTGGCGACAGGCAATTGTGAACAAAAGCAAGCAAGTGCATTGAAATGTGGCAGAGCTCTGTTTTAAGGTGGTTGTTTAGGTGATCCAGGACACATGGACATTAAAGTTTTGGGATTACTATAAAAATGAAAATGGAATTTTAGAACTTGTTATAGAAAACCCATAGAATTTTCAGGATATCCAGTTTGAGAAACCATGTGGTAACGTGGAAAGAGCTTAAGCTATGAAGAAAAGATAGGTTCGAATCTGAGCTTTTCCACTGAGTAGAGTGACCTGTGTGTCTCTTATCCCCATTCATAAAATAAGGATAATGATACCAATCACACAGACTTGAAATGAGACTTAGAGGGAAAATGTATGAAGTTATGAGCAAATGGCAAGCATTTCGTACAAGAGAGTTGTTATTTATTATTGTTAGAGAAAAACTATACTTAGTATATTTGCCAAAATATTCGTTTCTGTGTGTGTGTGTGTGTGTGTGTGTGTGTGTGTGTGTGGAGTGGGGTTGTGTAGTTGGAAATTTTACCTATGTCAGACACAGATGAAAGATAGTACAGGTATCCCCCACCTCACACCACTTCACTTTTACGAAAAACCTACATTAGTACCTGTTTTTACTATCTGAAAAAGCTTCAAAGAGAATTTTCACTTTTATAAAAAAAGAAGGAAAGTGAACACAGCTGTCAGCGTTGGTTGTGCAGGGGGTGGTTAGTGAGGCTGTGCACTGCTAAGTGAAGCTACACTGTACGTTCATTACTGCTACTTCGTACAGGCTGAGGGTCTACCAATCACTCCTGCTTTTACTGTATGTTAGTGTTATTTCAGACTGTACACCTTATTTGATATGATTTGCTTGGTTATATTTTGGGTCTGGGAAAGCCCAGAATTTTTCTATGTAAATTAACGGTAATTGCTTCTTTGCCCTATTTGGGCTCACGAAGTTTCCATAGGAATGTTGTACTTTGAATTGTGGGGGAAAACTGTAGAAAGCATGATTTTCCAAATACGCTCAATGGAGCCCCAGAAGGTGGAGGGGTTGGAATAGGAGAAGTAGTGGGGTACCGGATCTCTACTCTCTCTTCAATCAGAGCAATTTTGTCCTCATACACACTTTACACACAGGGCTTCCATTTAATAATATTTGGTTAAATGAATTTATGGCTAAAAAAACACTTGAAAACCATTGGTATATTATTATAATGATGACAATGATGATGAAGACTGTTAACCCATTATTATGTGGCAGACACAACAATATGAGTGAGGTATTATCATTATCTTGACTATACTAGAAAAAAATTAAAAAATATGTATGTACTTTTTGCATCCTGTACTACTTTTGAATAAAATATATTCTTGGCAGTGCTATGATACCAACTTGAAATATTCCTCAATTTTGAAAGTTCTTGAAAACAGACCTTGCAGGTCTGAACTTAAAATGTAATTCCTTAAACATTAGGCAAAATAATTTTCTCACCTTTTTGAAATACTAACCCATAGTTATGCACAGCCATCAGCTGCGAATTCACACCTCTCAGCTGAGCCTCTTAATGAGTCAGCACCCTTCATTTGATTCCTATTAAAATGAAGATGCATGAAACCATTTTCAGGAAGTTGAGAAAAATAGACTGCTTCTAAATTTTTCCCTGTAATTTCATCCCAGGAGCCCTAGAAACACAGACACAGGCATGCCCACTAGCTAATGCACCGCATCTCACAGACATGTGTGTACAGGGCCACACACACTCTCTCTCTCTCTCTCTCTCTCTCACACACACACACACACACACACACACACACACACGGAAAGGTCTTATTATTGTTATGCAAATGTGTCTGTTAATAAAAATACCAGAACACCAATCATCTAAGGAATTTATTAATTATGAACTCTGAATTAAAATACATGATGAGAATGAGAAAACATGGCCTAAATTTATAAAATTATTTAAACTATCACCTGTTTGGGGTTACAGATCTTTTGTTCTCATTTGATGTGTAGTTCCTATTTGTCCAAGGTGAAAAACTCACTTGCACCTGAAAGTATGAAGTGAATTATCTCATTTTACTGGCCGAAGGGCTCCCTTTCATGTTGTAACGACACAGGGTTGATGGAAATTTGGAAGGTTGTTGCCCAGGTTCTCTAAGGCACAGGGATTTTCTAGGTGACTTTCTCCTGGTCGCTCTCAGCACAAGGGGACAGTTGTAGCACACTGTGCTTGAAGGCTTCTGCCTTCACACCCACAGGTGACGTCTGAATTGACCCATTTTTTTTTTCTCCAAGGGAATCATTATTTTCAACAATCTTAAACAGTTGGGTTGATTGAATAATTCATCATTTTAATGGGTTGTTAAAATAAATGAAAAAATTCAAATGATTATAAAACCTGTATTTTTGGCCAGAAGCTCGGTGTATATATAGTAAAACAAGGCTGTGGCATAACACATAATGTCACCTAAATATTCTTTGAGACCAGGGGGACATAAATAAATAAATTGGTTAGCTGAATAAAGAAAATGTCTAGGGGTTCCCTGGTGGTGTAGTAGCTAGGCTTTAGCACTCTCAATGCCGTGGCCGGGGTTCGATTCCCAGCCAGGGAACTACCCGCCGCCTCCCCCCCCCAAAAAAAGTGTCTAGCTAACATAGCCAGGGGTTGAGAGCATGCGGTGATGGAGACATTAAGATTTAAGAAAACAGGTCTTTTGCTTCTGCTCTCTAGTAACTAGCTAGATTTTACTGAAGAATCACTAATTCTCTTGAGTCTTGGTATTCTATGCTAAACACAGTGGACTCCGTTAGCCAGAACTTAAACAACTGGCACAAAGTTTTTGCTAGTTGCTTGAGATTTTTGCCAGTTGCTTGACAGTAGTGAAATCCATTGGTGGTAGATTAGGGAGACAGGAGAAAGCAAAGTGGGGAGATTTTGGACAAAAGGCAAAATGGAGAAACACATACTTTTACATTGGCTGTGCAGGACAGTTGATTCACGTTTATAGCATATAGAGATGGTGTGTCAGGAGCATGATGACAATGAAAGGTTCTGTGGTCTCGTGCTCTGGAGTCAGCAGTTGTGACTTTGAGGGGTAAGAAAGGAAAATTATCTGACATTTCAAAGGTACGTTACTTAGATGTATAGGAACAGTAGACAGGGCTCACTGAATGTCAAGACTGACCTTTGCTGAGGAGGCCATCAGGCCTGGGGCATGGCTACCTCCTCAAGTAGGGATTTGTGATGGGACCATCTGTGTGGTTACTTTGGTCACTGAGCTTGCTTGACAGGCCTGCCACGTGGCCCCCTGAGCGTGTCAGGTTTATTACATAGCCCCTTTCTTGTTCATACTTGCTTTGAGGTTAAGTACGACGGGGGACCCAAAAAAACCCTGACTTTATTTATAAGAAATTGTATATTTATTCTTACATGTTTAACCTTTAGTCACCTTCAAAGTTCTCTCTGTGTGATGCACTACACTTATTGAGACACTTTTTCCACTGCTCCGAAGTGTTTTTGAACTCCTTAATTTTGATGCCTTTAAGTGCATTTGTCGCTTTTTTTTTTCCACATCAGCAAAATATTTTCCTTTGAGCACTTTTTTCATTTGGGGAAACAAAAAAAGTCACTCAGGGTGAGATCGGGTGAATAGGGAGGGTAGGGCATGGGAGTCATGCTGTTTTTCGTCAAGAACTGCAGAACATTCAGTGCAGTGTGGGCAGGTGGGTTCTCATGCTGCACATTGTTCATGTAAATCACCCATCATGAAATGGGCAAACTCATTGAAAGAGTCTCCAAAAAAATTCACTGAAGCCAAATGTAGCCTCTTACAACACCACCAGCTGGTACACTGAAGCAGGTGGGTTCCTAGAACACACCTAGCAGGGAAAGCCTGTACTACAAGGGGCCCGCCCTCTGGAAGATAATTTCAGGGTTTTTTGGGTTTTCCCTTGTATTGCCATGAACTCTGAGCAGAGGTGATATGTGTCACGTTCAGGCAGAAACTTTAAGAACCAGTGACTAATTTGCCATATGCCCTCTCAGTGCAGTAGTGATTGTAGAAGCTCCTATTGAAATGCCATCTTGGTCCTGGTGGGCTAAGGCCCTAAGTGGCTGCAATGAGCAGAGCCCTGCTGACCCATGTTGGACATGTAGCATAGGTAAGAATGTTTGTTACGTTGGGCTTTTGAGCTTTTGCTGTTGTTCATTACTGCAGCATAACCTAGCACATCCTAACTAATACAATGTATGTGTGCACTTCAAAAAGTATTAAGGGTTATTCAAATTTAAGAACAAAGAAACCACTCATTTTGAAAGGTTGAAAACATCCTATTTAGGTTTTTAAAAAGCTCAAGAGGAAAAGCAAAAATGTTGCCTGTTTAAGAATCTCGTTAGTGGAAAATCAAGTTTAAATGCAGAGTAAAGAAGTGACCTCATGTAGGAAAAGTACAGCTAATGTATTCGCAGGAGAGACGGTAGCAGTGTGCAAGCAGCCCTTGCTAAGCAAGCCAAGGAATGCTTCTGGTTCATTTTGGTTTTTGCTGGTTTGGGCATATTTTAGCATCTGTTTTTAACTGACCAGAAGAAATGTAGGCTTGGGGGTCTAAAAGAAAATATTGTTTCACGTATCAGGAGAGACAACGTGGGAGGGGTCTTACAAACACTGTGTTTCGTTTTGTCAGCACTGTGCTTAATTTGTTCCCTTTTCTTAATTGGGATGACTTTGTGTGAGCTTGAATTTGGCTGTTCTCCAGAGCACCCATCACTCCCTAGTGCCTTGGACCTCACCCCTCTACCCAGCTGTTACCTGCTTGACCCCTGAGGTCATTTAGATTTTGCAATCCTTGCACTGAAGCATATAGATTTCAGAGAGAAATGGGGGTTTATAACAGCAATGAAAAACTAATTCATATATACAGAAGTTAAAAACATTTATTCATTAAAATGTTGTTAAGACCATAACACTGCAAGCAACATGGAAGTCATTAGAAAACTGAGGACAGATAACAGCTTGAGGGTAAGTTAATACTTTGTCCTGTAACCGTGAAAGGAAATGTAAGAGGTAAGCAATGATTGCAAATTAAGCTTGGACTCAGTTAGCTGAGAAAGTTACTGACTTAAATGTGGTATTTTCTTTAATTTTCCTTATTTTTTATTATGTCTCCATCAAACTGCTTATCTTTTATCATTTTAGATCCAGATATAAGTCAGTAGGAAGCAGGTGTCTCTCTCAATGACTCCTTGTTTATGACTGTAGCCCTTGGACTATACGAGGGCTATCCAGAAAGTATCCAGTCACGTAATATGAAAAATAGAGGCATTTAGGGCTGGAGTTTTTCCGGGCAGCCCTCGTACTTTGAAAAAACTGCTTTATAGGTACGATCTTGCAAATCCACCCCACTTTTGAGGTGGGAAGAGATGAGTCCTGGAGAAAGGTTCTGTGGTCAAGTGCCGTTGGGACTCTGACAATCTACACTAAGTCCTATTGGAGAGTTCTGCTTGCCCAAAATATTCCTTTAAAACCTCTCTTCCTCTCACAGCCTGGAGGCCATTGATCAGCACACCTTGCTGCTTCGGTTTTGGAAATAGAGCTCAAATGTGGCCTCTTCCGATCCAGAGTCCCTGTTACTGCTCTAGCTGGATCTTCTCACGGGGCTTCACTGGTCTGCTTCTCCCATGGAAGCCACCCTTCACCACCTGTCACATGAGGCCTCCCCTCTGCTCCATAGCCTCATCCATTAGAATTGCACCCACGCTCTTGTCTGTCCTTCAGTCAAAGCAATGGCTCCCGTCCACACTGCATCCCACATGCCTCTTCTGGCATCACTTACTTCACAGTCTGAGTTACTTACTTACCAGACTGTCTCCCCTGCCAGGAGGACAGAAATCAAGACCAATGCCTGTTTTTATACCCAGTGTGTGACACAGTGCTGGGTACAACCAGGTAATAAATGAATGCTTTTGAATCCAATGGAATCAAATTAAACTGCTTTGAACTGGTTAGAGTCCAACCAGATCATCTCTAAGGTGCTGTCTACACATAATGTTCCATAAGCCTGTAATTTTATAAAATACTGGATTCAACACCTTTCTCTGAGCCTCAGTTTCGTTGTTTATAAAATGTAAATAACAAGTCCTAACTCACATAGTGAGTCCATTCATATGAAAACAAAAACAAAAACAAAAACAAAACACTGTAAAAAATCGACTGCTAACAAGTGTGAGGTGGAATTTCTCATTGCTTACCCTGGGCTGCTTCTGGGAGATGACAGGATAATGAAAAAGTACATTGTCTGTTAAGTCTCCACACGCTGTAGCTGCCGAGTCCAGTTCTTGTGGTAGAAGGATCATAGGAAATGTCCTTATTCTGCCTCTTTCCCGAGCCCCTCAACTAATAATAAAGCCTATTCCATCTTTTTATGATGATAATCATCATCAAAGACATCATTTGGGTTAAAGCCTGAGTGTAACTTCACATGCCAGTGACTGACAATATTTTGGACAATTATTTCTTTGGAACATTACTGCTTCACCATCAAGGAAAATGTCACTTTGGTGTGGTAATAACTGTGGTTTATTGGGGGAGTGGATAGACTGAGATCTGTCATTTAATTTGCTGATGGCTCATCCTCAGAGATTCTCTGAAGTCAAGTCACCCAAGAGCAGTTTCTTGCAAGTTCTGTTCCAAGTGTGGCCTGAGTCACTATCTTCCAAAATGACATCTGCTATTTGTCTGAGGTATCAGATTCGTCAGATGTCTGAAGCATGTGCAGGAAAAGAATTCATTCACAAACAAGAGAACAAGGGAAGCCCTGTCCCGTCCAGAGTAGTCACCACTGTGCCCAGTTTCCACCATATATTAATCCATGAAATTTTCCTCTAGCACCTAGGGGTACAGCTAGGGTGCCGTTCTCTGGAAGCAGTCCTATGCTGCCTCTGCTGAGCTGGGAAATAGAGACACCCAACCGTGGGAGTGGAAAATGAAGTGAAGCATGTCCTTTTCTCCAGATCACTGAACAGGCAAAGCACAGACAGGGCCAGACACAGCCCTCCCATGGGAATACAGCTCTGGGGGGCGGGGTGCACTGCACAGTAAGACGCTGCATCAAGGAACTCGGTCATCTGTATGGAGAGGTGACCCCTGAGCATCCGCTATGCCATGTTCCACACATTTTGGAGGTTACAGTGATGAGCAAGTTTATAACAGAGTCCTATGCACGTTTGATTGGAAGTGCTCACAGTGCATTCATCCTTACATAGAACCAGAGCACGTTTAAATCAGAGAGGACAGGCTGTGAAATACTCGGGGACAGTGGTTCTTTTTCATTCATCTGCTTTGGGGACAGGAAGGCTTGTGTTCAAACCTAGACTAGGGCACTTATCATTTGTTGGAATCTCACAAGCTTTGTCTTTTTCAACTGCAAAAGAGGTGGGATTGGGCCTTCACCATGCTGTTTTGAGGATTAAGTAAAATAGCAAACAGGAAGTACAGGGTCTGCATCTAGGAGGGGCCTGGTTCACGGTTGTTGTCAGAGATGGATCTCAACCTTTTAGTACCAGGGACTGGTTTCATAGAAGACAATTTTTACACAGACTGGGATGGTTTCCAGATGATTCAAGCACTAGATGCAGCTTAATTGTCACTTGCCACTCACTGATAGAGTTTTCATATGAGTCTGCAAGCAACTGATTTATTTTGGTCTCTGTGCAGTCAAACCTCTCTGCTAATGTTAATCTGTATTTGCGGCCTCTCCCCTGCACTACCATCACCGCTTCAGCTCCACCTCACATCATCAGGCATTAGATTCTCATAAGGAAGACACAATGTAGTTCCCTCGCATGTGCAGTTCACAGCAGGGTTCATGTTCCTATGAGAATCTAATGCCATGGGGAGAGGTTGTAAATACAGATGAAGCTTCGCTCACTGGCCCGCCGCTTATCTCCTGCTGTGTGGGGGTTGGGAACCCCTGCCGTAGAGAGAGCAGTAGTGACAGTGTGGCCTGACACCTAGCACAGTGAGTACAGGCACTGCTCAGTGAATGTTGAACTTACAATTGAACAAATAAATAGGTGTGTTAGCCTAGTATTCCCCTTCACATTTCAGAAAAGAGCCCTGATGAACACAGGGGCTAAATGAGCAGCATGAAACCACATGGTAGGTTTGTGGCAGAGCTTGGCCTATGCCTTAGTTCCTTTGACTCCCAATATGGTGCTCCTCCAGCTACCCCCGATCGCTACATCCTTCCCTACTCCCCATCACCTCATATTATCCCCAACGTGTGTGTGTGTGTGTGTGTGTGTGTGTGTGTGTGTGTGTGTTGGAGACACACATTCCTTTCTTGCAGATAGAGACATTAACATTTTTTAAGAAAGTGCTCTCAATAAAAATGAATTTAAAAAAATAAATAAAAATAAAAAAAAATAAATATAAATCTTGAAAAAAAAAAAAAGAAAGTACTCTACCTGGCTGATAGGAGTCAGGTTGATGGCCCAGGTTGGAAGCACACCTGACACATTTCATACCTTGATTCCCAGCCCAGGACTTAGGATAGGATGGAGCTCTAGAGATTGAAGATGCAGGAGTCAGAGTTGGTGCTCACATCACAGGTTTCCAGAGACTCCGTGACTGCGTAATATTGGGAAGAAACATGACCTTGTCTCCAGAACCCTTTGCTTTACCCTTCTCTGTGACGCTCTCCCCCACCTCATCCCTTTGAACTACTCTGTGGTTTCTGCCAGGCCAGGAAGAGCAGCCTCACCGAAGTGCAGGGAAAAATAAGAGTTACTTCCTGGCTGCCAAGTTTCCACAATCCAGCATAAATCATAGGTTTAGAAAACAACAGTCTAGCCCATTTCCCATCACATAGAGGGAGATGAAAAATAAAATCGCTGCACTAATAAGTTTGAAGGCAATACGAAACAAGACAGTGAGAGCCTGGTTTGGGTTTCTGAGAATGGGCTCTGTCACCTACCCACCTTGGGTTATGTCCTGGTCATGGGCATTGCTGGGCAATATAAAACATGTCTGATGGATTTGAAGAGGAGAACAAGATAGGAAAGGAGGCCTGCTTCCTGTAAAGAGCCCTCATAGGGGTTCCCACACCTTTGCGGTATCAAGAAGCACCTGAAGAGAAAGTGAGTAACAAAACAAATCACAGAAGAATGGGCCACAGACAGCTCACTCTGTTTCCTGAGGTCAAGGAGTAGCTGAGAGAGCAGCCAAGTTTTCCTCTATTTGCTTCCCGCCAAAAGCCAAGAACATAGAGGATGTAATGAATATATATGGAGGGAGAGAGGCAGAGAGAGATCTGAAAGTTTCTAATTCTCGACCAGGGGACCCCATGGGGGACAGATCTGTGGATGGAAGACCAGATTTATATGCAGAGGTCTCAGTGGAGACCCATGTGCCAGGACACCAGCAAAGATGCAGTGATGCACATCTCTGCACACAGGTGACCACAGACTCCCCCAAACACCACCCCCACTCCAGGGTGAGTATGCTCCCCAGAACTTACATAACTTACATCTAACCTGGAAAGAAGGAAAGACATAAGAAAATTTCTAATTTACCAAATGTAAACCCAACATGGCTGAATCTACTTTAAATTGGCTGAAATTGCTGTTCAGAGATTAGGCAAATCAAAGAATAAAAATAAAACTGACAGCTACAAAATATGTAATTGCATTTCTTCAAACCTGAGGAACTGACTTTAAATTAACACCTACTATGATGTTCTCCTGTAATGCCAGAATATCATAGCCACGATCCATTCTACCCAAACCTATTCGGAGCAATTTGAGTAGATTCTTGTGTGCATCAGGAAAGACCCAGAACATACATACACCCAAATGCCCAGGTTTCACAAATTACCTCTGATCCAGCTGGGGTTTAGTCGCAGTGGGGGTAGTGACATCATTGATGACTGAGCACTCCAAATAGAAAGCCTTTAGTATACACCATCTGCAGGGTTCTTAGCTCAAGAGTGGAAATGTTTTATCTCCAAACCAAACCTCTTTCCTGAACTCCAGATTCAAGTGCTCCTCTTGGACATCTGATAGGCATCTGAGCACATCTGAACTTCAGAGTTGCACTCTAGCCCCAGCCTCAGCCTGACCCACACAGTTTGCAGTCTCCTTCCCCATCTTGGGTTCTGACAACTCCATCCTGCAGGTTGCTCATTTTAAGTCTTGAAATCATTCTTGACTCCCTTCTCCTGCACCCATGTTCTATCCATCAGAAAATCCTGCTGTCTGCCACTTCTTACCATCTGCACTGCTACTACTCTTATCTACACCATCTCTCACCTGGATGCTTGCCACCTATGGGTCTCCCTGCCTCCACTCTTCCACCCCACAGACTCTATTGTACTTCACATGGCATGAAAATGATCCTTTTAAAGTGTAGGTCAGATCATGCCACCCCTTCCCAGAGCCCTCCAATGGCTCCTCTCTCACTCAGATAAAAGCCCAAATTCCCACACCCTCTTGTTGCTCTTTGAACAACTCAGACATGCATGGTCTGGACCCTCCCCGTGGAAAGCTCCCTCTCAGACATCCACATGGCTGAGCGCCCTACTTTTTGAAGTATTTGCACAATATTTGCCTTTTCAAATAAGGCCTATCCTGAGCACTCCATTTGAAATCGCAAACTGCCACTCTTTTTCTGCACTCTTAATTTCTTCTCCTGCTGGTTTTTCCCCTTTAATATTTGTCACCTTTCTTACACAGCATAATTTACTGAGTATTATGTTTATTGCCTGTTGTCTCTCTCCTCCCTCTAGAATATGACTCCATGATGGCAGGGGTTCTTTCTTCTCCTGGTCTACATTTTGCTGGACCCAAGGCAATTAGGACATTGTCAGACATTTAGTGGACACTCAATAAATAGTGGTTGAAAAATGAATAAAGATCACTGGACACAAAATGTTAGCAGGAAAAGAGACTGCGGGGTTTCTCTGGCCCAAATCGTCCTTTTTTAGATTAAAAATTTTTATTTCCCAGAAAGATTAGGATATTTCTCCAAGAAAATGCCAGCCTCAGTGCTTTGTCTCTGTAATGCCTTCCACTCTTGATCTTGAAACAGTGTTATCATGCATTTTTCTTCCTTCAGGATTTTCAGTGCAAAGAGCAAATTCAACTATTCATGGCAGATTCTTGTCAATACCCCCATTCCCATCCCTCGCCCCTTCCCGGGCACCCACTCCATTATGTTCCATATAGATATCCACAGATACAAACATGACACAAACATACTATCGGTGTGTCTGCATTTGCTTAGTTTACATAGATGGCATCATGATGTCGAACTTACTGTGTCTCTCACTTTCTACACTCAGCTGTGTGGTTTAAGTCTGGCTATGTGTCTGTGTGTAGGCCGCATCCATTGTTTAAGTGCTGCAGGCATTTCCTCACTCATCCACTCCTCTACAGAGCACACCTTAAAAGCACGTGCCTACCATCTTTTTCTCTTCCAGAATCTGCAACACTCATCACCATGGAGAAGCCCCTGCCCAGGCTTTCAGGCCAATCATTTGGGCAAAACAAACATCTATCTTATTCCACAGAATATTTTTGAGTCTCTTTGTTATAGTAGCACAATCTGTATTTTTCACTAAAACTAAAAGCATTCCCTTCTCCTAGGACTCCCCCAAAACCATAAAAATAGATTTCAGTCCTGCTTAAAACCTTTGGCCTAAACTTGGTCCTAGGGTCACATTTCCTTGCAAGAGAGCTTAGGAAACGCGGTTTTGAGCTTAATGCCATGCGCCAGTGAATTTACTGAAGGTGGGGTGTGGAGGCCTGTTACTAAAGGAACAAGAAATTTATTACTCAGGAACTATTAGCAATTTCTGCCACACCCAGCATCAAGGCAATGGTTGTTGGAAGGAAGAATGATTCTGGTCCCAAGTGATCTAATCCATACTTAGCCCAGCCACCTGGACTCCAGTCTGGGGCCTAGTCAGAGAGAGTGGTATAAGAAAAAACTAAAAGATCAAACATGTTTATTTGAGTCATGGGTAAGCCTTTGGGGAATGAGCTAAACTTCTGTAGGGCCCCTCAAATGTATTAGAACACCAAAAATGTGGAGCTAGTGTTCCCCATTTAAACAAAAACACCGTGCAGATGCTACTTTAAGAGCTCAGTTACAATTCCTGGCAGATTTCAGGATCTGGTTCAAGCAGTGACGTACAGGAGATAGCAGTGTCAGGTAGGGCCCTGGGGGACCTGACGAGAAGTATGAAACCAATGGCAGGAGATGTGGCATCCGGCAGGAGATGCAATGGTCTCATCGGTGATGGCATCGGTGCCGACAGAAACAGCTGAATTGCTGAATGGGGCAGAATGTTAGCTCTGCCTGGGGGTGGTAGTGACACTCACTGGGGACAGAGAGAGCAGCAGGTCCCAGGAACATTGCAGGGGAGTGACTGGCCTGTTCTAGGGGGCTGCCAGAAATATGTGTATGAGGCCTGTCTGGAAAGTATCCAGCCATGTGATATGAAAAGTAGAGCCATTTACGGCTGTATTTTTTGTGGAGAGCCCTCGTATCTGTGTGCATTGGTGTGTGTGTGACTGTGTTTGGGCCGGAGGTACTTAGCACAGAGTCCTGCACAAGCAGGTACCAGTCAAATCCATGTTACTAAAGGTTTGGGCCTCATTTGTATCCATAAGGAAACAAGGCCTGGGTAAACAGGTCAGTAAAGCACAGTTTTATTGAGCAGGTAGCAACAGGTTTTGAGGAGCCTCCCAGTACTTACAGTGTAATCACACCTTTTAAAGAGTACAGTTTCTCATTTTTGAGAAAGAAAATGGAATTAGAGGTTTTAGAACATTCCCAGTGTTTGTCAATCAGAAATGTGTAGAATCCAAACCTGGAGCTGTTACCATAGTCCTGGCCCCACCTTTTCATACCACGGTGTATCAAATGGATAACATCTCCACGTGAGAATTTCAGTTACCCATGAGCGCAAGAAACCTGGTGATGGGGGACGTTTCCTACATGAGGCAGAGCTAGGGGTCCCATGGTACTGTGCCCCAGGGGGGAGGTGGAAAAGTTATTAATTTTCATAAAATATGTTAATGGACTTCCCATTATTTCCTCTCTTACTACCCCATGCTACCTTTCTGCTTCTCATTGACACTTAATTGTGACAATGCGAAACCAAAAGTGTCAGGACCACGGTTCCCCAATTCCTAGCTTCTTTTCTTCCAAACATCTGGGAGCTCTGACCTTAGCAGGAGACTCTGCTTCAGTCAGGGCAGAAAACTGCTCCCCCAAACCCCCCACCCCCATACACGTTTTCCTGCAACTAGATGGTCTCATCTGAGACAAGTGCTCAGTTCAGGGAAAGAGGTGTGGACAGGAGTGGTAAATAAAATAATGGGTGCGCCATACATGGACTAAAATAAGTGTTGGATTCTGACTTAAAGCATGCCACCAGATGCAGTTTAATTGTCACTTACCACTCACTGATAGGGTTTTAATTGATTTATTATTGTCTCTGAGCAGTCAAACCTCCCTGCTAATGTTAATCTATATTTGCAGCTGCTCCCCAGTTCCAGCATCACTGTGTCAGCTCCACTTCAGATTATCAGGCATTAGATTCTCATAAGGAGTGCACAGCCTAGATCCCTCACATGTGCAGTTCACAACAGGGTTCACACTCCTATGAGAATCTAATGTCACCGCTGATCTGACGGGAGGTGGGGCTCAGGCGGTAATTCGAGCGATGAGGAGCAGCTGTAAATACAGATGAAGCTTCACTCACTTGCCCGCCACTCATCTCTTGCTGGCCTGGGGTTTGGGGACCCCTGCGGAACTGGAGGCCTATACTTAAACTCAATTTTTTTCAATTGTTGATGTGTGACCTTGTGTGAGCGGCCCAAATGTATGTGCCTTGCTACCATGTTTATTAGAAGTAGTCAGAAAAGTTGGTCTCTAAGGTGGTTTATGTTTGAAATTCTTTAATTTTGAGATGTGAAGAGGGGTGGGGAAGGGACTTGATTCCACAAAGCAGAAAGAAACACTTTAAAAAAAATAAGAGCATGTTAGAAATTATTTTGCTATTTTAAGTGGTATTTTGACATTTGTTAATTTGGGATGCAAATATTTTATCACAATATTTTTTACCATTCCATAAAACCATTATAAAATCAACCAATTTGATAGTTAATAGAGTTCCAATTCTCTTCATTGACTATTTCAAGCCTTAGGTGTTAAATTATGTAATGATAGACAAAAACCATGAAGCTTTTTTAATGTGCCAGCTACTACACTATTTATATTTACAACCGTGTTTAATTCTGTCAGCAAAGCTGTTGAGTACTTTTATTATGAGTGAGAAAGGAAACACAAATTTAGGGGAACCGAGTAATTTTCCCAAGGTTGCACAGCTAATAAATGTCTGAGTGGGTGTTGAACGTAAGCAGTTTGACACCAGAGTCCTGGGGACCCTGGGGGCATGTAAGTAATAGAATGTGCTTTCAAAGAAAAAAAGCCTGTAAGATAGTTTTGTAATAAACAATATGTAGTTTACACATAGCATATTTATATGAAGCATTTTCCATAAAAATATTCCATAACAAAATTAGCTGTTCTCAGAGGGCCTCGGGAAAGGCATGTCATCAGTAGCAGCCTGCTGAGTGGGTCTGTGGTGCCCTCAGCAGTGTGGCACACACAAAGTCCATAGCAGCTTGAAGGTCACACGTTCTGCCTCTCCAGGGCCAGGGTCACACCAAGATTGAGCTCACGGGCTCATCACTGGGGCTGTGCAGGGCAGATCTGATCTTCCCTCCAGAATTAGTTATCACCTCATGAGACCATAAGCAAGAGGATGAATGTGTGTCAGCACACACTAAAGTGGGGGCAGGGGAGAGAGTGAGAGAGAGCGCAAGAGAGAGGCCTCCTGAGTCTTTGACAATTATCTACATTCTTAGTCTCCACCAAAATGGGTAAACCGGGACGTGAACCGAACAATGCCTTCTCTGTGGACAAACAAGGCTGCTGCCTCATTCAGACTACTAAGGCGAAATAAACCAAAATGGGAGCATGAGAACAAGAATACTGGCAACCAAGGGAAACTGGCCAGGAGACCTAGAATAAAATCATTTCTCTAAAACCAACCTTTTGTAGCATATGGAAGAAAATTTCCAAAAACTGACCTTAATCAAGGTCTAATAGAGAAAGCCTCTCGGAAGTAGGAGCAGAAAAATAACACTGAATAGGCTGAGACAATGGGGGCAGGATTGTGGGAAAGTATGAACATAAGACAAAGAGATGTGAATGAGATAAATGATTCCAAACAAAAATGCAGAACTGAGATCCTCATTGAAGGAAGCAAAAACAAAAAAACAAAAAAACAGGAGAACTGATGCTACGGAAATAAGAGTAAATGATGCTATGGAACAATTTGAAGTACTGTTTCAGAATGCAGAAACTGAGATTTTTAGAGATAGAAAGGAGATGAAAGGTCTGCAGGGGTCAATGGGCAGCAAGCTGGTGGGTGCAGGGTGCAAGGAAACAAGTAACCTCCCTTCATTGGACTGCAGAGAAAAATGTGTCCTCAGGAGACAGGCCAGTTCCACTTAAATGAAAATAAAATGGAAATGAAAGCAAGGAAAGGAAAAAGTTGGAGAAGAAATTGAAAATAGAGGAGAGTTTGTTCCTCTCCGGATAATCACATTATGTCTTCTCCAACCTCTCACTCACTGCTTTTCCAGCCCCAAGATGAATATTGCCTCACAACTCATTCAGAAAAATAGAAACTGCATCTCCCTGCATCTTTCTTCTCTACCTTTGCTCCAGAGGGAATGGAAACACCCGTGTAAGCCAATGCCTCTATGTCCGTGTGCCCTCCCCCCTTCTCAAGGCTTCCACTCCAGTTCCCCACTCTTGTGCGTCATCAGTCTCTCCTCTTCTGTTGGGGCATTCCAGTCACCATGAAAACATACTTTAGGGAAACACCTCCCCTGGGAACCGGTCCCACATCGGCTGATAGCCATTTATTTTCTTGGCACACGCAACCTTCTCAGACCAGTTGTCAGTGCCTGCCATTCCACTTCATCACGCTTTAGCCCGCCTTGGTCTGGGTTCTGTCCCCATCACTCCATGGACACTGCCTCTTCTCCCTGTCCTGACCACTCCTGTGCCTGCAGCTCAACCTCCACATACCAGCTCTTGCACTCCTTAACCCAACAGTCTTTTCTTGCCACTGGAACCCAGTTTTCATCTCCAAACAAAACAGAAATGCCAGCTAATGAGGGTCCTCTCCCCATTACAGGAGCAGCACTCGTCCGTGACTGGCAGGGCCTGACGTGTAAGTAGTGCCCCTCGATGGGGTGACCTCTGAGGAGTGTATTTCACACTGGCTTCCAGTCTTTCCAGTGCTATTAATTGTCGGTTGCCTGCACTGGTAGCTGACTTCATAACACACCATTTATGGGCCACTTTCCCTTCCTTTCTCACTTCCCCATCCCCCTGCTTTCACCTCATAAATCAACTACTTCTACTTGAATCTTTTTTTTATTGTTAGACTTATTGGGGTGACATCGGTTAGCAAGGATGACATAGGTCCCAGGCATACAGTTCTACAGTGCATTGTCAGCTTGTCGTATAATAAGTTCACCACCCAGGATGTGGTAATGGAAAGAGAACTCATACTTGAATCTTTTCTTAATTTTGAAGAATTTAATCACTTTACTTTTATTTTCATTGATGATGTGTTTGGTCTCATGTTTTTTAATTAGTTTTTATTTTTCAATTTTTTATTTCTCATTAGATATATAATATTGTATTAGTTTCAGGTGTACAACACAGTGATGAGACATTTATATAACTTACAAAATCATCACCCCAATAAATCTGGTACCCATGTGACACCATACGTAGTTATTATAATATTATCGACCATATGCCCCATGCTATAATTTATATCCCCATGACTGTTTTGTAAGTATGAATTTGTACTTCTTAATCTCTTCCTCTTTTTTAACTCACCTATCTAACCCCACTCCCGTCTGGCAACCATCAAAATGTTCTCTGTATCTACAAAATTGTTTCTGTTTTGTTTGTTCATTTATTTTGTTCTTTAGATTCCACAGATAGGTGGAGTCATATGACATCTGTCATTTTATGCCTGACTTACTACACTCAGCACCACACCCTCTAGGTCCAACCAGGTTGTTGGAGATGACAATATTTCATTCTTTTTTATGGCTGAGTAATATTCCATTGGATATGTGCACCACCTCTTCTTTTTTATTACATTCAATATTATTTTATATTAATTTTAGGTGTAAAGCATAGTGGTCAGACATTTATATATTTAAGAAATCATCTCCCTGACTACTCTAACACCCACCTGTCACTATGCATAGTTATTACCATATCATTACCTATGCTTTACTTTCTATCCCCATGATTATTTTATAACTACAAACTATAGTTGTTATTTCCTTCACCTGTTCACCCTGTCCCCCAACCCCCCCAACTATCACCCCAACAAATCTAGTACCCATCTGACACTATGCATTGTTATTACAATATCATTGACTGTATTCTTTATGCTATACCCTATATCCCCATAACTACTTTGTAACAACCAATTTGTACTTCTTAATCCCTTCCCTTTTTTTCACCCACACCCTCAACCCCCTCCCATCTGGCAACCATTGAAATGTTTTCTGTATCTATGAGTTTGTTTCTGTTTATTTTCTTCTTTAGATTCCAAGTATAAGTGAAATCAAATCGCATCTCTCTGATATTTAACTCATCACTATACCTTCTATGTCTTTTGATTGGAGCTTTTAATCCAGTTACATTGAAAGTGGTTGTTGATACATGTGTAGCTATTGACATTTTATTCTTCATAATTTTGCTTTTCTTTTTTTCCATTTTAAATAAGTCCCTCTAACTTTCCTTGGTTTGGTGGAGATAAATTCCTTTAGCTTTTTATTGTCTGGGGAACTCTTAATCTGCCCTTCAATTTTGAATGATAGCTATGCTGGATAGAGTTATCTTGGTTGTAGATCCTTGCTTTACATCATATTATATATCTTCTGTGAATTCCTTCTGGCCTTCAAAGTTTCTGTCGAGAAATCAGCTGACAGTCCTATGGCAGCTCCTTTATAAGTTACCAGCTGCCTTTCTCTTGCTAATTTTAAGTTTCTCTCTTTTTCTTTAACCTTTGACATTTTAATTATAATATGTCTTGGTGTGGGCCTATTTGGGTTCATCTTGTTTGGGACTCTCTGTGCTTCCTGGGCTTGTTCGTCTATTTATTTTTTTCACCAGGTTAAGAAAGTTTTCAGTCATTATTTCTTCAAATAGGTTCTCAATCCCTTGCTCTCTCTCTCTTTTCTCCTTCTGGTACTCTTATGATGTAAATGTGTTACCCTTGATGTTGTCTCAGAGGTCTTTTCAACTATCCTCATTTTTTAAATTCTTTTTTCTTCTTGCTGTTCTGACTGGGTGTTTTCTGCTACCTTGTCTTCCAATTTGCCGATTCAATCCTCTGTTTCATCTAGTCTGCTAGTAATTCCTTCTATTGTATTTTTCATTTCAGTTACTGTATTCTTTATTTCTGCCTATTTTTTATGGTTGTATGTCCTTCTTTATACTTGCTATCTCTTTGTTGAAGTTTTCACCAAACTCCTTGAGCACTGTTATAACCATTGTTTTGAGCGCTGTCTCTGAAGGTTGTTTGCCTCCATCTCATTTAGTTATTTTTCTAGAGTTTTCTGCTGTTCTTTTATTTCCGACATATTTCTTTGTTTCCTCATTTTGGATTCTCTTTGTTCCAATGTATTAGGTAGATCTGACATCTCCCAGTATTGCTGTATAGCCTTATGTAATAGGTACCCTGTGGAGCCCTAAGCTGTTCAGGAAAAGTCTCAAAGCCCATGGCAGTCCGCCACCACCCACCTGGGGGCTGCAAACTCTGATAGTTTTCCAAAAAAGATTGCAATGCTGTGGGGCTGGCTGCTTACCAGAAAAAGTGCCTCTTGCTTTGGGGGAGTTGGGTAAGGCAAGGTCCCAGTGAATCATCAGGGTGGAGTGAGCAGAGCTCACCAAACCAATTAGATTCAGATTTGGCCATGTTGGGGAGGGTGCAACACAGGAAAGATGATGCCCATCCACCAGCTGCACAGGAGAAGAGCCTCACCCAGGAAAAGTGGTGACTGTCCTCTAGCCCTCATCCCTAAGCCACACACTTCAGTCTGCCCCCACATATGCCTCCAGTCCCCTGTAAGTTACCATCCCTCTGCTAGAGCCAAGGTGAGTGCCTGTGAGTTTGAGTCTGTGTGCAGGCATTTTAAGAGGATGCCTGGGTTTCCTGCAGCCTTCCATCTCACCCCAGTGATTGGAATCCCTACTGTTTTTTACAGACAGATATTGTGGGGCTCCTCTTTAGCATCAGTGCTCTGGACTGGGGAGCCTGATATGAGGCTGAGTTCCCTCGCTCCTCAAGGGGGAACTTCCACAGCCAAGATATTACTCCAAGTTCTCAACAACCACACGGATGTTTGTGGCCGGCCTGTTTTATGTCTCCACTCCTCTTACCAGTCTTGATGTGGCCTCTTGTTCGTATCCTTAGTTATAAAACTTCTGTTCATATAGACTTCAGATGGTTCTCCAGGTTGGTTGTTCTATAATTTAGTTGTAATTTTAATGCACTGATGGAACAAAACAGGCACAGTGTTTATCTACTCTGCCATCTTGGATCTCTCTTTCCACTTGAATCTTTGTTTCAGGGTTTGTTTCTGCAGGAGTGTAAACTGAGACAACCTCCAGTCCATTAACTCTTAACACATATTTTCTATTCAAACTGACAAGTAATTAGCACCATATGACCCAGAAAATTGCCCCATCTTTTTGAAACCTCACTCCTCAGTTGTTAAGACAACATGCCCTCCTGGTTCCCCGTACCTCCCTGGTGTTTCTGTTCCCAACCCATCTTTCACACTGGAGTATCACAGATGAGTCTGAACATTTATTAAAGAATGACTCTTAACTCTGCATTGAGTTTATTTTTCTAGAGTTTTGTGAAACACTAGGCACTGTGTAAGCTCCTTAAATCCACTGTGTCCTTTAATCCTCACAACAATGCTCCTATGATTATACTTGTAAAGGCAAGGAAAGAAGGCCAGGAGCAGGCCTGGGTACCCGAGCAGGTGGAGGCAGTGCCAGGATGTGATCTGGGTTTTTCTGAGTCTGAAGGTCACACTCTTCAACACCAGCCCATTCTGCATTCTGTATTCTTGCATCCTTTGTGCAAAGGGCACACAGGTATTATAGAATAATAGTCAGCCAGAGCTGGAGAACTTAGTGATCATCTAAATGCAGCTCCCCCATTTTGCAATTGCCTCAAAATGGGAAACAGTTTTCCCAAGATCTATTTATATGTCTGTTTATATTCAAAATAAGGTTCATTTTCTAGCTTTAGGTTTGGGGCTATAAATGGTAGAGTTGCATCTTCAGCCTCAGAGGCTCCCTCTACACAAATGTAGATGGTCCCAAAGTTTCCGATTCCCCTGAGGCTGATGGGATTCTAAGAGAGTGCTGGAGTAGGGTGGGGGTTACCATGTCACTTCTGTTCTGTACTTTCTCAGATGGAGATGATATTCCCACTACACAGACCAGTGGCTGGCATTTTAACCAGAGGAACCCTGTGACTGTACCTCTGTTAACTATGTACCCATCTTATTAAGACTATTAATTGTGCTGTCTCTAGAGCAACTAAACCCAAGACTGTGTCTGTGCCATAGACGTGAATAAAAACTGAAAACCACGTGGCAGCCATCCAGGTGTTCTTTGGCAATGACGAACGCCCAGACATCTGGAAACATCTGAATGATGGACTGACTTCTTCACTTTTCATCTGGAAAGAGAAGATTATGCAGACACAGTGCGGTTACAAGCTGGATGACAATAAACAAACCTTTGACAGTGTCCACAGGATTCCAAACATCTGGGTGCAAAACTGAAAAACCCAGCTAACTACACACACTGGACAGCAAGGGATGAGCCAAAGACCCAGAAAGAGGCCCCCAAAGCAAGATTTCCTGTGTAAAAAATATAGGTATGTTCCATTCAGAGGGGACCTGAGTTAGGTTGTAACTGTGTTATTAGAACCCACATTCTAGGTCTCTTTCTTGTACACCGGGGCTTGGAAACCTCCTGAAGTGACAGAGCCCCAGAATTGTGTGCTCAGTCTCTGACTCACTTGCATAACATAGGAACTTTCTGGCATCACAGCAGAATACCAAAGTCTTGTTTTTGAGTAGTTTCTGCATCACCTAAAAGACAACAACCAAAAACAAAAACAAAAACAAAAACACAGCTGGGCTTAAGGTCTTGCTGGTAAACAAAGGGGACACGGTGCTAACTTCAGTGCCTTGACTATGAGAATGCTAGAAGACCAGTTTAGGCTGCTGGTTCAAGGTCACTAAAGAGTTTACTGAATAAGACAGTGAGGCAGGGTTTATACCCTCAGAACTGAATTTAGTTATATTCTTTCACTGACAGAGGAAAGGAGCATTGTATACATTGGTGAATAAAGAGGCACCATGCTGTGGTTGAAAGGCCCGTTGTTCTCAGAGGGGAATTATTTTCCTTTCTGTGGCTCTTAGAAACAGCTCTTAGAGTGCTGATGGCAGCCGCAGTAGTACCAGCAGCAAAAAAATAGTGTCCTGGTGACAACAGCAGCAGACAGGGTCTGTGTAGCTTTAAGAACTGAAAGCAGAGATGGAAGTTTGGCACCTGTTTGAAAAGTCAGAGAGCTGAGGCATCTTGAACCAAACTAAGTGTGGGCTGGAGATCAAACACTCTTTTTCTTTTGCTGCTATTCTATGAAGATAAAAATTTTAAGCCAAAGAAAATTTGAGTCATCTTCATATTATTTTTCATCTGGGTAATGTGAAGAAAAATGTAATAAAATTTGCAACTATAAACTGTCCCACTTGTGATGTGACCTTCTGGCCATTTTCCTTGACGTTACCTGGGAGATTCATGAGACAGAGTGTACTTTACAGACTGAAAAAGGAGAAAGACGTTGGACCCAGAAATCGCATTCCCGCAAACACGTGGAAAGCCATGAGGCCCATCCGTCATCTCGCAGACAACCCAAAGGTGGACTTCACTTGCCAAACGGCCCATAAGCCCCTTGCAAATTTGAAAACCATTATTGAAAGCCAAGATGCTTTTGTTAGATGATGTCTGTCTCTTGACCAGCCACCAAAAGAGAATGAAAAACAATGCCTCCTGAAGGCCCCTCGGATTGTGTAAACAGAGAGGGTCTGTCTGCATTCCCCAGGACCTCCATTCCGTTGTGTCGCAGTGTTTCCAGCCAGACGCGCGCTCGCCCTGCCTCTGCGCGAGAAGAATTCCTGTCAGCAGGCATTGTTTCTCAGGGAAGCTAAAGGCGATGCAGTCTCCAAGTTCTGTAATTAAAACAAGCTAAAAAAAGACAAACGCCTACACAAAATTCTCTGAGTTTAAACACTTTCATTACAAAGATACCCCTTAGGTTACAGAGAAATAACTTAGAAGTGATTGAAAAACACAGTTAAAATGTGTATCTTCTCAGTAAGGCTCACTCTCGTGTGAACCGAGGCAAATTGCTTCAGTCTTCTGAGCCTCGTTTCTCATCTGGGAAGGGGGTGCTTTGGAATTCTGTGATCCATACCATCTCACCCGGCTGGCTCCAGGGATCTTCCAAAGTATTTTGTGTTGGGGGGTGGGGGTGGCAGGGGGTATATAGGAGATCTCTGTACTTTCCCTCAACTTTTCTGTAAATCTATCTAAAATTGCTCAAACCAATGAAGTCTTCTAAAAAAATACATAAGCCTAGTCTACACATCAGACAACCCCAACCTGAGGAACATTCTACAGAAAACCCGAACCAGTTCCTTTCAAAAACGTCCAGGCCATTAAAATAAGGGACAAATAAAAACTGTCACAACTTGGAGAGACTAAATGCAACATTTTATCCTGAATTGGATCCTGGAACAGAAAAAAGAAAGGATTTGAAAATTGTTTGAATCTGAGTAAAGCCTACTGCTAAAATAACCCAATAATATAGTAATTAACTAAACAATGCATTAACTCCCAGCTTAAAAAAAAAAGACATATTGCTTTGAAAATGTAGGAAGACGATAGAAAAACATGTGAATAGCCCTTAGTGTAATTATTCATATATAACTACTTTTAATATTTTGGTGATTTCTCTTACAAAAATTGTGTACTTCACATACTTGGGATCATAATAAGAATGAAATGTTGAATCTTCTTTTGTAATTTACATATATCATAAATATTTTATCCTTTATCCAAATTCATCAATAATATAATTTAAGCACTTTTAAATATTTGCACATTAGGACATCAATGCCATTTTTATTTGTCCTTATAAATTTCTGTTCTGGATTCATATATATATGTATGTATGTATATATATATACACGCACTGTTGCATGGAAATCTTACTATGTTTGGTCCTGTGAGGAAAAGAAGGTGCAGGAAAAGGAGTGTGTAGAGACAGCGATGGTGTTCTTGCTTTCAGAGAATCTAAAGCTCAAAAACCTTCACTTAGAGAACACATAAATTAATGCTGTTTCTTAATTTAACAGTATTCCCTACAAAGTCCCTTTTAATGACTCATTCCCTGCAGAATTCAAACCTCAAATCTTATTTACTAAAGTTTTATTGACAAACTCCTGCTGTACACTTGGTGTCTCTGACTCCATGGGCCTGGGGATGGGCCTGGGATCTTTATTTTCAACAACTTTCTGGTTGACTCTGATGTGATTCTGTGTTGACCACTCAACTCACTGTTTAGAAGACTGAAAAGTGACACAGAAGTTTAACTAAGGTTAGTAGGAAGGACAGCCCCGATTCTCAGACTGGTGCCACATTCGGGTGTATGAGTTGTGCACTGCTCAAGGGTACCCACGGGGGCAGCACTGGCGGCTGAATCCAGTCGGGGCTCTACGCCCCAGCAGTGCCCCCGGCAAAGGACTGCATTTGCTCAGAAGAGGGCGCCTGTTCCAAATCTGCTCCAAGGCACTCATGGGCCAGGGGCAGCCCTGTGACAGGGGCCATCTGTGCGATGATAGCCCCCACACCACACAAAACCCAGGCCAGCTCACCATCTACCCCAATCCCTTCAATGGAGTGTCCTTCCCAAGGCCCAACCTCCACAAAAAATTGTTTGCATGCCCATCTTTTCATCTTTTTTCTTTTGCTTAAAGGATTTCACTCTAGGTCAGAATTTCCCAAAGAACATTCTGAGGAACTTTATCGTACATGATAAACATCAGACACACATGACCCCATGATCACATAAATCTGAGGAGAGCATATTCTAGTTCCCCTCTTGGAGAGCAACAGCACACATTAGTGCATTCAAGTTGCTGATAAGTCCTGCAGTAAAGAAACCTGGCTAAGTGAAAGAACACTCAGAGCAATGGACTCGAAGTCCCAAATCAAAAGAGTACCAGCTTCTTCCCTCTTTCTGTTTGCGTGTGCCACCCAATTAATTCTTTTCTGCTTGACATGTCCCTGGACATCCTTTTTCTTCCATCGACTGAGTTTCTGTTGCTTATAACGTAAATCAAATGACATAGGGACCAAATCTTAGGCACTTTGGTCTCCTTAGTACATAACACACAGAAAAATGTCTATGGTGGGGAATACATGAATGTTTATTGAATATAAACATTTTGAACATTGAAATCCATAATTTTAGGTGTTTAATATTCCTCTGTGTGTGTGTGTGGGGGGTGTTTATGTGTAGATACAATCTGTGTTCTCAGTGACTAGCTGTCTGCGTGGTGAGGCCACCTTTTCCTAGAGGGTCCCAGCTGCTGTGGCCCCCGTGGTCCTCATTAGCAGAAGACGCTGAAGACTACCCTGTCCCTCTCATCTCGGCTTGTGCCCTGTCAGGGCTTATCAACATCTTCCTTGCTCAATTCACGGGCAATCATTATTTTAGAACCAGAGATAGGAAGGCAGTAGATTTTATGTGATTAGCCACTGAGATAAATGTTAATTAGTTTTCAATTTCCATAAAGTACCCCACTGACAGAAAGATTTGTTAAGTCAGTTAATGGCTATAGATGATTGTTCCAAAATTGGGGTGAGGGGATAAAGAGCTATGAAGACAAGGGCTGGCAGGAGTGAACATGAAGCAGGCAGCATGTAATATATTATGAAAATAAGTAGAAATGGTACCCAATGAATCACTGACCTTACAGTGGATAATCATTAGGAAAAGCAGAATTGGGGACTGGGAAAAGGTAAGACACATAAAGCGGGTGACAGGCCAAGCATTTTAATTTTTTGACCTTCAGAAAAAATTATACAAGGTCTGACAATTAAGTTTGTGAATCTTACGTTGGCAGCACTGTACAAACAGCTCCATAAGGTCTCATAACCTCGGTGTGTCTGTGTCTCACAGCTGTGTTCCTGTTGACGTGTGATGGTGTCTTGCTGAGTGATGTTCATTATTGTTGTTGTGTGATTTTGTGTGCTCTTGTGAGAATGTCGGAGCATGATTCAGAGCAATAAACAAACATTAAATTTCTTATTAAACTTGGCAAGAGTAGAAGTGAAATCAGGGACATATTAGTAATGGGGATAATGCCATGAAGAAAATGGCAGTGTACAAATGGATTAAACGTTGTTCTGCAGGGAGAGAAAACGTCACTGATGAAGAGAGGTCAGCACGGCCAGTAATGAGCAGAACTGATGAAAACATTGCAAAAATTCAATGAATTGTGTGTCAAAACTGTCAGCTGACTGTGGGAAGCATAGCAGCCTAAGTAAACATCGATAGAGAAACAGTTAGGAAAATCTTAACTGAAAATCTTGGCATGAGAAAAGTGTGTGCAAAAATAATCCTGAAGGAGCTCACTCACCGATGAACAAAAGCAAAGGAGAGTCAAAGTTTGCCAAAACGTTTTGGAGAGGCAAGATGATGTTTTGGGCCATGTCATCACTGGTGATGAAACATGGGTGTACCAGTAAGATCCTGAAACAAAGTGTTGAAGTGCATAATGGAAGTCAGCCAATTCTCCATGACAAAAACAGTTTTGTCAGTCCAAATCAAGAATCAAAATGATGCTGCTGACCTTTTTTTTTGATATCAGAGGGATTGTTTATTATGAATTTGTACCAACTGGACAAACAGTCAACCAAGTTTATTATCTGGAAGTGCTGAAAAGGCTGCATGAAAAAGTTAGACAAAAATGACCTGAACTTTTTGCCAACTCCTGGCTCTTGCGCCACAACAATGCACCAGCTCACACAGCACTGTCTGTGAGGGAGTTTTTAGCCAGGACATAAAAAACTACTGGAACACCCTTCCTAATCACCTGATCCGGCCCCCAAAGGACTTTTTTCTTTACCCAAAGATAAAGGAAATATTGAAAGAAAGACATTTTGATGACATTCAGGACATCAAGGGTAATATGAGGACAGCTCTGATGGCCATTCCAGAAAAAGTTTCAAAATTGCTTTGAAGGGTGGACTAGGTGCTGACATCAGTGCACAGCTTCCCATGGAGAGCACTTCGAAGGTGACCATGGTGATACTCAGCAATGAGGTGTGTAGCACTTTTTCTAGAATGAGTTCACGAACTTAATTGACTCTAAAATCCAAGATTTAAGACATGTGTGATGGCATAAGTACTAAACCTAGAACCCAACACCAAGTCATATGTGGACCCCATTTTGTTTTAGTCCATTCAGGAACTGAGAAATTCTCTCATTTCTTCCTAGAGCAGGGGAATTGTTTTAGATAAGAAAGGACAAAGAGAGGGATTGGTTAGTGGGTTTTATGTGGCTTAGATAGCATAAAAACTGACAGCATAGTTTTGGATGTGAGAAGTTTTGCATTCTTTCTCCACCCCACATTTACTGGCTTGGGCAAGCCTTAGAAGCTCTCCAAGCCTCAGTTTCATCTTTTAGGAAATGGAAATGTTATTCGTAATCACCTTGTGAAGCTGTATCAAAAACTAAAAGACACAATGCACACACTGCCCTATGCACTGTGCCTACATACCAGAAGTATTGTACACATAGTAGCTAACACTGTGGGGCAAGGTCACAAAGGTCAAAGTACCTCAATGCCTTTGGTGATTGAGCTCCAAAGTTTGTTAATGGCCAGAGCCATAGATACTGCTATTGGTGCTTCTATAAATGTCTAAGGCAGCTGAGAGTCTTGCCAGACACAAAATGAACTCTTTTTATTCTTTGTGTTAAAAATGCAATATAAAAAAGAGAATATTTCCAGATAGCATCTTATTCTTGTAGAAGCAAGCTGTGTTCTAACCGCTAAAAAACAAGTAGACTTCAAGCCCAACACTGCACCTGGGACTGCATCCCACTCATGCCCACCTCCCAAATAATTCTCTGTACTCAGTCTGGGAGATGCTGTCAGGTCCACTGGCAACTCTTTTCCTCTCTACTTCTGGGTCTTGGGGTCAAGAAATGCCCCTGTCTTCCCCTTTATCCATCCAGTGTAATGGAATAAATCAAAGTTTGTAAAAAAGATGCCACAGTTGACCCTTCTTTTGTTTCCAACTCAGTGTTGCCGCTGCTCAGATCCACCAGTGCTGTCCAAAGGCCAGGCCTAAAGGTGTGAGTCATGGTACTCAAATAAGGCAGACAACCTCTTAGCTCAGCAATACCATTGTCTGCAAGAAGCACTAGCTGCCTTTATCTTGCGTTGCCAGAGTGGATGCCTGAGAGAGCTAGAGATCTGGGGAAGCCAGTCTAAGTGCGAGTGTGGCTGCTCTGACGCCAAGCTGTCCAGGGCAAATACCATGTCTTCAGCATTAAGAACTCTTAAAAGCATACCACTGGCATGTCCTATCTTAGCTAAGCATATGTTGACGCATGAAACCCAAAACAATTTTTATCAAGAATACTGCCAATTACTCCAGAGCTTCTGCTCAAGGACCACAACAGAAGTCAAGGGCCAAAATTAACCAATTATGGTTTCTTAAGAATATTTGTTTTCAGTCTCGGTTCAGCATGCACATGTAAGGGAGCTGAGTAGGTCCATAGGGAGAAGAGACAAATTAGAAAGAGACTGCTTCTCCCTTGCAAAAACAAAAACAGCAGAATAAAAGGGGGAAGAAAGAGAGGAAGAGAGGGAAGGGAAGGGAAGGAAAAACATTTCACTAAATCATCAGAAAAATTAGTGGTTATGACTGGAAATAATGATATACAAGGGGGAATTCTTTATGGTCATTTTTTGTTATGTACTCATATTTAGATGTTTGATTTTTTTATGGTGAAGTTTATAAATAAGAAATAAGAATAAAGCTTGAGGTTAGAACACAGCTTGCTTCTACAAGAATAAGATGCTATCTGGAAATATTCTCTTTTTTATATTGCATTTTTAACACAAAGAATAAAAAGCACATGATGCAGTTAGAGGTGGATTGACAGTGACATTTCATTAATGGTTTGAATAAAGCAATTTCTTTCTAGCTCACAGTACCCAAACAGGCAACCACAGCAGCAAGGCAGCTGCCCTAATGACTCTGTTGCAGATACATCCATTAAAGATAAATAACTACACATAATTATATATATTTAAACTAGTAGACATTTCTTGAAGAAAAGGGACTTTATACTATTTTCAAACTCAACCTTCTTTTCCCATTTCTCATGTTCTGTTTCTGAAAAGAGAAGGCAAATGTGACTGCATAATAATCTATCAAGTCAATCCCCCTGAGGATGTATATCACACAATACAGTGCAACCTCATTACACTGTTCTGGCATTAAATGGCACTCTACATACAGCATTTCAATTCAAAAGTCCACCTTAGATCCTAGAGGTGGAGTCCAGACAGCAAAAGTATGTATCAGGAAAACCCACGCTGAATCCCTTCATAGTCTGCATTTACTAGGTGTTGGTATAATTGTGGGAATTAACAAATACGATCCAAAAGAGAATAAGCAAAGGTTATTTGTTCAGAGCTTGCTGTAGCAAGGGAGTGAGCCACCATCACACGCACTCAGCAGCAACACACACACACACATACACACACACACATACACACACACACATACACACACACACACACACACACACACACACACACACACAGGCAGAAGTGTGAAAACAAAAAGGAGGCTTCAGGAATGCCGTGCCCAGAGGCTGTAGGCAAAGAGAAGGTGTAAGTGGGCCAAATAGAAGGGGCATCCTATGTGATCAGTTTGGGGTGCAAATCTGCCTTTCTCCACATGGCCTTACTCTGGAAGTGGAGGCAGAACTGGGAAAGCATTACTCCTATGCTGGCTGTTTGGGGCTGATTGCTAAGGAGTTACTTTTTTTCTCATTTATTTTTATTTTTCAATTATATCTGACAATCAATATTATATTGGTTTCAGGTGTACAGCATAACATATAATTAAAAAGTCCTTACTCTGATACATCTGGTTCCCATCTGACACCCTCTGATACATGGTATTACTACGTTACTGACTGTACACCCTCTGCTGCACCTTACATCCCTGTGACTATTTTGTGACTGAATTTGTACTTCTTGATTTCTTTCCCTTTTTCACCCACCCCTCCCACCCTCCTCTCACCACCCACCCAACAAATCTAGTACCCATCTGATGCCACCCACAGTATTGACTATACTCCATGTTACACCCTATGTCCCCATAACTATTACTTTGTAACCACCTAAGTGAACTTCCCAATCTCTTCCCCTCATTTCACCTCCTCCTCCAAACTTCCTCCCATCTGGCAACAAACCAAATGTTTTCTGTATCTATGAATCTGTTCCTATTCTGCTTGTTTATTCTCTTCTTTGGATTGTACCTATAAGCAAAGTCCACTTGTATCTGTCTTCCTCTGTTTGACACTCTACTCCATGCAACACCCTTCGTGTCTTTTGATTGGAGCTTTTTTTTTTTTTTGTATTTTACTTTATTTATTTATACAAGCTATGCAACTATTTCAAACCATTTAATTCCTAGCAAATGTAATAAAGTAGGAAAAGTCTCTCAATAAAAATGTATTAGATGTGACCAAAATTATCCAATTTAGAGGTAATAATAATCAACTGATTTTAAAAATACTATCTTTAAAAAAGCCTAGAATATAACTTCAAAAATA
>PVJL010002029.1:0-220683 GCA_004026885.1 Lyroderma lyra | reverse complement strand
TGTGTGTGTGTGTGTGTGTGTGTGTGTGTGTGTGTGTGTGTGTGTGTGTGTGTGTGTGTGTGTGTGTGTGTGTGTGTGTGTGTGTGTGTGTGTGTGTGTGTGTGTGTGTGTGTGTGTGTGTGTGTGTGTGTGTGTGTGTGTGTGTGTGTGTGTGTGTGTGTGTGTGTGTGTGTGTGTGTGTGTGTGTGTGTGTGTGAGTATGGGTGTGTGTGTGTGTGTGTGTGTGTGTGTGCACGCATGTATGTCCAGGCGCAGGAGTGCCTGTTGGGAGCAGTGGGTAAGCTCTACAGAATGCTGAGGAGACACAAGCTTGAGGCTCAGCTGCTCATTCTGGAGCTGGCATTAGTAGCAACTCCAGATAAGGGATAAGTGCCTCAGGCTCACCTGGAAAATGTGCTCAGTAACACTGGAGTAGAAAAAAATAATGGAACCCTTTCAAATTTGTCCGCAATGAGGGAATTTCTATGTCTCGGTCTAGGAAAAGTTGACAAAAAATTAAAGCCGGCTTTAGAAATACATTTTTAGGGATTCCTGGGAAGCAAGTAAACTAGAAAATATGATCAGGTAAGGGTCTGGATGGTGATAAAATAGATGATAGATGTAAATAGATAGATAAATTAGATGATCGATGGTAGATGGATAGATAGATATGAGTACATGCTATTTGTAAACAGAGAATTAAGGAAGATTCATGTTTGGAAAGGCTGGAAAATCAGGACAGTTTCCAGAAAGGACCCAGAAAAGTCTCCAGTTAAAAGAGAAAATTAAAAAAAGAGAGAGAGAGAGAGAATTAAGAAGCTCACTTTATTTTTAAAGTGTGCTCAAGATGTAAGAGGTCTTTCCACTAGACCATAACTCCTCAGTCTTAAAGCCAGAAGATGCTGCCTGGGGTCCCTAAAGTTGCATCCAATGAGTGAGAGGAAAGGTCGTGGCCAAGAAAAGCTCTTTAAGTCAGTATAAATACAAAAATGGATGTCTGTATCTCACCGGCCCATATCCAATATCTGCTCACCTTCCACAGAAAGCTTCATGGTCCTTTTGCCCTCTGCCTTCTCCACTCCCTACGTAAATTCAGAGTGTCCTCTTGTTCCTCTAATCCCACATAGCTCTTTATTTGAACATTTCATAACATTGTTCACATTCCCTTGTGTTTGTCAGAAAAAATTGGTCCCCAAAGATGCCCATGTCCTTATCCCTGGAGAACTTTAAAGGTATGTTACGGACGCTGAGATGACTTTTCTGGGTGAGCTCAAACTAATCACATGAGTCCAAAAGAAAAAAAAGAAAAGAAAATGAAACAAAACAAGACAAAAAAAGAAAGAAAGAAAAGAAAACAGAACCTTTCCTGTCTGTAATTAGCAAGAGGAAGATGTGATGACAGAAGGTCAGAAAAAGGAAACCTTGCTGACTTCAAAGACTGAGGTAGGAAGCCATGAGCCAAGGAGTACAGGCAGCTTCCAGAAGCCAGAACGGGCAAGGGAATAGATTCTTCTACAAACCCTCCAAAAACAAGCACAGCCCACGCCCCCACCCAATCTTGATTGTACCTGATCAGACTTCCGAGCGCCAGAATCGTAAGACGATAAAGAGAGTAGTCACTCTCACAACAATAGGCTGCAAGCCCTCGAAGAGCAGGCGTCTTCTGCTCTTTCCTCATACATATTCAGCCGTGCCTGATGCACGGTAAGCAGCCAATAAATAAACATATGTTGGCAGAATGAGTAAAGAAGCGAAGTACATATGTACACAGAACTAAGTACCAACGTATGGCACTGGACACAAGGAAAGATACCCATAACTTGAAAGTGACAGTCAGAGAAAACAGTCCCTTGGTGGGGAGGCGGGAAGATGCTACCAGGGACCACGTTTTGCCAAATCATCTGCCCCTTTGATACACCAGGGTGGAAAACTGCATAGAAAGGTAAGTTCATACGGAATTACGTACCAAATTGAAGAAAACAAAGATGTGGGAAGGTAGAATGGAGAGAAATTCATTCTGGAGAGGGTTATGTATGAATGTGGACTTGACCTGGACTTTGAAAACCAGCATTTGGGTAGGTGGAGAAGGAAGTGGGGCCTTACAGAAGAGGCGAGGCACTATGGCCGACAGAGAGGAGACTGGCTTTGCAGGAGTAAAGCTATGACTGCTAAGTATAGTTACATCATAGAAACAGCTAAGTTCTCCCCAAACGCCAACGCTTTCTCATTCTCCTGATGACCCTCTAAAGTGGTGTCAAGGACATCTTGAGACATTTTTACTTTTGTGTTCTTGACTACCCAGCATTGGATCCCCCCTCTCGGGTGTAGAGAAATTCTTTTGCAGTGAGTTTTGGGGCTCCCTTTCTCTCCCTGCTGACCAGAGTCTGCAAAGTCCAGACACCTGCTGCTGCCTCTTCCCCACTGGCAACCAGGTTTGGCCATCAGAGGTGAATCAGGAACAATCAGCATAAAGAAAGTGACCGGGGGAATTTCTTCTAGCAGCAGCATGATACCAGCACCTGCATTCCAGAGGCGGTAAGGGCAGGAGGCTCGCCCCTTGCTTTGAGCACATTTTATGAGCCTGATAATCCAGGTTTCTCCACGATTCTTTGAGCTACTCAAATCCCATCATAAAAGTTCTTCTGTACCTCAATTGATTAGAATAAATTCCTGTTGTTCACAAATAAGAACCCTGGCTGATACCATACATATAAAAATTCTTGTAGGAATTTGAAGCTCAGAAAGGTAAAGTGGAGGGGGCAGGAAAGGAAGGAGGGAGAGCCAAACACACGGTGGTGATGGAAACAGAGCTCACACGGGTGGTGAGCACACAATGCAGATGATGCTCTGTAGAATTGTGCACCTGGAACCTATGTAACTCTTGATATCCAATGTCACCCCAGTAAGTCTAACGATAAAAATTTTTTATATAAAAAAGAAAAGTAAAGTGGCTTGCCCAAGGTCACACAACTCATGCTTATCTGATCATGAAGCTTATATTTTTATCAACACTAATCATTAAACATTCAAAATGAGAATTGGACTATGAAAGTCTTCTTATCTTGTGGATACTTCATACAAGACCTAAGAAACGAGAGGCCAATTCCATGGGAAGGCAGAGTTTATGGGGGGGGGGGGGAGCAGGACTTTCTGAGCACATCATGTTTGAGCCACCTCTTAAACAATGGGTGGGAGTTGGCCAAGTTGGCAAGGAGAAGTTGGAGGGGGGCTTTCCAGGCATCAGGAACACCAGAAGCAAAGGCATGGAAACACGGCATTTCAAGGGCTCTATATTAATATCTATTGCTGCCTAACAAATAACCCTCAGACTTAGTGGCTTAAAACAACTCACATCTATCATCTCAGTGTCTGTGGAAAGCAATCTGGGCACGGCTTAGCAGGATCCTCTCCTTCAAGATGTCTCACAAGGTGGCAATTAAAGTGCTGGCCAGCACTGACGGCTCATCTGAACGCTCAAAGGAAGGATCCATTTCCAAGATCACATGGTTGTTGGCATATTTCAGCTCTTGAAGGGTTGTTGGACTAAGGGTCTTGGTTCCAGGCTGCCTCTTGGCCAAAGACAGCCTTTAGTTCCAAGTGGTTCTCTCCAATATGGCCACTTGCCTCACCAAAGTGTGCAAGCCAGGAAGGCAATAGAGAGTTTGCCAGCAAGACAGAAGTGACATCCCATCACCTTTGTCACATTCTATTACTTAGGCAAGTTGCTAGGTCAGCCCATGCTCAAGAGGAAGGGATTCCAGAGGGAAGAGACTACCAGGAGATGGGAATTGTTGGGTGTCCTTTGAGAGTCTGCCTCCTACAGTCCGCTTGGGGAATTGCAGGTGGTCCTTGTACTAAGAGGGTGGTCCCATAGCCCAAGACCAGAGATGGGCAGGGACAGAGCACCGGGGGGCCCTCACACACCATGCCAAAGAACCAGGGTATCGTCTTGTAAGAGGTGGGATCCCTCTTTTCTTTTCATGCACCTTTTGGTTTGGTTTGGTTTCTCAATACCAGTTCAGTTTCTTTAGTTCCCTAAATTCCCGTCTTACACAATCCACACAGTCAGTTCCCCATCTCCTCCCCATGTTTCCATCCTCTATCAGGTACCAGCACGTGCATTACTTAGACACATCTGGGCAAGACTGAAACAGATACAAATACAATCAGTTAAACTTCCCTGACCCCAAGCAGGTGACACCTCCACATCCATCACCTGAAATGTAGGCAGAGATTTGGTTTTGGTGGTCTGAGAAAGCAGGGGAGTAGAAGGAGTAGGTCAGGCAAGGACTAGAAGGCCTCCCTAGGAGGCTAGACCTGTCCCACTCGCCTTTCCGTCTCTGAGTTGTTCTCTAATCACAGTGCTGCCACCCGTCTTGAGTGTTTCCAAATCCATCATCGGCTCCCCTGTTCGGAAAGAGGCCCCAGAAAAGCCACAACTTCCCAAATGGCAACCACCTTTCCCTGAGGAAATGGCCTCAGGTCATGATCCCTCGTTGCTGCAAATGCCACTTGATGATGGTGACCACAATACTGACGGCTCTTTCTCTTCCTCTGGGTTGAAAACTGTGCACGGTTCTCGCTTCTACAGATTTTCACTGACTTCTTCACCTTGATTACTTTCCCCGCACGTGTACGAGCGCGTTCTTGCCTACGCTCGTTTCTCTGTGCTTAATAAAGCCTTTTATGGGCTACTTTGTTGGCAGGAAGCCCCTGTCCCCCGTTGTTTGATCTGTGGCCTCTGGGTGTGCAGAACGAGTCCTGAGTAAGCATTACCCTTCCAAACGCCGCTAGCCACGTCCAAAGCATAGCCTCCAAGGTTCCATTTGGAAGCCCTGGGGACTCCTTGCCTCTGATCCTTTAGATCCCTTTGGCCTTGATTCTTGCTTCAACCATTATTAATCGCCCGAGAAAAGAAATAAAGACTGAGATAATTCATGGGTTTTGATAATTCACACTCACCGGTTACTGTGCATCCATTTGGAGGATGGCCGCTTTTTAAAAATGGGTCGTGACAACATTCCAAATGCAACAGCTTTCATCTCTCAGCCAGAGGACATCTGCTTGCCTGTTAGGACATTTTTACCTTCTAGGTTCAGGCCAAAACTGTCCCCCTGCTCCCTGAGCACATCTCCCTGCTGGAGTATTGCTCTTTCCCTTTGTTTCCTCCTCCTTCCAACACTTTTCCCTCATCCCTCCACGTAGTATTTTACCTCTGATTAAGAGAAATTCTGCAGCTGACAGGCGATTGTATTGTCTTTGAAGCGTGCTGGCTCCAGGCTAGTTTCTGGCTGGAGAAACAACTTACTGGAATTACTTAGAAATCTCCTTTCCACGTTTGTTTCCTACTCTGTATTTATTCATGGAGGAGAACGTCAGTGATCAGGAGGGAAAGTACCAGCTGTCAGTTTTCTCTGTGAATCATCTGAGGATGCATTTCCCAGCTTCCTCCCATCCCACAATATATTGAGCAAAGTCCCTCTTTCCCTAACTACCTCCATTTCCCTACTTCATCCTCTCTTCCTCTTGACTCCTAGCATTACCCCTGCTTGGGAGAGGCATTAAATTTTACATCAATTACCTAGCAAGAAAAGCCTGACTGGAATCTCCCCGCAAAGACACATTTCCTTTGGATGTCACCTGGGCCCCTGCTCCCTTTGCAAAGCACACAGACAGGCATGGGCCTTAGGGGGTTACAAGATTTGTTTAACTGCTTCAAAATTATTATTTGCATGCAGAACACCTTGGAACAAAAGTCCCTGTGTGTATAAAAATGCCACAGGATTAAGCCTTTGTTTGGGTCTCTTCTAAAAAGAAGTGTGATCATACAAATAGCAAGGACACCTGAGAGCTAAATGAGCTATCAAATGACCTAATAGACTTGGTTAAGAAATGTAATTGGGCACAGCCTCCATTCTGCAATACTCTGATCAGTTTATGCTTTACAATTGTCCCTCATTTCTCCACAAGTTGTGCCTTTGTCTCCAATAAGGGGGTCTGCAGCCAGGCCTGCTGGTGAGACCAGGAAAGATGATAAGAGAGTGAGGCCATTCAACAATGGAGTCGGCAGGTGCACGGTGCCTGGCACTTGCAAGGACCCAGGAAATGTTACTCAATGAGCCATTCGGACTACCAAGACCATGATCCATTAGTTACCGAGCCAGGATGAACAACCTGGATTCAAGGTAAAAGAAATGGCAAGACCACCTAGGTCCTTGAGGGTAGATATCTAACAAAAGCACAGCAGACTCTCTATTACCCAGAACTCAAGCAGCTGGCACTCTCAATTCCCCAGTTGCTTGAGATTTTGACAGTTGCTTGTGACTGCCAGTTGCTTGAATTTCAGTTAATTCCAGGAGAGTCTACATACATTTTTTTTTGTCATCTACCAATCTCCATGAGTGTGGGTTAACTGAGAGTCTACTGTTTGTATTTTTAAAAGAAATAATAAAGACAAAATTCAAGTGGATTGTTATATACAAGGAGCAGGAGGAAGAGAGTGGGACGAGAATATAGGTTTCTGTTACTCTCAATAGCTCTGGGGTCCATTGGTGATTTCATGAGAGAATAGGTAAGTAGCAAAGCCATGCATGGACCAAAGACGATAGCATGTCATGAGGTGAGAATGATCACTAATTGATTCTGTGCACTGGTGAGATACAAGTAATTTTCCAGGGGCTAAAATTTTTATTATTCTGAAATAATTGTCTATGCATATATCACTTGTACTTAAAGAAAATCTAAGTTAATATCTGTTTAACTGAGAAATTCTCTCCAAAGGCTTTGGTAGATTATTTTTCCCCCTCAATAGTGTGAGGGGTGTGACTGCTACTTTTAATGCCTTCCCTGTGATGCACTGAGCAACATGTGGTTCACTGTGTCTGGACCATAGGGTCAAGTTCAGGACAGACTGGGCCTAACTGTGCTGGGCAGAGTACATATGACAGCCCAGCTGACTCATATGACTTAGCAACTCTGGCACTCATTGGAAGACATGAGAGCACAGTGCTGGGGTGTCCGACCCAAGTTCAAGTTCCAGGCCTGCTGCCACTGAGTTAACCTGAGGCACATCCCTTAGCCTGCCAGCTTCAGTTTCTCCAATGTCAACTAGAGTGTATTAGTTCCCTAGAACTCTCATAACAAAGGACTACAAACTGGGTGCCTTAAGATAACAGAAATCCTTTCACAGTTCGGGAGTATAAAAGCTCCTGGTACAGGCTCTGGGTAAGGAACATCCCTGCCTCTTGCAGCTTCTGGTGGCTGCTGACATTCCTTTGTGTTCTTTGGCCTTTGGCTATATCTGTCTAATCTCTGTCTCTCTCTCACCTGGCCTTCTCCCTGTGTATCTCTGTCTTCTCATGGCCTTCTTATAAGGACACCAATCATTGGCTTTAGGGCCCACACTTTTCCAATTTGGCCTCATCCTACCTAACGACATCTGCAAAGACCCTTTATTCCAAATAAGGTCACACTTTGAGTTTCTAGGTAGACATGAACTTCAGAAGGACACTAGTCAACTCAATAACATGGAGATAATGATATATGAGGGATATCATAAGATATATATATATCACCCAGCACAATATAAGCATTCATCATCACCATCATCATCATCATCCATCATCTCATGGAAAGGACTCTATTCAACCCTGTGAGTTAGGTGTTATTATTATTACCTTCATTTCACAACCAAGGAAATTGAATCCTCAGGTATTTAAGGCAGTTGCCTAAGGTCACATAGGAAGTATGTGATGAAACCAGAATTCAAACTCAGGCAGTCTGGCTCCCAAATTCCTCTAAGATTAAAAAAGAAGATTTGAATAAAACACTTAGCCAGCATTCAGTATACCCAAAACAGTCAATAAATGCTGGTATAGTAACTATGCCTCCTTCTGCCAACGCTTTTCCCATTCCCCTTCCTCTCAGTTCAGGTGCTCAGGTTGTTAGCCCTGTTGACACAAAGCCAGAGCCAACTGTCCCATATATAAATGTCCAGGCTGTTCAAGTTCCATCCAGTTTCCTGGGGTGTCGTGCCCTCTTTGTGATCTTGCTCTGATTCTTTCCAATGTCCTGACCAGAGTGTCAGGAAGGGTCAGAGAAAAGGAGGGTGCCACAACTCTCTCTGCCAACAGTGGGTGCTTCGTTCCTGGTGTGGGGGCACAGCTAAGCAACAGACTGGAAGACACATCTCAAGGACATCCACCCATTGGGGCCACCCACTAAACCCAGGAACTTGTGTGCTGTCCATGGCACAAAGATCCTTGAGAGCTCCATTACTGAACAAAACCACCCTGAGATTTAGGAAGACCACCACCAGAGGAGAAAGTGGCTTTCTGATGGCATCAGAGGGAGGAGCGCTCTCACTGCTGAGCATGCATCCTGAGGCACCCTTCATCTCACCGTGCCCCACACTGCCCTGAGCAGGAGGTGTTCACAGCACTACTCCACTCCTCTGGGAATGGGGATCAACTCCACCCACTGCCAGTCATGCTCTCCCCTCTGCTAACTGATGCAGGAGGAGCAGCAACCTCACCCCAGCCCTGCTCTCCTCCTGCCTTTCCCGTTATTGCCCGAATTCCAGCACAGACATGGCAGCTGTAGAAATTCAGCCACTGACAGAGTGTGCACGCTTACTTGAGGTGGAAGAACTGAGTAGATCCCCTGACAACTTAGGCAATGTCGGGTCAAATTGGTTCATCCTCCCCAAACCAACAGCATGAGGACAGGCTTTCTCCAAGAGGTAAAGTGAGGGACAGCTCTTGGCAAATGGTGACGCAAGCAATCTGCTGCCGCTGCTCCACCCTTCCCCTTTTGGGGTTCCTCCCTCCACCCTCCCAGGGACCTTTCGCTCCTGTGTCATGTGGAGGCACCCACCCACTTCCACATCCCTGCCTTCCCTCCCTTCTTCCTCATGAGACATACTTTTCCTGGCCCCAGACTTCCGAGGGCTCGGCCTCACTTTTATAACTGTGAAAGTTATTAAAGCAAAAAAAATCCCTGCTCATCTGTCAGTCATGTCTTGGGCTTCACCTCCCAGGTGCCATTAAACTTAACGCGGGTCAAAGGTATTATATCACAGATGCAGCTGGCGAAGAGCCTCAGGTCATCCCTCCATGTGCTGGTGCCCCCCGCGGCTGCTAAGACCGGGGCAGACTTTACACTTGATGCTCTGAGTGAGGGGACCAGCATTTCTATGAACTGGCTATTAAGCCCGTGAAGCCCACTAACAGAAAGTAATCCCATCTTTGTGCTGGGGATGCTGGGGACCCCTGGAGAAGCTGAACAAGCGATCATGTCCCCATGGGCCTGGGCTCCAGCTGCGGGTCAGAGCCGAGGTCACCTTTCACGAGTGTGCGCCTGCTGCACCCTGCTCTGGCTGGTTCCTCCTCAGCTGCCCCGCCCTGCCTCCCCCCATGTCCCCCCACCGCCGGGCCCGTGCAGTGCACTGGAGTCCTCAAGACCCCGCTGACACGACAGCGACAGGGCTCAACTCTGCCCAGACATTTTAACAGGGGTTTGGGGCTCCTGAGGATTGATTGTGCGATCCGGAAAGCATAAATTATAACCAATTTACTTTTTCTATCTGCACTCTCTTTGCTTGCCTTTCCAGTCTATCTGAAATGCATGGGAACGCTCAGGTTTTTCCTTGCCTAATACCCTCCTCGTGCTTGTTGCTGTATTTGGAACATGGCTTAAAAAATACAAACCTACTATTTTGGTATTCCAAGTACCTCATAGAAATAGAACCATACCATATTTATGTGCATATGAGTATATGAATTCCACTTATATAAGGTACCTGGAATAGTCAGATTCATAGAATGGAGGTTATCAGGGTTTGGGAGGAAGGAATGGGGAGTTAGAGTTTAATGGGGATGGTTGCACAGCATGGTGAGCACGATGCCTCTGAGCTGTATACTTAAAATGGTTAAAATGATAACTTTAATGTTATGTATATCTTACCTAACAGTATATATAAAATGTATAAATATAGCAAATATATACCATATACAGTATATGTTATACAACATATACACTATACATATATACATACATACACATATATATATAAGCTCAATTCTTATTTAGGTATGCTTTCTTTTTGCAGTTTTATAACTCTATTCAACAATCAGAAAGTAGTTCTCATCCACATTAACTGTTTTGAAAGTGGTGACAGGTACATAGATGACCAATGTACAGAGCTTATTGGGTGACTCCTCGTCCTCGTTACGCTTTCTGGACAACCACACCCGGATATGGTGTGGGACGTTCCTCATTCTTTTGGCCCAGGCAGCTTTGTTGAGTCCAGTGTCAGTGTGCACAGCCAGAGTTCCCATCTCCTTCATGGCAAAGTTCCGGATCCCTCAGACTGCCCGAGGGGCACACTTCTTGAAACCCACTCCCTGGGCTTGTGAATGTTGATGGGGCCTTCCCTAGCCACTACCTCGTTGATGGCAGAACGGCCCTTCTGCTCACCACCCTTCTTTGGGGAGCCATCCTGCCGGGCCCACGTTGGAAAGGCTAGATAGAAACTAATTTCAAACAGTTTACATTTTACTTTTTGATCTCTCCTTCTTTCTCATATTTTATGTCTCCTGGAAATCTCCGAGATTTGGGTTTTACACAGTCAAGAGGAGTGCCACTCTGATAAAAACCCCACAGCTCTCTCGCCTCTCTCTGCATCCCCCACAGCCACCCTCTTCTCGGTTGCTTTTAAGCAGAAAGCTTTACTAGTTAAAGAGAAAGTCCGCGATTTTCAGTGGTACATTTAATAATTCATAAATCATGAGAGGTTCAAACAGGTTCAAAGTTTAAAAGTTTAAAAGTTTTGCTGAAGCTTTAAAGTTTAAACTGTCAGAGGCTTTGACAAAAAACTTTTCCTGTCTGGAATATTTAAGATTGTTGTGTCATATAATATTCAGGACTCTATTATATCCTCCTCTCCCAAAATGCTTCTCCTGAGAAAAGCCCAGCTCTGTTGGTGTCACACAGTTTCCTTTGTGGCCCTGAGCACCCAGGTCCGGGAGGCCAGAGGGACAGGAGCCAGCCTGCGGAAGGGCTGGGTGTCGTGACAACCTGCAGTTAGTTGGCCACAAACACTGTTGTGTGGGGATTTCTCTTTAAAAGAATGGAAATTGTAAAATGAGAGCCTCGCAAATGTGTGTAGCAAGGTCTTGGCAGAAGACAGTGAGTTGTGTATAATCTGCTATTTCAAAATCTGGAAGCAAAGAGGACAAATCTTCCTCTGGCCTCCAGATGACCTCTAATTTTTCAGGCATAATTACTGTATTTGCATGTGCAATTGAGTGTGGTGTCAGCCACCCACGCCAAAGCACTTTTTGGAGTGTTTGGGGACAAGAGCAAACACAGTCATTTCCATTTCAGACTGTGTTGGGCCAAGCAAGTATGGAACGTGGAGATCGTGTCTGACCCTCTAGCCTTGGACCCCAATGCTGTGGTTTTGCTAATGCCACTCCAGTTCTCAGAGACCTCCCACTGGTTCCCACTGCCTGGCCCCCACTGGTCTTTTGGGTCAGATCTGAGGACTTGGTCATGAACTTTCAGTGCCATTATGACTCACATCAGACGCTCACTGCAGACAAGAAGACTCTCTACCACCCTTCCCACCTGCCTTTCTTCCTGCTGTCTCCAACCCTTTCTGTTTTCTGTTTCTCACAGCTGAGAAGACTCTTTTCACCAAACACTCCTTTGTATTTCCTCAAAATTCTCCTCTTCCATACGGTCCCACAAGCGGTCAGCATCAATGCCAAAAACTACATCAGCATAATCAAAGTCTTTTCCTAGGTCCCAGGGTTTGGTGACAGGATGGTGTAGAATGATCATGACGTGAAGATAGCAGCACTGGACTCCCAACGTTGGTACCCACCTGTGGACAATAACCATACTTTCACGCAAATCGCAAATCGTCTCCTTTAACCCTAATATCCTCCCAACCACACCTTTGCCTCCTGTGGTGAGACTTAACCCTTGGTGCTCTGGGGTTTCTCCAAGGGTTGCTAATAAGAAAATACAACACTGATTTTCAGCTCTCTCCTAGGTAGCTGCTTGGTGGCATCTCTCACTACCCACCACTGTCTTCTTGGCTATTCTCTTGACTTGATTTGACTTGTATCTCCTCTTTTTCTGCCTGTCTCCCTGACTCGTGTAGGTCTCCCTTCTCCAGCTCCTCTCCCTCGAGCATGGGGCGCTCCCCACAGTGCACTGGGAGCTGGCTCCTCCTTCACGCCGCGGTGCTGCCCCTGGTCTGGCTCCTTTACCTGTGGCTTGGACGACAACCCAAATCCTAGTGACCCCCAGTCTGGGGCTCTGCTCCTCAACTCTCTCCTGGGCCCCAGCACCATCTTTTCATCTCTAAACTGTATCCCCAAACTAGAGGTCAGCAAACTCAATTACCATTTATTGATTGTGCGTTCTCTGAATAAAAATCCATGACACACAGAGGAGCAGACTCCCCCACATCCGTCTCGAACTCAGTATTTTGTTTTCGTTTTCTAAAGCATCTTTTAATTTAATCAGGTATCTGGATGTCCAAAGTAGAAATCTCAGAGTCACCCTGAAGGTCTCCCTGACTCGACTTCCCTATCGTACTTGAGAGCAATCCCTATTACGTAAACACTAACACTCTCTCCCCTCCTCTCACTCGTCTTAACTCACTGCCACTTCCTCAATTCAACCTTTCATCATCTCTTGTCCTAGCTGTTGTGATGACCTTCCCTTCTGGCTGCTCTTCTCCCAGTTTTTCCTGCTTTCAATCTTTAAAAAGTCTCATGGGAAACAATCATGTCCCTTTCTGTCGACTATACCCTTTTCCAAAGCTACAGTCCACGCTCCTAGATACAAGGCCTTTCCCAGTCTGGGCCTCATTGACCGTATCAGCTACATATTCAGCCACAACCCTCCTCCTCCTCTCTCGCTCTTCACCAAACCTCCTTCTCTTTTCAGAGCATGAAGCCTCGTCCATGTCTCCACACCTTTGCAAAAACGGTTTCTTCTACCTGGAGGATCCTAATCCTACTTCCTGCCTGGTGGGTCTCTATGGCTCCATCGGGCTTCACTCACCTTCACCATGAAGCTTTCAGGATTCCTGTCAGCAAACAGACACTCCCCCTACCCTCACACTCCTAGACCACTCCATTCAATACCCAGAGTCTCTCCCTTGGACATGCTGTCCTTACCTGTGGGACTCTGACTATTTATCTTTGACCCCTTAGCACATAATACAGTGTCTGACACTGCAGGTGCCAATCTCACTTCTGAATGAATTAAATCTTGTGGATAACTAAGTACAGTTAGGGTGGGAAAGCATAGTCCCTAATTCAGGTTCTTTGTTCTTCTCTGGGTGCAACTTGATAAATTTTTACTATTTCTATATGGTAAGTTTGAAGAGAAAAGAGAATGGGAAAATTCTCATCCATATGAATTGTCTTCCCACCAGACTCATCTACTTTTCCCTGTGGGTTGTAAAATCCATTTACCCAGTGGCACACATTTTCGGTATCATGTGTAACAGATACCAGAGTGACTATAAATCATATTGTGCTAAAGCCATGCGTGTATTTGTATGTTCATAGAGGACTCTGTAGTTGAATCTTTGTTCTGTTACGTGAATTAGGATGTGTTAGTGAAATACAGGCACTGGAATCTTTGTCAGTAGGTTTTTCTTTGCCTCAATCTATGGGGAGACAGCATAGTTTATCTTTGTATATGTCAGGCTTTGAAATCAGACAGACCAGGGTTTAAATCCTGGCTCCATCAGCATGTGACCTGTAGCTTGTCACTTCACCTCTCCACCTCAGTTTCCCCATCTGTAAAATGGGAAAAGTGATGCATCACAGGGTCATTGTAAAGATTAAGTCGATCCTGTCTTTAAAGCATATGTCACAGAGGGAGCCCTCAATCATTGCTCAGGCAAGTACTTGAGTGCTAATGATTGGCACTTAATGCTGTTGATTGCCCTAACCATTACCAAAGTATTATATATTATGTAACTATATATGCACACCCACATCCAGGGATATATAAACATAAATATAATATGTTTTTCTGTATGTGTGTGTGTGTGTGTGTATACACACACACACACATATATATCTATATATGTATGTTTATATTGCCTAACATAAACATAAAATCCTTGCACCAACCCTATGATATAGGTACTATAATTATCTCTACTTTACAAAGAAAGAAACTGAGACAGGTTAAGTAACTTACCCAAAGTCACGCAACTAGTAAGTAGTAGACCTGGAATTTAAACCTAGGTAATGTAGAGTCAAACTCCATGTTCTTGACAGGCATTAAAATGTCCCACAACACTTCAATAATACACTCTTCAAGTCAATAAATGGTAGCTATTATCATCATTATTACTATCACCATCATCACCATGTCACCACCACCATCATTGTCCAGGATACCAACATATCTATCTCATTTATAGAAGTGTTCTAGCAAGACTGGCTTCTCAGTCAGCACTAGGGTGGTAACTTTGTTGCACAAATAAAATTGCTTTCAGCTGGCAGCCTCTGAGGTGGCCCCAAAGGTCAATCCAGTGTGATGTTAATACTTGGACAGTAGGAAATACTGTCAAGGGAGGCCTTGGGATTCCAAAACAATCAAGCCAGGATACAAGCTTATGCCATCAGAGCATGTGACCCTGGCACAACTTCATCCTCTTGCTTGATGTCTGCCTTCTTTCTTGCTTCCCAACCAACTCTTGCCAGATAGTGAGACTTTATAATCATTATCTGTCTCAGATCACAGCCCACTGTCATCAGACATGGATGCGCTTGCTCGGATTGTCCACACATTCCATCTCTGAGCCGGGAAATGAGAACTTCTAATGCAGTATCCTTGTTTTGTTATAATAAACACAATTACTTGTAAAATATACAAGTGGAATTACATGTCTCTTAGTGCTTTATTTTTTATTGTTAGACTTATTGGGGTGACATCTGTTAGCAAGGATTACATAGGTTTCAGGCATACAATTCTACAGTGCATTGTCAGCTTGATGTATAGTAAGTTCACCACCTAATGTGACTTCTCTTTCCATCACCTTATATTTAGCTTCCCCCCCTCCTCTCCCACCCCCTCCCCTTTCTCCCCTCCCTGACCCACTCGTCCCCAAATAAACATTAAACTATCGATTGTGTCCATGGGTTATTTGTTTGTTCAGTTCTTTTTTTTCTTTGCTTTCAGTTTTATATTCCGCATATGAGTGAAGTCATGCAGTTCTTTGTTTTTTCTGTCTGACTTATTTCACTTAGCATGATGATCTCCAGGTCCATCCATTTTGTCGCAAATGGCAATATTTCATCTTTTCTTACAGCTGAGTAATATTCCATTGTGTATATGTACCCCAGCTTCTTTATCCAGTCATCTGTCGCAGGGACCTTTGGGTGTTTCCATGTCTTAGTACTTAAACGAGCCCATGGGCTTATTTACCAGAAATTGTATTCACCTGTGTTTTCTTCCCTGTCATCACTGCATTTACTGACCAGTCCTCTTTGCCTATTTTCCCTCAACCCCAGCCTCCAAGTATGTTCTTTGCCTTAACCTCAAAGAACGATCTTTGTCCTCTATAGTTCATGCAAAATGTTCTTTCCTGAAATATTTTTGCTTTTGGAATCAGGCAGATCTGCCTTTCAATTCTGACCGTTTGGCAAGAGGCGATGCCTTCTCTAAGCCTCAGTTTTGCATACATAAAATGGATAGAATAAAGAAACCAACTTCATAGAGTTGTGATAATTATATGTAATCACAGTAACTAACACTCACTGAGGTTTAACACATGTTGGTTACTATGCTAGGTGCCTTTTTCCAAGCTTGCAGACAAAACTGCTAAATGAAGGCAGAGATTATTATAATGGTCCTATCTGGCAGCTTTCCTGGAGGCACAGCGCCACCCTAATGGAAGGGAACGAAGACTGTCCCAACTGTCAGACCTCTGCACATAGCACCCTGAAACATCTCATTTGATCCTCACAAAAATTCTGTAAGGAAATTATTGGTTCTACCTCCATTTTACAAATGAGAAACTGAAGTTCAGAGAGTGGCATGCCCAGGGTCACCCAATGAACAAGTGACATGCACTATACCAATATAAAAGAGTAGCAGTAACAAGAACAACCAGTGGTTATTGAGCATTCACCAAGTGCCAGGCAGTGTTCTGGAAACGGTACATGGATCATTCCATTGAATCCTCACATCAACTTTAGATTGACACTATTATTAAACCTGTTTTTACAAATGTAGAGATTGAAAATGTATTAAGTGACATGCTGAAGACCATTTGGTCAGTAAGTTGACAAAATCTCAACTTGAAACCTGAGAATCTTAATTCAGAGCTGGAATCTAGCCTATGCTTTCTCTCTCTCAGATGAAATAACAAAATATGCACGTAAAGGGCTTAGCCCAGTGTCTGGCATATAAAAATACACTCTGTTGTCCTTTGTGACTGACTTCTTTCACTCAGCATGTTTCTGAGGCTCATCCATGTTGTGTAATAAACAGTATTATTATGGCTGTATAGGATGCTTAGAGTGCTGTAGACAAAACAGCCAGGAAATGAAGGATTTTAGCTTATAAAATAGGGTTCGGGAAAATGAAATATTTTTTTCATTTTCCACCTCATAATTTTTTTAATGAGAAGTTATTATATATAAAACCTCAGTGGGAAGAAAAGTCACGGAAGATTCAGATATTGCCCTTAAGGAGCTCAGAATTACAAAGGAAACAGGCAAACACACCACTCACACACCATAGGTCTGACTGGTGATTAGCACACATAAACATCAGAGGAGGGAAAATGCATAGCAAATTTTCAACTCACTAGCATGAAACAGAAGCCAAAACTACTTTAAGATGTGAATTGGTTTTTAGGGAAAGAAATAATGACCACCAATAATCTTTGCTTTTAGTTATATGGAATTTAATGATTTTTTTCAATGGGGCAGCAGGGGTGGGGGTGAGAGGTTGAGAGCTCTCACCTGTTCAGCCTTCAGTCAGGACTGGCTGACCAGTCCAGCCAGAGAACTCCAGGAGGGGTGCAGGCTTTTCCATGGGGAATGATTCCTTGTCTTGACATCGGCCCCAATGATCCCATTCTGCGGTGATGTGCTCATGAATGTGCGCTCCAAGCCCAGAGGAATTTCACTGTGACTGACCAATTTTTCATTCACCCAGAGGTCAGTGTTTGAATATCGAAAACACTTCTGATTCAGACAAGCTGAGGAATGATGAGACTAAATGGTTTCTGTCAGCAGAGCTAACCTACATGTGGGAACTTTGGATGTTTCACAAGAGGGCGAGTTCAAGAATTCTTAAAACTAAGAGGTGTCTAGCATATCAGCTGAAGAAAACAGTAAGATAATGAAACATTTACTACAAATGCAAAACTCATAGTGTTTCCAAACATTCCTGTGGGATAAGCAAGACTCTTGCTCAAGATTTGCAGACGGGGCCTCATGGTTTCAAACTCCGGTCATGGAGCAAGGCCAGAGTCCCGGCCATGGGACCAGCCCCTCCTGTGGCCAGCAGCCTGAGCCTCCCCTTACCAGCCTCTGGCTACCTAGGGGTGAGGCTGTCCTCAGGAGCAGGCCAATGGGTGCCTCAGTAAGATTTGTCACCCCTTAGCCTCTCTCTCACCTGGCTTGCTAATCTGAAACTCCAACCTTAGAAATTGATATCCTTGCTCCAATGCAAATACTCCTGGGAGAAGAAACATATCTTTTATCGGTCATTTACACCTCAGTGCAAATGTGTTCATCAGAGGCTTTGCCAAAGAGCCTTGTGTTTTGGAAGGGGGGAGGTGAAATGAACTAAAAACAGGAAAAAAAAATGCCGGAGGATAAAGAGGAAGTACCCAAATCCACAAAAGGACAGACAAAGAGGACAGACAGGGTGCACCAAAGACTAATAAACTCAACCTGTTTCCAGGAGTGCCTCCCTGATGGGATGGAGGGCTGACCCAAACTCACTGGGATCAAACAGACAGGAGAGGGGTGAGAGGCAATTACCTAGACTTGGGGAAACTCAGCACTGTGCCTCTGGCTGTAAGAGGAGGGATCAGGACCTGGCCCTGGTTTGTATGCAGTACCTGTCTCCTCTAGAGCGACCATCTCACCAAGCACAGCAGCACTTTGGGGAGCTGACCGGCGCTGCCCAAACAAAGGAGGAGGAAATCCACACCTGTCTTCCCAGTCACCTGGAGTGCCTTCTTCCGCTTTAATAGTACACCTCTAAGAGACCCCCATCGATTTCATCACATACAGCCTTTGTGCATTCAAAGAAAGTGAGCAGAGTTTGACCAACAGAATGCGACCTTGCACCTGTGAGGAAGGAGCACTCACACTGGATTACTGTTTCTGACTTATCAACAAGGCAACCCCCAAACCTGGCGAGATGATTACTTGTTTCTATAACACGATGATTTCACAATAATCATAAGCGATTAAAACTCAGAACTGTCCACTTGCCCTAAGGGTCAGGAAACCCTATCCATAAGTCATTTTAAAATTCATTGCTTAAAAAATATCCTCTTGGCTTCCTATAGTTGGTATTATTTCTGAGAATCACAAGTCAAAACCAAGCCTCTTTAATGAGCCCAAATTTCCTGGACTTACCGTCAGTGTAGGTTACTGGTGACAAACCCACAAATAGGCTGTCTCTGCATGCAGAACAAACCTGGGATATTGATTAATAATGGTGAGTTAAGGGAGATATTTAATATCAGCTCTAGGTATGTAGACATCTACTTCTTCATTCTTAAGATGCAGGTGTTTAGATATATTTTTTTTATTGGGGTGACATCTGTTAGCAAGGATTACATAGGTTTCAGGCATACAATTCTACAGTGCATTGTCAACTTGATGTATAATCAGTTCACCACCTAATGTGACTTCTCTTTCAAAAACAAATAATAAGTGAATTGTGATGTTAAAAGAATAGGAGTACAAAATATACATGGGATTCTCCCAAATAATCTCACCTGCTGAAAACACAGTTAAAAGGCCTGGAAAAGGAAGCCCCAACTCTCTTTAAAGTGCCTAACATTTGAATCTCATTCTAGAGAATTTCATTTAAGGAGGAGAATGCCTACCTCAGAAACTAGTATTAAAAGATCCTCCTTGTAAGTAAGTCAATGTTTAATAAACTGTAAAACCCATCATAAAATACTTCATACTGCTTTAGTTGTTCCATGAGGCAAACTGTGGCTCAGGCATGCAAAATAACACCTTGCTCATTTTTCTAGATGCCACCAGAAGCCTATATTGAGAGTATTCCTTTTTCCCATTCCAATACATTTTTTAACCTTTCTTTTTTAGTTAAAAAGACTAGAGAATCAAGTTATATTTCTCTTTCTAGAGAAAATTGGTTCTGAAATGCTTTTTAAAGTATGTTTGTGGCATCTGAAAATTCCCTACCTCCCACACTTCAGCTCTAAAATTTAAAAGACTACATCATTTCTAGTTTGATGTATATCCAGACCTGAGAATACAATGCAAGGGAGTGTATGCTATATTTCACTCCACAGTGGAGTCATAGTTTTTTCTTAGACATGGTTTTAGCATAAAGTAAATTGTATTTCCAGGATTGCTGCCAAACACAACAATACCAATAATGATGACCAAAAACAGCAAAAGGCGAGTGAACCAGAAGGGATGTTTCATAAGAAAATCCCATGAATGTTCTTAATATGCTTGAATTTTGCTTGCAGATGAATTAATTAAAACAGGTTGACAAAGTCCCATCATATAGAACTCTACTAGAATAGAATTCAATAGAAACCCAATGAGGGTACAAATAATTATTTAACACTTCTTAAAGCAAATGATGAGTTGTGTGTCAACAATCAATGATTCTGAAAATGAAGCTCAGAATAGTTTATTTGTTCTTTGTGTGTGCATATGTGTGTGAGAGAGAGAGAGAGAGAGAGAGAGTGGCTAAATGCTTCAAAGTGACTATTTTCTAGAACCTCAAAGTTACTCCATTTCTGGATGATAAGAATTTCTTGCAAGTCAACATCAACTCATTCATAAAACATCCATATAAATTTGTGTCCCTAATATTCCTCAACTGAGCAAATGTGGAGGGAGTGGAGAAGGTTCTATACAGGAACTTTGCTAGATTATTCCAGGATTTTTTCATGCACTCCTCACAACAACACTAAGAAATAGGTACTATCACTTCTATTACCTAAATTTTTAGGTAAATATTAGATAAAGAAAAGTAAATTATTCAAATTCAAACATGGTAGTTCTCCAAAGTGGAAAGGAAACAAATAGGAACTTTAAGTGAGTGTTTCTTTCTATATATTCTACTTTACATTATTCAAGAAATTCAAGTAAAGGCATTGGCTCATTTTAAAATTGCTTCAGACAACTAAGCTGTGTTCTTCCAACAGCAATGCTCGTCTGAGAATGAGCCACATGGATCTCAGCCTCATCAGTACCAAATCTTTACTAGTGTAGTGTTTTTGCCAAAATGGGACAGAAAAGATTTTAAGCAGTACCATAATATGGTAGTAGTAAGTAAAATTATTGTGTTTCACTTCTCTTTTATTATTTTTTTTCACTTTCTAATATTTTATTTTTTATTTATTTATTTATTTATTTTTATATTCATTTTTATTGTTAGGCTTATTGGGGTGACATCTGTTAGCAAGGATTACATAGGTTTCAGGCATACAATTCTACAGTGCATTGTCACCTTGTTGTATAGTAAGTTCACCACCTAATGTGACTTCTCTTTCCATCACCTTATATTTAGCTTCCCCCCTCCTCTCCCACCCCCTCCCCTTTCTCCCCTCCCTAACCCACTCGTCCTCAAATAACATTAAACTATTGATTGTGTCCATGGGTTGTTTGTTTGTTTGTTCATTTCTTTTCTCTTTGTTGCTTTCAGTTTTATATTCCGCATGTAAGTGATGTCATACAGTTCCTTGTTTTTTTCTGTCTGGCTTATTTCACTAAGCATGATGATCTCCAGGTCCATCCATTTTGTTGCAAATGGCAATATTTCATCTTTTCTTACAGCTGAGTAATATTCCATTGTGTATATGTACCACAGCTTCTGTATCCAGTCATCTGTCGCAGGGACCTTTGGGTGTTTCCATGTTTTGGCCACTGTGAACAGCGCTGCGATGAACATTGGGGTACATGAGTCTTTGCGGACAAAGGTTTTCAAGTCTCTTTTATTATTGAGGTAAAATTCACATAACAAAAAATTAAACATTTTAAAGTGTACAATTCAGTGACTTCTAGTATATTCACAGTGTTATGCAAATCACATCTCTTTCAATCCTTCAGACTGTATCAAGGAAAAAAATCTCAGTGGTGCTGGTCTATATTTTAAAACTCTCTAATATTTAATAGTTTTCTTTTTTAAAAAAAGAGAAAGCAGACTTCAAGCCTTTGATAAACATACAACATTGATAACATAAATTTGATAACATAAATTTTCCTTGTATTTATTTTGCATTTTCCCTGAACTACTTATGTAGTAACAAGTTTCCTTACTAAATAAATTCTTAAGTGAAGTGGTGAGTTGATTTAAAGATAAATTTTAAGTAAGTACTAGCATTCGTGGTATAGAGATACAGCGAAGAAAAAAATCACCGTGAAGGCTGACCAGATGTCCCATTTGAAAAGGGACAGAAAACAATGATACTGTCCCATTTCAAATGGGACATACGGTCAGCCTAGTCTCACTGAGGTATATTCAGGGTGTCAGCAGGCTGACCAAACGTACCATTTGAAACAGGACAGGACTGTTGTTTTCTGTTCCATTTAAAACAGGACATCTGGTCAGCCTACAAAGGAGGTACATAATTGACTCAAGCTCCAGAACCACTGTTCTGGTGATTGGATAAAAAGTAACCAGGAGAGTCAGGTGATAGGAGGAGTAGTCTGGACAGAAAGAAACAGCCAGTCATGTCATAGGGATGAGAGGCTAGGACTTGGGAAGGTAGAATCTAATAATAAATTCTGGAATGTGACCTTGTCCTGAGTCTTCTTTTTCCTATTGAAAGTCCACTGGCCAGCCTGTGTTCTGCAGTGGTTTCGAAGGCTTGGAGATCTGAAGTTATCCTCTCCGTAAATAGCAGAAAAATACCCTACCTCAGAGCAGCAGCAGGTCCACCCTCAGACTGGGCATATGAATGAAGGGCAGCAAACTCGGAGGGCTGTTTCCATAAAGGGCAAGCGGGAAGGATGCTCGGAGACTGGCCAAGAGAGCTGAAAGTGTAGGCCACAACTTCACAACTGTCAGCTGTAATACAAGGAAATGCTTCCATCCCCCAGGTAACTGTTAAGGAAGAAGGTAAGGAAGAGAGGTGAGGCCAGGTACCTGAGAGGTGATCTTTAATGGAGTCCTTTTGCCCTCAGGTTTTCAGAGGAAGGCTTGTAGTTAGAGAAGTGGTGTAGGAGTGTACATGTGTAATGAGTTGTCTGCCCTCCCATAGATCTGCTCACAAGGCCCATTTGTGCAGGAAACTAACTGCATGCTTCAGAAGTGAGGCTCTGCTGCTGGAAGATCCTTCTCCACCTACAAATCTGTTTCTAATGATTCACCATTTGTAAATGGAACTCCCATCCCAGGCTCTTCATTAGTAAGAGGTTATCAAGAAGAAAAATGGGGCACCCATCTGGAGATAAAAATCCCTGATATCTAACAGATTGTCAGGAAGATTTCCAACCCACTAGATTTGAAGACAATGCATGTACACACACACACACACACACACACACACACACACACACACACACACATACACACAACATTCCAGAGCTAGTCTTAGCCAGAATATTCATTCATTCTAGGTACCCGGCATATATTAGACTATCTACTACATGAAAGGCTAATATCTTCCTTTTGAAATGCAAATATATTTCAAAAAAAACAACACATGAAGCCACCAGTCCTGTACAAATTGGTCTACCACAGTGTAATGTGATGCTTTCTGCTGCCATCTTGGAGAGATCAAATAAACTGAGAAAAGTGAGAGTTTGATCGTAGAAATTGCATTTCCCTCCAGTTACTGCCACACTTCTATGTTTTCCTTCCTGCAGAATTGGTTAAAGGTTGATCATTGTCCCTTGTCCACATCTTCATCTCCCATACTCACTCCTACCTGGCGAAGTCACCCGTGACTTCTTCATATCGTCAAGCCCAACAATCACGTTTCTCTCTTCCTCCTCCTTGACTCTCAGCAACATTTGACTCAGTTGAACTCTCTAACTAGGCTGACCAGGTGCACCATTTTAAATAGGACAGAAAACAGTTGCACTGACACATTTTAAATAGTACGTGTGGTCAGCCTACTGACACCTTGAATGCAGCCCAGTGAGACCAGGCTGACCCTACGTACCATGTGAAACAGGACAGTACCACTGTTTTCTGTCCCATGTAAAATGGTACGTGTAGTCAACCTATCTCTAATTTGAAACACTTTCTTATCTTGGCTTCTGTAACATTAAACTCTTCTGATTTTGGTCCCTTCTCATCCGCTGCTCGTTCTCAATCTCCTTCACCTCTGTGCTACTTCTAAAAGTAGCAGAGCTCCAAGGCCATGCCTCAGCGCTTCTCTCCATCTCCAGTCTTTCCTTGGGTGATTCCATCAAGTCCTGTGGCATTGAATACCATCTCTAGCTTGGCCTTCTCCTGGGTTCTGGATTCAAATATCCTACTATATACTTGATATCTCTAATTGCATGTCTAATAGACATTTCAAACTTAATCTGTCCTGAACAGAGCTTTGATTGTTCCTCCCGTATTCCTTCCTGTCTTCCCTGTCTCAATAATGACATCAACATCCAACTCGTGCTAAAACTAAACCACTGTATCTTGTCAAGTCTGTTGCCTTCTAGCTGGTCTCCCTGTTTCTGTTCCTCTTTTCAAAATTCTCCAATGGCTTCCCACCTCAAAATAACATCTAAATCCTGATCTTAGTCTATGATTTGCCCGCCCACCTTCCTCTCCATGACCTCGTCTCCTCCCACTTCCTCTCTGCTCATTCCTGCCACAATGCCTACATGAAACTGCTCCAACACCCACATGTGCTTCCACCCAGCACATCTGCTTCACTATTTCCTCTTCCGGGAGCACCCTTGCCTCAGATATCTACATGGCTAACTTTCTCATTTCTTTGCTCAAATATTATCCTGTCAAATAGGACTTCTCTTACTATCTTATCTAAAACTAGGCATCCCTGTCACGCTTTATCCCCTCACAATGTTTTACTTGACTTCACCATCACTACCTGACATGTTGTTTATTACCGTTTCTCTCCACTAGAGTGTAAGGTCTAGGAGAGTAAGGATTTGATCTATTTTGTTCACTGCTCTATCTCTAGAGTCTGGAAGAGTACCTGGCACATAGTAAGTGTTAAATCAATATTTATTGAATGAATTAATACAGCAGACTCTCAGTTAACTGGCACCTATGGGGATTGGTAGATGCCAGATGAATGTAAGTAGACTGCCCATTAACCAGAACTAAAGCAACTGGCAAAATTTTGAAAGTGCCAGTTGCTTGAGTTTCAGTTGACAGAGAATCTACTGTAAATCTTTATTCCTCTTTTCTCAGACTCCTTATGTTCATTCCATCTAAAATTCCTCCTTGTATCTCAATTTCAAACCCACTCAATTCTATCCTCATTTCAGCCACCATCATCCCTGACCAGGACCACTGCTTAACATTCTTCTTGGCCTCCCTGTTTTCTCTCTAAAATTCATTCTTCACACCACAGCCAGTGATTTTTTTAAAACAAAAATTAGGTCCCTTATTTAAAATTTGTGAATGGTTCCCACTGCTTTTTAAATAAAGTAGAAACCTTTAACCCTGACCTAATAGTCACACATGACCTGTCACTATGACCGCATCCATCTCATACTCTTTCTTCCTTGCTCACTAACATTTAGCCACATGAGATGTCTTCTTATTTCTTGAACACACCAAGTTTGCTCTGCTCAGGAGTTTCACACATTCTGTACCTTTTATGCAGACATCTCTTCTCCAAATAGCCACATGATTGACACCTTCGCTTTATCCAAGTCTCAACTTAAATTGTTACCTTCTCAAAGAGTCCCTTCCTAGTCACGCATCTAAGGTAGGTTCCACCCCAGACTCTCTCTTTCATGTTATATGCTTTATTTTCTTCATAACACTTATACTGTTTGTTCATTTGTATTTTTTTAACTGCTCTTGCCAGTAAAATATTCTGACTTGTTCTCCATTATATTCCCAGTATACTGGGAATTATTTGGCATTATTTTGTATTCTGACATTATTTGTATTAGTGGTAGTAGTAGTATTTCAGCATGAATAGTTATTCATCAACTATTTATTAAGTTAAATTAAATTTGGTAGCATTAAATTTTTTTCTTGGACTATTTTTTTAGTACAACTGTTCTATATCTTGAGACAAATTAATATCATCATTTGTATTAGTCAGTCTAATAAATAGTAGCAAACAACACCAGAACCTCAGGGGCTTAAATCAATCAAAATATATTTTGCATTCACTTCTGTGTTTAATGAAGATGTTATGTCGGCAGCATTCTACACAATGATTCCAGGACCCATATCCTTCCATCTGGTGGCTCTACCTTCAGATCTTCCACTGGACTTTCTTCATCTGACTAGTCAGCGTGCAAAGAGAAAGAGCAAGCCAAGGATCCCCCATGGGGAGTGGTGGTTGGGGGCCAGTCCTGGAAGTGAAGGACATCACATTCCATTGACCAGAACTTATCTTTTGTCTCCAACTTAACTGCAGGGGAGGGCTTTTGAATAAGGAGTTGCCTAGAGAGGAGATTTAGGACTAGCGAGCACCTACTGTACCTCTCCAAAACCACTGTGTGTTCGTCAGAGAGCACTGTGACTCCCAGGTGTCTGTCACATAAATGAATTTGCTCTTCACGTTTTAGGTACTTGAAGTTCACAGGAATGAACAAATCAACTTCATCAAATAAAGAAGAAAATATGTGCCTAGCCCCATCAGAGCAGATGAACAAGAAATGCTGCCAGAACCTTCCTAACTCTTCACCGTGTTTTTCAGCATTCCTAGGAGTACAATGTTTCGACCCCAGTTCAGCCCAAACTTATCTTCAACAGTTAACTTGAGCTTCTGAATTTCAAAGCTGAGTTTCTTGTTAAGACAAATAAAATTTAAGATTAATAGTTTTAAGGTAACTCATCTTTACTGGTGGTTTCTTTCTTTTGGCTTATCTTAGACTTAACCTAACTAATTTTGATTGCCTATACAGTATCTAATCAGGTATCTTATGATACATGACATCTTACCTAGCATCATGGGAAACAGATTACATGAATCAATTATCAACTAAGCCAAGGTGCAAATAAATTCAAATAGACAGCTGTACCTTGTTCTAAAGGAGTGGATTTGAATATTTTCAAATTTGGTGTGAATTAAATAGATGAGGGTAGACCACAGATCTGGTAAAGACATTTTTACTTTCTCCTCTTCTTTCTTGGTTTAATCTCAATCACCCTGAGCTTAGTTGTGATCTGTATCTCATAATTATTTCACTTGAGCAACTAATGAAAATTACAAGGCCATAAAGATAAGGAACAAAGGTATAATTGAGAATGACGTGGAATTTTGTGAATTAAGTGAAAAGATTCAAATCCCACCCCCGCTGAAAGAATAAGTACAAGGGCATTAAAGCAAAACATATGAAAATAAGTGTATTGGGTCTTATATCATTCTAATTTTGTTAATTTCTTTTATAAAATTAAATACCAAATTATATCCAGCTAGAATCATTTAAGAACAAAAAGCAGATAAAATAGAGCAGTTGAGGATAGAAGATATATATAAGCAGAACAACTACATAACGACCTTAAGGCAGTCTTTGATTTATTTAAAGTAATTTGGTAAATGCATACCATAGTCAGAAATAGCACATGTAAAAGACAGATTACTGTGGAATGGGGTGACAGCACAAGTCTTCAGGATATTAAAGGAAAGGAATACTGTGTATTAGAGGACAGGATTTTCTCCAAGGAGGTACAGCATAAGCAAAGACATGAAGATGGAAATATATGAGTAAAAGAAAGAAGAGAACATGAAGAAAACTATGTACTGAGGCAGGGCATGTGTAGTGGAATGCTGTATAAGAGAAAAATGGAAAAATATGATTTACTGAGCAAGGCTCATCGTTAGCAGGCTAAGAAGTCCAGATTTGAAGTCATCAGAAATAAGGCAATACTGCAGACCCTTCGTCAGGAGGGAGAGAAGACGAAAGCACTAGTAAATCTGGCATCAGCCTGTGGGATAAGTAGAAAATGAGGAGACCAGGTCAGAGACTGTTGCAGTAATTTATATGAGACTTGATAAGGATTTGGCCCTAAGAGACGTTGCTAAAACTAAGACCCAGGGACAAATGCAAGAGTCTCTGTAGGAAAAAGAAAGATGCTTGGGAATGATTGGATACAAGGAGTGAAGGAGAGGAAAGAGCAAATGAAACCCCTGGGATGGGGCAGTGATGGTGGCACTGAACAGTAGGAGTTTCTGAAGTATATAATGCATCTTTCAGATTAAATTTTGTAACATTTATTACTGAGTTAGTCATCGTGGAATATTTCACTGTAATTTCTAATTCTCATACACATGGTTAACATTAAAGTTAATATTCTCGTTGGCTTTAGTTTCATAAAACTTTGAAATTTACAAAGTTGAAGGGATTGACAATACACATCAAAATAACATATACTTGCCAGATCATGTTTTAATCTGTAACAGAATAGCAGAACCATGCTACATGTAATAAAAACCTATTTTACTAGGAGAGGCAATCAGAGCTCAGTCAAAATGGCTCTTGAATATGTGTGGCCGGTGGGAGACAGCTAATTGATCTTTTAAGTATCACATAAACCTTTTGCCTGACAGTTTCAGCTCTTTTTTACAGTGACTTCTGTAGCAAGTAAAAATAGATGCAACTGATGCCAAAAATCCAAGAAAAATTGACACTCCACCCAAGTAAGGTAGACACCAGGAAAGATGCTAAAAATCTGGTGAAAAGCAAAGCATGAAAATTTTGAGAAGGAAGAAATGTCTGTATATGAAATGAATGTAAACTTGAAGATTGGCCAGGAGTAAATGGGAAAGCAAAAGAACGAGCTAATCTTCTCTGCCCATGAGGAGAGAATTTAGAATAGAGAAAACTGTGGTAAACACAAGTAAACTGCAGACCCCAAAATTACAAATATGTGAATTAGCATGAAATAAAATAAAATATTGAGCAGACAGATTTAACCTTTGACACAGTCAAAGGTTGAATCTTTTCTCTACTTCATGAGCCTCTAGTGTACCCAAAGTGCAACCTTCAAAGGTGGCATAACTCACAGTGCTATGGAGGGTAGAAGAGAGTCAATGGGAATATGAATAAGTTATGCATTAGAAGGATTATCTTCAGAATCTCTGCCATGGTATTCCCAAAGGCAAGATCGTAGAATTAAATAGTTCTCAACTAGCAATCCCACTTCTGGGTATATATCCAAAAGAAATGAAATCAGGATCTCGAAGAGATGTCTGCATGCTCATGTTCACTGCAACATTATTCACAACATCCAAGATATGAAAACAACTTAAGTGTCTCTCAACATATAAATTGCAAAGAAGATGTGATATAGATATATATGAATATTCACATATATGAATATTATTCAGCCACGAGAAAAAAGGGAAATCCTGCCATTTGTGACAATATGGATAAACCTTGAAGACATTATGCTAAGTGAAATAAGTCAGATGGAGAAAGATAAATACTGTATGATATCATTTATATATAGAATCTTTAAAAAGCTGAACTCATAGAAACAGAGTAGGATGATGGTTACCCAGGGCTGGGGGTAGAGCAAATGGGGAGAGCTGGTCAAAGGGTATAAACTTCCAGGCACAAGATGAGTAAGTTCTGGGTATCTAATGGATATTAGGGTGACTATAGTTAATGATACTGTATTATATACTTGAAAGTTGCTAGGGTAGTAGAGCTTAAATGTCCTGACCACACACACACACACACACACACACACACACACACACACACAACTAGTAATCATGTGACATGATGGAGGTGTTAGCTAATGCTATGATGGTAATCATCTTACAATATATTAGTGGATCAAATCAACACATTACACACCTAAAACTTACAAAATATTGTGTGTCAATTATATCCCAATAAAGTTGAAAAACAAAGTGTTTGCAAAATCTGGATGCATAAACAAGGAAAAAGTTGGGAATTTATTTGGAATTAAGGTATATATCAGGGATTTCTAATTGATTTCCAATATCTAATCTTCCCTTTTTGCTCAGTAACAGAATTCCCACATGTCAGCAGGGCACATGGCTGCCTAAAATAAAGATTATATTCCCCAGCATCCCTTGCAGCTGAGGTATGTCTATCTCGGTCAATGGATTATAAGATGAAGTGGTGTGTGCAAATGCAAGAAATGTCTTTAAAAGAAGGGTTCATGCCCTGTTCTTGTGCTTTTTTTGTTCGTTTCTTCTTGGTCACTGAATTAAAAGTGTGATGACTGAGACTGGAGAAGCAACTTCAGACCTTCAAGTGAAAGCCACATGTTAAGGATGGCAATACAAGACTATAGGAGCCTCAGTCCCTGGTAATAATGGAGCCCTCATACCAACCATAGATAATGTTACCTTGAAAGTGAGATAAGCTTCTATTTTGGTAGAGTCCCTGACAATTATCTAACTAATAAAGTTATTTCTGGGATAACTAGAACTTACAGCGGAAGGACAGGTTCAACCAAACCGAACTGGAATGGGGCTTCTAGCACTAGAAATCAGACAGATTCCTTTTAAAGTAAATATTAGAATAAATCTGATCAGTGTGAATTGTACCGTGACACTGAGAAAAAAAATAGAAAATAAGGTAACTGAAGTACCCAATTAAATAACTAAGTGGGGCCTGGGGAAAGTCATGTGAGCATACCTCGCACCTTCTATGTTTAAAACACACAGAATAGGAAAGGGGGCTTTGATTCTTGAACTGAAAGTGAGAGGCTTTGCATAGCAATCATTAGGAGGAGGAAAGCCAGCAGTGCACTAAGAGCTGGCCAGCTACAAACGTGGCAGAGGATGGAGGGTGTAACCCACAAACATCGTATTTGAGGCACAAACTCAACAGCAATCTTAGAGACTTCTTACTGGACTTAGAAAGTACAGTAGAATTTTTCTAGGCAGAAATTTAATGGTTAAATCATGATTATGTTGCTATGGGGTTTTTACCATAAGCCAAAATCTGTGATGTGAAACTAAAAATGTTAAGTGAAGTGAAGAAGTCACAAAATCAAGCTAGGCAGAAAAATGATAGACTTTGTTTTATCAAACAAGCTGATGAAACACAGTTTTCTAAGGCGGGGGAGAGGGAGGGGCACAACCTGGAGATCAAACCAAGGATTGCTCTTTAGACTTCACGAACAAAGGAACAAAGGAAATACCTTGGTCTCGGCTCTGAGTGCTAGATAACAATGTACTTAGAAAGTACATTCATAGGAACCACTATGTAATAGTTGTTACAACATAATTTAGTTCCACATTCTGGCAGAAAACTCAAAAAAATCCATTATGCCGTTACCAATCTTAAAAAGGGAACTGTGGCCAACCCACAAGCAGTAAATTGGAAAGAAAAGAAAAATAAATGTTAAAAGGATTAACATAAAGAGAAACTGATCGAGAATTCCTGATGACTGTTTAAACATTACTAGAAGCCCAATGAAAATATTACCATGAATTTTAAAATCTGTTTCTTAAAAAAAAACCTATATGGCCATTAATTGTTAAAAACAAACAAAAACCATCTCTATTTTAGGAGGATTTTTTTTAATGTAAAGACTGAGCAAGTGAGAAGAACATGGAGATACACAAAGTTCAAAGGACAGGTATAAACCAGAAATTGGGCAGCAAAAAGAATGTAAGGCCTGCTAGGGAGCTTCAAACACAGGGGTAAGAGAATATGGAAGTTTGTCTGAAGTCTGTAGGGCTTCTTTTGATCATGGTGCAAAAGATTTGATTGAAGATGAAAGGGGAAAAGAGACTAAATGGAGTTTTTAGGGAAATTTTGCCTCCCAAATTCACTTTGGAAGTACACTAATGGGAGATATTAAATGTTCAGAATGTTCTAGATGTGGCTGACAGAACAAAGTCAGCTGAGCCAGAGAGCCGCTACTCAAGAGTTCTGAAGGAGCTATTACCCCAAATGTATAAGAAGCCGTCATCAATGCGTGACTATCAGAATGCCAGTAAGAGTCTCATCCACATGAAAATCTTAAAAAAACATGTGCAAATGAAACAGGAGATTTACTTACAGAGCAGATAAAGTAATAATAGATAAAATCAAGCAGAAACATTACATATTTTTAAAATGGGGGGAATCGTGCTAAGTTAATATAGTGTTTTAGGAGAGAGAAAAAACAGAAAGATAAGGGAAATGACAGACATACCATGTATAAGATGACCCCTACTTTTCTAACCCAACATTAAGAATCCCTCTCAACTGGTTACTTCTGTGTATAACACAACCCCCAATTTTTTGGTCTAACAATTTTAGATAGGAGTATCTTATTTAGAGTCTAAACGTTCTTTACCTGGATACCTGAACGATAAAGAGATCTATTTTGGAAAATAAAACAAAGCAACATCAGATCTGACTCAGGTCTTACAAAATAATGTCATTTTTCTTGATGATTTCTCAAGCATATACAGGAATATGTGTTGTATCACTTGTCATACAGTGAAGTGCTAAAAGTCTTTCAACCTCTCTTCCCTGAGTTCTTCTCTCTGAGGTAGTTTGTTCTTCCCCACTCTACACCCCACTCTTCTCTCTGAGGTGTACCCCCAGGTCCCCTTCCCACTGTCCCCTTCTCCAAAACCCTGACCATGGCATACTCCTCACCTCACCCCATCACCAGCCCAGACCCAAAAAGGCTAACACCAGCTCAGTGGCATTGAGCAAAAGAAAAATCCCTAGTTTAGTCTAAACATTAACTACTTAAAGTTCTTTAAGTGTGCTCTTGGGAATACTTAATTCACACGGTCATATGAGATTAAAAATGATTCAGAAAAAAATTAAAACATTCTATTGCCTCTGTAGACATGGGGAAAATGATTAACAACAGCTAACACTCTTACTGTATTTACTAATGTTTTATGTGTATGAATTCCTTTCATCTCTATCATTCCCCTTTTACATGGGTAGGAACTGAGGTCACACAACTTAATTAGCAGAACAGGTTTCTGAACCCTGCTCTTTGGTCTGGGTCTAGAATCCACATTCTTAGCTACTACCCCACAGGGACTCTCATCTCTCCCCATTGGGATTCTCTTCCCGAGTTTTCTGACGCTGTGGATGGTACTCCTCCACATCCACAAAGCAACTGTCCCTCACCCCCGCCCCATCCACTCAGTACCTGGATCCACATGGGTTCCTGCAGCAGCCTCTGCCTGCCTGTATCTGCCTGTATTGTTGCAGGAGTGTGTACATTCTCTCTCTCTCTCTCCTCTCTCTCTCTCTCTATATATATATATATGTGTGTGTGTGTGTGTGTGTGTGTGTGTGTGTGTGTGTGTGTATCTGTCTCTATCTTTTCACTATATGTAGCCAGAGTGTGGGGTACCCAGCACTTAAAGCCAGCACTTCAGCTTCTTACCTAAAAAGAATTTTTAAAAATGCACACACATCCACACCAAATACCAAGGAACACAAAGATTCACTTTTTAAATTATTAAAATAAAGGTTTTGAATGGGTAGTGGGGTGTTATGAGCCAGATCTCAACATTTCTGAACCTCTGATGGTGAAATTAGGGCCAAAATGTGTTGGAAACCTTCCAGAAATGTGCTTCCTGTGGCCCTAAAAGTGGAAATAAGAATATGTCTCCTGGGCAGGCTCTTACATTTGGAAGGGAGAAAGTTAATGGCCTCAGGGCAGCGGCCACACAGGGTCCATGTGGCAGGGGGTACGGAGCCTGTCCCAAGCCAGTCCTCCCAGGGTTGCACCCAGGAAATAGGCAGTGAAGAGAGAGGGTTTTAAAAGCAGAATGTTGGGAGCAGGTTCAGTTTGGGGTGGGACTTCGTGTGTATGCTGGGTGTTGGGGAGAGCATTGTTTGGGCCAGGGAAGAGGGGTTTAACAAGAGTCAAACCCCTTTACCTTTCAAAGAACAACTGTGTATAGGCAGCAGTGACCCAAACCCAGCACCCAGACACAGCCCATCTTTTGAAACACAACCAGAAACAACAAAGTTGTTCTCAGAACTCCACAAGGGTGTTCCTCCAGCCTCAGGGCCAGGCACCTGGGAACTAGGCCCAACATAATGAGATAGGTGCAAGCAAGATCCTATAGATTACTGGCCATGTAAGGGGAGAAGGGCTTAGGGAGAGAAACTGGATTTCTTGCTTACAGAGGTGTGTAAAGTATTCATTTCAAAAAACGAATGTGATCTTACTTGTCTCTCCATGTACATGAAATGGGTCATATCAATTGTATTGACTGTTATTACAATTACTTCCTTCCCCCTCCCTTCCATCTCTGAAACCATAGTTTGAAACTGGTTCCTCCTTCTAATTTTCCTGAGCCAACACCATATACTATGTTTGACCCTATGCCACCATATCATTTCTTTGTCAAAGGATACCTATACTTTGGTGAGATGTTCATGCTCTAATCTGGTCCTCAAATTTACAACACCACAAAATGCATTTGATCTGTTCATTCTATGTGAGGGTAGGTAAATTGATTCACACTAATTAAATCCAGAGGGTGATTTATGAACTGGGACAACAATATGTTAAATTAAGAGAAAGATAAAATTGGCCTGAAAAGTAACGACATACATTTGAACTGGACATGATGTTGGGGTGATGAAGTCCAGCTTAAAAGCCAAAGCATTGCCATGTCAACACAGAATTAAAGCAAAGCTATTTGTATGCTGTTGCATGCTATTTCTAAAAAGCTCTGATGGACTGAGAAGTTGCTTTCCGTGATTGCTATGCTTGAAAACCCAAGACCAGTAATTACAATGAGATGTCCCTCTCCTCGAGGGTACCAGAGTGACACTAATAAATTATTATAATCCAACCCTCATTTTTTTCATTGTCAATGACAGACACTTCTGTTGTATTTGTCCTTGTCACTATGTTTACAATGGTCAAATTTACAGGTAACTTTTATCAATTATAGTTTACTATAATTGATAAAATGGGTAATTATTACATTATGGTAAATGTCTAAGCAACATAGTATAGCACACAAGAGCTAAAAGAACATCAGCAATCATCTAGCTCCCTGGTTTTTTAATATAACCCATGGATCCAAGGATCTGCTGAATTAGGAAACAAGAGGTGTAAGAGCTTGAGTAGACAGGTTGTAGCTGTCTACCCCCTTGTATGGAGTTTGGATTATTCAAAATGCAGAAACCATTGATGTTCCAATATAGATTGACAGGATGACATTTACATTTTAAGTAACTAATTTGGAGGGAGTGATTGGAGGAAGGCAAGAGTAGAAGTAAGAAGAGCACCTAGAAAGATACATACTTGTCCAGGGGAAATGTGATGGCAATGGGAATCAGGGTAACAGCAGTAAAGCTGGAGAGGATTGGATGGATTTGAGGTGTAATTAAAAGGTAGAATAGATAGGACTTGGCTAGTGAGGGAGCAGAAGTTATCAAAGATTCACTTATTTATTTATCCCATCAGAAAATTATTGAGTGCTTATAGTGGACTAGGCCTTGGACTACGTACTCAATAATAGCCAAGTCCCTGCTCTTCCTGGAGTTCGTATTCTAGTGGAGGGAGACAGACAACAGACCAGCACACAAACAGGTAAAATAGTAATGTGTTTGGAAACAGGTTGGATCTCAATTGTAGGGCTCATGTTTTTTGTTTCACTTCTGTCAGGGATCGTTACCCTTTGCCACTTGTCCAATCAACCAGTTTTCCAGTCCCCTGAAAGTCATTTCAAATATTTTGCCCAATTTTTCAGTGTAAGAAGGAAGGGTAAATTGACTCCCTGTTATTTCATCATGGCCAAAAGTGGAAGTGACTTTTTCTTGTGTGACTTTGATATAAGAGATAAAGAAAAGGAAGGAACCAAAACTTACTACCAGTGTTCTGACTTATTGTATGGTTGTGAAGCAGAACCAGATGGCCTTGGGTTTATTTACCCTCCCTCCCTCCCTCCCTCCCTCCCTGCCTTCCTTTCCTCCTTCCTTCCTTCCTTTCTTCTTTCATGCATTCTCTTTTTTTTTGCCTTTCCTTTTGCATACATGTGTTTTAAAATTGTTTTGTTTTGAAGATTCTGGGGAGTAGAGTGATGGTGGAAAGGGTGAAAATTAATAGACCAGTTTTAAACACATTGAATTTGAGATGCCTATAAGACACATGACACTAAGGCTGGAAGAGAAATAAGCCTGAAGTATCTTTGAGCACCTGGGCTTATGGAGATAATAGTTCTCTGAGATGGAAATCTTGTAGAAGAAGCCAATTTGTGGAAGGAGATGTAGGGCTCAGATTTCAAGATGCTAAGTTTGAAATATCTATGAGACATTCAAATAATAGTATCAAGTAAGCATTTCAATATTTATATCAGGAGCTCAAACAAGAACTCTGGGCTATAGATATAAATGTGAGACTCTTCAAAATATAGGTAGAATTTAATTCGTGAGAAAGGGCAAGGTTATTTCAGGAGAGAGAAAAGAAGAAGAAAAAAAGAGAGGAAATGAGACTAGAGGAGAGGAGAGAAGTCAAGACAAGACAGGAGGGCTCAACAGCAAGCCATGAGGATATCAGCAGTTAGAGGCTACACAGAAGAGGGACTACTGGGGCCATCACAAAGGACTGGCCACAGATGCAAGGGGTAACCAGAGATTGCATTTTCAAAGGAAAAGAGTATTTTAAGAGGGAATGTCAAATGGTTCAAATGCTGCTGAGAGGTCAAGTAAAAGAAATAAGTTTTAGTATCCATTGGATTGAGTAAGTTGGAAATCATTAGTGAGCTTGATCAAGAGTAGTTTTGGTGGGATGGAGGAAGGGATGCTGACTACGGTCAGTTGAAGAATGAATGGGAGGTAAAGTGAAGGTAGCATACACAGACAGCTCTTTCAGGCAATGCAAAAGTAGAGTAATCCTGCAGACACATGATGCATTTGTACAGGTTTTTCATTTAAGACCGTGAGACACAGCATATTTGGATGATAAAACCAAGAAGTTAAAAATGCAGGGTGACAGACTAACAGAAGAACAAGTCTCCTAGAACGGCTCCTGAAAGATCCAGAATCCAGAACCCATCCTCTAATGGCCCTTACTGCACTCCCCTCTGGTAGCCTTGGTGGACATCTCCCCTAATTGATTAAGACCTCTCTACAGCAGGGGTCACCCCCCACCAACTCCTGTTTTAGCCCTCATGTGGCATAGCATACAATAAGTGTTTGAAATATTTCTTCAATAAATTAATGTATATATAATTCAAGTAAATGGATAAAATTTAACTGGTAAAATCTGCCCTTAAAAGATCTTTATGTATTTAATTACCTCAAGATCAGAAAACACTTTCTGTAGATTTTTGGTTAATGTCCCCAGTGTAGAGAATAAACACAATAAAAACAAAATTCTTATTATTCATAATTTAGACGCAAAGAAGGTGATTTTTTTTCAAATTAATCACGACTGATGACTAGCTACTTCCTGTGTAGATCTAAAGTCTTCTTTCAGCATTCTAGGGCAAAGAGTAATTGCTATACTTTACATCTGAAATCCATTCTCATTTATCAAAAAACACTTCAGTTTGGAGAGTGCTACATAATTATTTCCATTATTTCCCTAACATCTTTATATGTTGACATAGTATTATTATGCCATCAATTCTCAATCATTAGGCTAGTGATAGAATCAAATCGTAGATAATGTACATCAGTGAATAATAAATAGAGGACAGCAGGTTTGTCATCCTAATTTGGGCTCATTTGGGCTAATGGCCCCTGTCAACCCACTGATGACAGAGGTTCAGCTCAGAAGCCTTTTATGCGGCAAAGGGTCTGTTTGGAATTTTTTAACTTCTGAGATTTATTTACAAGGTGGATCAAGAACTGGCTTAAAGGATAGACCTCTCTACAGGAAGTAGGTTATGTAGTTCAAGGACATGGCAAAGGTAAAATTAGATTCGTAGTACTTAGAGCTAAGAACTAGAACTAAAACATCACCCAGTCCTCCCCGCTCATTTTGCAGAATAAAATAAAACCCAGAGTGATTGCACAACTTGCTCAAGGTCACACAATGAGTTAATGAAACACCTTCCCAATAAATGACATCCTGTGTTATTCCCAGTCTAGTGTTCTAACCTTTTGCATCCGCAGAGTTCTTGTTTCCTTTTGTCTTCCCCAGCAAAAGAAATTGTCTTCAAATTCTAAGCGACATTTAAAAATGTAAAGAACAACCCAAAATCCAAGATAGATAAGGCACTAAAGGGAAATTCAAAATTTTGAATCTTATGCTACTCTATAGACACTTTCCCAGCTGGTAACTCATGAAATCCTTTCAAGCCTATGTGAGGTTTTCTCCCAATTTACAGATGAGGAAACAGAGACTGCATAGACTAAATAATTTACTGCAGGTAATACAACCAGCAAGTGATGCAATAAATAAGAATTTAGGTCTAGAATTCTCGGTACACTTTTCTTTCCACTGTATCACACTTCAGGTGAAATCACACCTTCCAGCCCAGACAGATCATAACTCAAAATACTTAAAGACTCAGAGATGTAATTTTGTGACCACTCTTAGCAATCTTTGAGCGACAGGGCGAGAGCATGAAGACCGAAGAGGTACCAAAAGACTGAAAAATATTGATTGTGAACTTCTAAAAAACCTAGATTCTGGGAACTCCAATTTGGTCAAAGCAAATTCTTGATGTCAAACCTTGGCAAAATTCCAGAATAAAATTACTAAATAGATGGTTTGTGAACCACTTAGAAAAGAACGCTGTCATCACATGGAGCCAGCATAGGCTCACTAAGTTCATGGTGCCATACCACCAAACATATCCACTGAGAAATTAGGTTAAGTCTCTTGGGATGTCATTGCGGTCAAATTGAAAATACGTGATTAAGAAAATAAGACAGTTGGATATGTTCACTCTGGTTGAAGTTGCCAGTGGCCTGCCGTAGGACCCCGCCTGATAGAATTCCATTAATAATTTTAGCAATCTCTTTTTTCAACTTTGGAAATTGTCAGATTTGTAGATAGCTGAGAGTTCAAAGAGAGATGTTATATGATAAAAACTAATAATTATTTTGACAGACTGAAATGATGGTCAACTCCTCTATTTTAGATTTAAGAGGGAAGGCAAGTTATACTTGTAAGTAAAAATAAATAGAGGGGTAGATGACAAATGAAGATAGATGATGATGATGAAGACAGGTACATAGATGATATATAGATAGATAGAATCACATAAGTTGCAAATGGAGAAAATCTGACCTAACCAAAGTTCATGGAAGAGAAAAGATTAAAGTTTAATTGACCACAAGTCCACAAACCAACAGTTGCACACAGAGATGCCCTATAACAGAACATAATATATAAGGGCTTGAGCTTCAGCATCAGCAAAGCTGGACTCACAGTCCAAGTTCACCATGTAGCTGTGTGATCTTGGGCAATGTGCTTAACTTTAAAGCCTTGGGTTCCTATTCTATAAAATGAGTATTATCCAAAGTCACATTGCTAGTAATAGAACTTGCATTGCAATTCAAATCTTCCCATTTCTCATCTGGTGCTTTGTCCATGGACAGTTATCTGCAAATAGTTCAAAATACATGTTAGGGGAAAAATTAGAATTATTCCATGGGATCTTAAAAGACCAACCAGTATCACATCAGTAGAGGAACATCACTAAACAACTTGATTTCAGCTCACTTCCTGAAAGAACATTGCACCTGGTGGGCCGGCATGGACCAGGTTTCCCCATGACACAGAGCAATCATGGCACGCTGAGCAAGAGTCCATGATCAGGTGTCTGGAGTTCTGCTGCACTGATGCCGGAGAGAATGAAAATTGGGACCAATGATCTCTGAGGTTTCTCCGGCTCTGGGATTCAGAGGTTTCTATGATTCTGTGTCTCTGATTTTGTAAGAAATATTGTTACCAAAATACTTATCGTCATTGACTTTTCATTATGGCAAGCCAAGCAGACATGTGCTTGAAGTGACAGGGAAAGATTCCCTTTTCTCAACATTCACTTGAGGGCAAAAGTAATAGAAAGCACAAATGATTATAAAGTCCCCCATGATTCAAAGCAGTCCACAGAACAACCAGGAATCATGCCCCTGTTTTCTGGCAACTATGTTTTTGCCTTTTAGCAAGTTTCTGAAATACTGTTGGCAGTGTGCAAGCCCTGTCGTGTGTTTTGCTATGCTGTGCTGTCCCCGGCTGCAGATGCCAAATCTCCTTATGTTATCTCCTATTCCACCAAAATCAGGTGTAGGCAGCGTCATTCTCCCTAAGTTATTTTTATTTTCAATTACATCTGACATACAATATTATATTGGTTTCAGGTGTACAGCACAGTGATGAGTCATTTATATAACTTACAAAGTCCTCATTCTGATACACCTGGTTCCCCTCTGACACCACACACAGTTACTACAGTGTTACTGACTGTGTGCCCTGTGCTGCACTTTACATCCCTGTGACTATTCTGGGACTGTGAGTTTGTACTTCTTGATTTCTTCCCCCTTTTTACCCACTCCTTTATCTCTCCTCCCATCACCCCAACACATCTAGTACCCATCTAGCACCACACACAGTTACTACAACCTTACTGACTATATTCCCATGTTATACTCTACATTCCCATGATTATTGCCTTGTAACAACCAAACCAAACTTTCCAATCCCTTCCCCTTATTTTACCCACTGTCCCATTCCTCTTTCCATCTTAAAGAAGCCCCTCTAACACTCTCTGTAGTGCTGGGTTGGTGGTGATGAACTCCTTTGACTTTTTCTTGTCTGGGAAGCTCTTTCTCTGTCCTTCAATTTTGAATGCTAGCCTTGCTGGGTACATTAATCTTGGTTGTAGTTCCTTGGTTTTCATCACGTTGAATATTTTCTGCCAATCCCTTCTGGCCTGCAAAGTTTCTGATGAGAAATCAGCTGAGAGTCGAATGGGTGTCCTCTTATGTTAACTACTTGCATTTCTCTTGCTGCTTTTAGAATTTTCTCTTTTTCTTTAACTTTTGCCATTTTAATTACGATGTGTCTTGGTGTGTTCCTGTTTGGGTTCATCTTGTTTGGGATTCTCTGTACTTTCTGGGCTAGTATGTCTGTTTCCTTCATCAGGTTAGGAAAATTTTCAGTCATTATTTCTTCCAATAAGTTCTACACCTCTTGCTTTTTGTCTTCCCATTTTGGTAATCCTATCATGCGAATGTTGCTATGCATAATGTTGTCCAAGAGGAATCTCATTCTTATGTTTTTGGGTTCTTTTTTCTATTTGTTGTTCTGATTGGGTGTTTTCTGCTGGCTTTTCTTGCAAATCATTACTTGCACTTCTGCTTCATCTAGTCTAGTGACTTCTTTTAGTCCATTCTTCATTTCAGTTATTGTAATCTTTATCTCTTCCTGGTCATTCTTAATAGCTTGTATGTCTTTCTTTATGCTTCCTATCTCTTTGTTGAAATTACCATTAATTCCTTGAGCATTTTTGTAATCATTGTTTTGAGCTCTGTCTCTGATGGGTTGTTTGTCTCCATCTCGTTTACTTTGTTTTCTACTGTTCAAATTTATTTTGAGCTCCCTTTCTCTGGTTTCTCATTCTAGCAGCCTCTCTGTAGATATTCTGCTCCTTTATCAGACATTCACTGCTGCAGTTCCTTCTGGGCTCGCTGCTAATGCCAGGAGGAGGTGGCAGACACAGAGGTCGGGAAGGTGGGTTGCGGGGGGAGGATGACCAGGGTTTGTGCCTTTGTTTCCTGCCTGGACCTGCCACTGCTCAGGTAGTACTTACTGGCTTACTCCTTCCAGTTCTCGGTGTGCCCCAAAATTTCTGCCCTTGGCGTTGGGATCAGCTGTTCTGTATGCTAATCCCTCAGACATGACTGATTGTGAGCAAAGAAATGTGCCTGAATCTTTTCCTCTCCTTCTCCTTCCTGGGTAGAGAGAGGTCAAGCCGGGGCCCCTTACTGTCCCCCATTCTCTCCAAACCAGAGTGAGGTCAGGCCCCTGGGTCTCAGGGCACCCAGTGTCTGTACCTCCTGGGATCAAAGCGAGGTCCAGTTGTGGTATCTCACAGTCCCAGCCTCTGGGCCTCTTTTCTCTGTCCTGCAGACCACGTGTGGTCCCCAATGCTCAGCAGCCACCTTCCTCCTCCCTCCCTCAGCCACAGCTTTGGGATCTATGCATGATGGACTCTTCACTTGCTCCTTCCTTCTCAATTTGCCCCCTTTGCCCACCTGTAGGTGCCTCAGTGTGATGCATGTGTCTCTTAGCTGTGTTTGTGCATTGTGTAGGGGATCCTTCATTGAATTATAGTTGTTCCAGGAGAGTTTTAAAGAATTGCCTCCCATGCCGTAATTTATTTGCTCCTCTTTCTCCCTAAATTATTAACTTATTCACAAATTCATTAGTTCATTCATTCATTTACTCAGCAAATATTTATGACACATTATTTATAAAAAATACTTCCTATTTAATGAACACATGATACACTTTAGCTCAATTAATAATTTAAGCAACTCTGGGAGTTGCTTAAACTCACAGAATCAAATTAATCCACTCAAGATTTGCACAGCTAAAATGTGATGAAACTATGCTGCTCTTATTCTGCTACATATTACTAAGTAAGGTGCTATGTTGTGAGTAAGTTGGGAAAGAAGGGAAAATCTCTCTACACATCAACTTACTCTTAGATAGCAGATGTTACATGAGCACAGATGACTACATTCGGAGTTTGTACTTGGTAATTACATAATACACTCTGGACAGAAACATGATTAGACCTGCCCTCTGGGAAACAATTTGATAACATACATATATATCAAAAGTCCTAAGAAGTTGTAATGGTTAATTTTATGTATCAACTTGACTAGCTAAGTGAGATGCCCAGAGAGCTGGCAAAACATTATTTCTGGTGGGTCTTAGTGTGTTTTCAGAAGAGATTAGCATTTGAATCCATAGACTGAGTAAGGATATCGCCCTCACTGGTGTGAGTGGGTGTCTTTTGATCCATTGAAGGCCTGAATAGAACAAAAAAGGAAAAGGAAGGGTAAATTCTCTCTCTTTCACTCTTTTTGAACTGGGACTTAGAATATCCATTTTCTCCTCCCTTCAGTATCAGAGCTCCTGTTTCTAGAATGTTCAGATTCTGGGATTTACACCAGCACCCCCCACTGTACTTTCTCCATTCTCAGGCCCTCAGCCTCAGACTAAGACTCAACACCAAGCCTAAGGCTCAACACCATCAGCTGCCCTGGTTCTCCACCTTGCAGATAACAAATTGTGACATATCGTTACCTCCGTAATGGTATAAGCCAATTCCCATGATAGATCTCTTATATACAATAGACTCTTTGTTAACTGGAACTCAAGCAAGTGACATTGTCAAGCAACTGGCACTCCAAAGCAGTTGGCAAAAAAATTGAAATAATACTTTAAATAAAAATTAAAATTAAATTTCAGCATGTTATGCAACTGCACATCATGCAAAACCTGAATTTGCATGAGAGACAAGCTGATATTCATTCATTTTTCAAGAAAGCTGGCCCCAAGTTTGCTAGTACAGCATCACCTACTGGTGTAGATCCAAAACCATCCATGTCCACTTCCGATCCTGTCCTAGGTATATTGCAAGATCCTGATGATTCTGATGCGATGTCTATCCAGTAACCTCTCTACCCCTACTATAACAGTTTTAAGTGTTTATGCATGTTTTTTCTAAGTTACTTGAAGTTAAAACAATTGTCAGTAGATTTCAAAGGTTTATTGACTGCCATTCAACTAAAGTTGCACACTGTATTCCTAAAGCTGGTTTTGTAATAAAACTGTGTTATATTAAGTTTGTCTTTATTTGTCTTAATTTGTTTTTAATTACTGTATTTCAAAATTAATATCAAGGAAATACAGTTTATGGTATGGTATGATATGGTATGGTGTGGTGTGGTCTGGTACAGTATGGGGTATAATATTAAGCCTATTTGTAGTAATAATAATAACTCTCAAGCAGTCAGACACTACGTTTATCTGATATTTATCAATCCTCATGAGTTCTAGTTAACTGAGAGTCTATTGTATCTACACTGGCTCTGTTTCTCTGGATAACCATGACTAACACAGAAGTCCATATTATTTGAAATTAAATGACCACTTTTGGTAATTCAACTTTCCAACTGTGATGTAGTAGGTTGTAGCAGACTAATACTCCTATAGAAAACAAGAAGAAAAGCTGAATACAGTACTGAGTACTGTTTGAGGTTGTGAAATAGCTGTTTAGACAGCCAAGACATGAGGCACCAAGATTCTAGAATAAAGACAAGTTTTCTGAGGCAATCTCAACATTTTACATGTAACTTTTTTCTCTATGACATTTGTAGATTCTTGGTGTGATGGTAGAAGAGACTAAAAACTACATAAAAGACAGCTGCTAAGAAGCAGAACATCAACAGATTTTGCAGCAATCCCACAGGATTGGGGAGACAAAAATGGAAGTTGGGGGAGTATACAAAAAGGTAAAAACTTGCAATTATAAAATAAATAACTAAAGGGCATGTAATGTACAGTATGGTAATTATAGTTAGTAATACTGTATGGCATATTTGGAAGTTGCTAAGAAGGTAACTCTTAAAAGTTCTCATGACAAGAAAAATCTTGTAACTATGTGGTAATGAATGTTAACTAGATTATTGTAATCATTTATATATATATATATATATTTATATATATATGTGATACATGTGCGTGTGTGTATGTATATATGTGTATGTGTATATGTATATATATATAATCACTATGTTGTATACTTGAAACTAACATAATGTTACATGTCAATTATATCTTAATTTTTAAAAATTAAGTTTACCCCATTTTAGATTATTTAGGCTGCTATAACAGCATACCATAGACTGGATGGCTTATAAACAATAAACATATTATTTCTTACAGTTCTGGAGGCTGGAAAGTCCAAAATCATGGCACCCACTGATTCAGTGTCTGGTGAGATCCTGCTTCCTCACTGGCAGCTGTCTTCTTACTGTAACCTTACATGAGGGACCCCTCTGGGGCCTCTTTTATAAGGACACTAATCCCATTTATGAGAACTTTTCCCTCATGACCTAATGACCTCCCAAAATCTCCACCTCCAAATACCATGACATTAGGCTTCACCATGATACCAAAAAAAGTACAAATAAAAAAATTTTTTTTAATTAAGAGAGTATGGGTCTCAAGCAGCATGACTTGAGGTGACAAGACTCCCAAGAGAACGGAGGTACAGAAAAGTGAACCCAACATTTGACAATTACATTTGAGGCAATTTAAAATTTCTTAAGGTAGGGAAGAAAGAGGTGATAGTCTCACCATACTGAAAAATAAAGAAAAAAAAAAAAATGGAGTTTCACAACTGCCACAAAGGGACTGCCTTAGGAAATGCTCCAGCTTTTAGATGAGACATCTGGAAGTGCAAATCACAAGGATGAGAAACCAAAGACAAGTCTTACAGAGATGCAGCTCAATCTCAAAACGGCCCTCCTTTAACTACCTATTAGAAGGTGGTGTGAATTCTTTCTGGAGGACATTTATTTCACCCAGAGTTTTACATGTTTTAAACATAATGTCTGACCTTTAAACAGCCATGAGAAGAAACAGGACTAAAAAATAAATAAGCAGTAGGGGGAATGCAAATTGGTACAACCACTAAGAAAGATGGTGTGGAGGTTCCTCAGAAAATTGGGAATGGGGTTACTATGTGCCCCAGTAATCCCACTTCTGGTATCTACCCAAAAACTTGAAAACTTTAGTCCACAAAGGCTTATGTACCCCAATGTTCATCGCAGCGCTGTTCACAGTGGCCAAAGCATGGAAACAACCAAAGTGCCCGGTGACAGATGACTGGATAAAGAAGCTGTGGTACATACACACAATGGAATATTACTCAGCTGTAAGAAAAGATGAAATATTGCCATTTACAACAAAATGGATGGACCTGAAGATCATCATGTTTAGTGAAATAAGCCAGACAGAAAAAACAAAGAACTGCATGACTTCACTCATATGCAGAATACAAGATTGAAAGCAACAAAGAAAAAACAAACAAACAAACAAACAAACTTGTGGACACAATCAATAGTTTCAGGGTTATTTGGGGGTAAGGGAGGGAGGGTGGGAGAAGAGGGAAAGGGCAGAAGAGGAAGGAGAGGGAGCCAAACATATGGTGATAGAAAGAGAACTGACACTGAGTAGTGAACATATAATGCAACACATAGACGATGCACTGTAAAATTGTACACCTGGAACCTATGTAACTCTTAATAACTAATGTCACCCCAATAAGCCTAACAATAAGAATATTTTATAATACAAAAATAAGGTAAGTAAATAGGCAGTAGAAACAGACATACAGTTAACCCAAACATTGGAGACAGACTGTAAATTGAAAATAACTATGATTTGTATGCTCAAGAAAATAGATGACAAGATGGAAATTACCACCAAAGAAAAGAAGACACAAAATGGGCAGAAGTAATAAATAAAGAGAAAACATCCTAGATATTCCAAAACCTCACAAAGGCCTTCAAGGAAAAATCTGAACTGCTCTAGAATCTAAGCAGGACAAACACAAAGAAAACCACACCTTGGTATATCAACATAAAACTGATGAAAACAAAGACAAAAATATTTAAAGCAGCTAGAGAAAACAAATACATTACTTTCAGAAGGGTAACAACAAGACTAAAACAAAAATTAAAAAACAAAGCAATGATGTCTTTAGAGTGCTGAAAGATAATAACTGCCAACCTAAAATTCTATATTCACTTACTAAAAATATCCTTCAAAAATGAAGATAAATTAAGGTCATTTTCTGGCAAATAAAGGCAGACAATTCATTGGCAGCAGACTTTCAATAAAGGAAATATTATGTGGTGATGGATGTTAACTAGATTTATTGTGCTGATCACTTTACAATATAGTCAAATATCAATTCATTTATTACACACCTGAAAGTAATAAATATTATATATCTATTATATTTCAATACAAAAGAAAAAAAGAAAAATTAATGGAAATTTTTACATAATAAAAATAATATTAAATAAAAACATAAAAATGCAGGAATAGAAAAGGTAAATTTGAGATAAATTGATTTTTGTATCAAACAGCAATAAAAATGTTTTATAGTGTTGGAAATGTATGTAAAATTAAAATGCATAGTAACAATAATAAAAAGAGGCAAGAAGAAGAGAAGAATTAAATTATTATTTAAGAAGCATTGTTTAACAGGAAATGTTAAGAGTATAAATTTACTAGATGCAAATAAGTTAAGGAATGATATTATAATCTTAAAAGTAATAATAAAAAGAATGGTAAAAGAATATTTAAAAAACAAGCTAATAAAAGAAAAGTAAAATGATGAAAACCACTTAATTAAAAGGAAATAAAGCTAAAAAGAAGAGAAAAGGAACCATAAAACAAGTCAACATAAAGAAAGCAAATAGTAAGAAAGTTAGATGTAAATAAAATAATTTCAGTAATTATATTAAATATAAAGAGAATAAGAGCTCCAATTAAATAACAGTAATTGTCAGTCTGTTTAACAACTACAAGAATGACTACAAAATCAAAACAACTATACAGCTTACAAGATTCATACCCTACTACTATGAGGACATGGAATCTAACAGACAGATTGAAAGTAAAACATGGAAAGAGATAAACCATGGAAATGCCAACAAAAAAGTATTTTATAACCATATTATTATCAATCAAAGTAAACTTTAAGGCAAGAAATATTATTAAACATAAAAAGTATTCATAATGAAAACATATAAATCCATCAGGAAAATATAATAATTCTAAATAACATAGCTTCAAAAATTGAAGAACTGAAGGAAGAAATATATAATGATGTAGGAAACTTCAGCAAACCTCTTTTAGCATATGAGAGGAAAAAAATAGACAAAAATAATAAATCAATAAGGAGATATGAATAACAAAATTAACAAATTTGATTTATTTGACATATGTAGAATACTCCACCCAACAATAAAAAAGTACTCATTCATTTCAAGTACACATGAAACATCTACAAAATTGGGCTTATGCTGTCCATAAATTCTCAACACATTTTATATTATTGAAATCATTCAGAGTGTATCTGCTGACCACAGTGAAATGCACAAGTGTTTGGAAATTAAGCAATTCATCCTTAAAAATAAATTAATATTTTAAAAACCCACCCTAAGTCAAAGAATAAATTACAATAAATAATCAGAAAACATTTGCAGATACACTATAATGAAAATATGACATCACCCTATGGAGTGTTAATAAAAGTAGTGTTAGATGCATATATTAGCAAAGAAAAGGAATGAAAATCAGTTATTTAAGTACCCATCTCAAGAAGTTAGTACAAAAATAGTGTATTAAATTTAAAAAAGATTACAAAAAATAAAAATAACATGAATTAATGAAATGGAAAACAAAGTACAAGAGATCAAAATTAATAAAGTTCTTTGAAAAGATAATAATAAACTCTTAACAAGACTAATCAAGAAAAAGGAAAGCGAAAGTTGCTAAAATCAGGAATGAAATTAAAAAGGAACCCACACTACAGATTTTACAGACAATAAAAGATAGAAAGATATATTATGGGGAAAAAAGAGAGAGAGAGACCCAGTCGGAGGCTGCAGGTGGCTAGGTGGGGCTCAAAGTAATGAGTCCTGTAAGGTACGAGAGGAGTGCTCGTCCCAGCACAGAAGCAGATCTGAGCCTCAACGCCACCCGTGCCAACCCACGCAGGGCCAGGATAGGGACCACTGTCTGGCCCCCGCTCTGTCCACAGATGATGGCAGCAGCCATGCAACAGACCTGACTCAGGTAAATGCTGCTTCATTCTCCAGTCCTTCTCCCCATCCTTATCCCCTAATGCCTTTTTCAGGGACACCTGCTCATGTCACCGCAGCCCAGGCCACCTGTGTTCAGTGAGATGCTCTGGGGTGGGTTTCCTATTTCTGATAGGCAGTGTGATAGAGCATGGGAGGGAGTTCCAGGCAGAGGGACCACCATGTGTAAAAGCTCCGAAGCTGGACTGAGCTGAGAAGATTCAGGAAACCTGAGGTCCTTCTTGTGTCTGCAGAGAAGAGAGAATGTGAGCAGAGTTACCCCTGGAATGACAGGCTGAGGGGTTGTGCTTCATTCTCAGGATCCTGGAGGGTTGTGAATGGAAAGGGGACACAGCCTGGGTTACAGTTTTAAGCATTTTTCAAAGGCTGCTCAGAGGTAGACTGGAATGAAGGTGATGGGGACGTTGAGGCACAGGGAGATTGGTTCCTTGATGGAGGAATCATTAAGCTCGTAAGTGGTAGCACTGAGGACTGAAGCACAGAGATTAGTCTGTGAACCTGAGGTCACCTGGCTCCAAGGCTGGGCAGGGTATAAGAGAGGCCTGAGCCCCTGGAGCCCGGCATGGTCACCTCCCCTTCCCACAGGTGCTGATGGTACAAGAAGCACTTACAGAATCTACACAGGGAAGTGGAGGTGTCTCAGTCCCTCCTTGACCCTAGCCCCACTCACAGTCGCTGAGATCGTGGTGTCCTGAGAATTGTCACTTGCTATTTTCCCAGCCCCTGGGTCTGGGCATTCAGGAGATACCCCAAATTCATGACCCTGAGTCCAGGACAAGGTGCTATATAGAAGGGTTCCCATTTTTGGCAACCAGTAGTAAAAGGTATGGGGGTTCATCCTAAGAACCAGTACTGGGATGGGCAAGTCCTTAGAGTGCTCAGGAAACAGCAAGTCTCCTTCCTTTCAGGTGGGAACCAAAAAGGGCAAGTGTCAGGACTGAAATAACTACCTGAGAAGTTAGGCATCTATTATAGAGGTAAAGGGAGGTTTGGATGAGAGGAAGGTGGTCTTACCCAGGTACACACAGGCTCTATCTGGCTTCAGAACAGAGAATAGACTGTGGGGTATGAGGGAGGAGGCAGAGAACCCAGGCAGAGGCTACTGTAATAGTCCAGGTGAGTGATGATGGACCGAGTGCTGGCTTTGGAGGTAGCAGAAGTGCAGGGATTCTGAGTCCATTTTTAAAGAAAGGATAAGCAGATGTTTGGAGGTAGTAGGTGACAGATATGAAGGGAGGAATCAGGAATGACCCTAGGGATTTTGGACCTAGCAGCTAGAGGGATGAGAGCTCCATCCCCTGGGGTGGGTATTATGGCTGAATTGGGTCCCCCTAAAATTTATATATTGAAGTTTCAACCTCTTGTGCTTCAGAATGTAACCATGTTTAGAGATAATGCCTTTAAAGAGGTGACAAAATTTCAGCCCCTAAGGTGGGACTCTAATTTGATTATGTCATTTTAAGAGGAAGAAACACAAGGAGCACATGCTCACAGAGAAATGACCAGGTGAAGAGAAAGGACATGGGCAACAATCTGCAGCCAAAGAGAGAGGTCTCAGAAGAAACCCAATCTGCCCAGCCCTTGACCTTGGTCTTCCAGCCTCCAGAGTTGTGGAAAAAAATAAATAATCTGTTGTTTAAGCCAAAAATAATAATAATGAAAGAGGATGTCAAGATGACTCAATGGGGAAAGAACAGTATTTTCAGCAAATGATGCTGGGAAAATTGGATATCCACATGCAAAAGAATGAAGGTGAACCCTTACCTACACCATATAAAAAAATTAACTCAAAATCAATCAAAGACCTAAACCTAAAGATTAAAAACTATAAAACTCTTAGAAGAAAACAGAAAGAAAATGCTCTATGACATTCATTTGACTAATAGGTTAGATATGACACCAAAAGAAAATGCAACAACAAAAAAATTAGATAATTTGTATTTCATCAAAATTTAAAACTTTTTAAAATACATTCAAGGACACTATCAAGAGAATAAAAAACTAACCCACAGAATGAGAGAAAATATTTACAAATCATATATCTGATAAGGGTTAATATCCAGAATAGGTAAAGGACACCTACAACGCAACAAAAAAAAAAACATACAACCCAATTCAACAATGGGCAAAGGGCTTGAATAAACATGTCTCCAAAAAAAAAAAAATGTACAAATAGCCAATAAGCATTTAAAAGATGCTCAGCATCATTAATCATTACAGAAATGCAAACTCAAGCCATAAGGTATCACTTTATACCCATTAAGATGGTTATTATTAAAAAGAAACAGAAAACACAAGTGTTGGCATAACTGTGGAGAAAAGAGAACCCTTGTGCATTGCTGGTGGAAATGTAAAGTAGCACAGCCATAGAGAACAGTCTTACAGTTCCTCAGAAGTTAAATATAGTATTATCATAGGATCCAGCAATTCCACTTGTAGGTATACCAAAAAGAACTGAAGGCAGGGACTCAAACGGGTTCTTATACACCCATGTTCATAGCTGCATTATTCACAATTGTCAAAAGATGTAAGCAAACCAAATGTCCATCAACAGGTGAATGTATAAACAAAATGTAGTATATAAGAAACTATTATTCAGCCTTTAAAAGGAATGAAATTCTAACACATGCCATAACATAGATAACCTTGAAGACATTATGCTAAGTGAAATAAGCCAGACACAAAAGGACAAATATTGGATGATTTTATTTTTATGAGATACCTAGAGTAGTCAAATTTATGGAGACAGAAATTGAAAAAGAGGTTACCAAAGGCTGAGGGGAGGAAAATGGGAGTTCATTGTTTAATGGGTACAGAGTTTTTGTTTGAGAGGATGAAAATATTCTGGAATTGAATAATGGTTACTCGACACTGGGAATGTTCTTCATGTCACCAAATTATATACCTAAAAATGGTTTAAGTGGTCGATTTTATGTTAGGTATATGTTACAAGAATTTTTAAAATTTATACAGAAAAATTCAATCAGTGTAATTCACCATTTTAATAGACTAAAGAAGAAAAACCATGATAATTTCAATAGATATAGAAAAACTGATAAAATTCAAAATCCATTTGTGAGTTTTTCAAAATTCTTAACTTACTATGGATACATGGGAACTTAACTAAATATCTTTTAAAATTTTAACTATCTTTTTAAAAAAATTACAAATATAATACTTAGCAAAATATCAAAAGATCAGGAATAAAATAAGAATGTCCATTGTCTCTACTCCTAATCAACATTGTTCTGGAATACCCATAAATCAAGAAAAAGAAATAAAATTTTTAGAAGTTGAAAAAAAAATGAAACTCATTTTTTGTAGATAACATTGCATACATTGGAAATCTAAAACATTTCACAATTAAAGAATTAATAAGTGAAAAACAAGGTCTCTATTTATAAAATCAATATACAAAAATCCTATATGCCACAATGAACAATTAGAAAATGAAAGTTTTTAGATGATAACATTTACAATATGATTCAAAAAAACCAAATACCTGGAAATGAATTTAACAACAAGTGAACAAAACCTCTACACAGAGAATTATATAACATTATTGTGAGAAGTTAAAGAAGACCTCAATAAACATAAGGCTATACCATGCACATGTACCCAATATAGTTAAGATATTAATTCTTTCCAAATTGGTCTATAGATTACATCGAATATAATCCCAATCAAAATGCCAGTCACAAAGAGCTTCCATACATTTAGCTGGGCAGTAAGACGTAGACCTGAGAAACTACTGAAGAACGTGACAGTACATAAATAAGAAAGTGCTCCACTTCACAGAGCCGCTAATTAGAAAACATCAGCATGTTCTAGGTGTAACTATACATATAGATGTGAGTGTTATAAGGAGCTGGAAGATGGAGAAATCAAAGGCACAGATAAGGCAGTGACACTGAGTCATAAGAAAAAGTCATGAGTAGTTGTCCTGGCATACAAGTTATAAAAGGTGGCAAACCCCAACACTGGCATGATTTGCTCTATTTGCTTAAGAAATACCCAGAACTGAAACTGCCTGGGCAGGGATTACAGGTTTGGACGATGGAGCTCTGGCAGGGTTAGGCGAGGAAGTCATCCTGGGGACACCCACCCACAGCCCTCTCCCTGCTGACATCAGCCTCTCCCCAAGCACTTTGTCAAATGACAACTCTAAGAAGCCCTTTGTATACTGGTATGATACTATTGATCCATTTTCAGCAAAGGGAAATATATGCATCTTCCTCTTCCTACTTTCAATTTTTTATTTAACTAGATTTGGGGTAGAAACCAAATACCATCCCTCACTACTAGCCAGAACACCCTAAAAATAAGACAGCTAAATCTAAAAGAAATGAAATTCAAAAAAACACACAGCAGTTGTGGAGGCTAACCCACACAAATAAGCACACAAATTTGAGTTCACAGATATACTGGTCCTGGGGATGTGTCCCCACATTTGTTCTTAAACTCCTCCCAGTCTAGCCTACATGGTAGGTGGGTGAATGATCAATTTATGGATACCTAAACCCCAGTTTGTCCCTCTTCCTCCTACTGCCTTCCTTTTTTTGCTTTTCACCACTTATTCTAGAATCTCCATCAGAGGATAATGGGGGCGGTGGGGGAAGAGGTTAAATGCGTTTAATTAAATGTTAAGGAAAAGGTGGAAAATACCTGAAGTCAGGGTTTCTAAATATTTTAATTAGCATTCTTATATGTGGTTTTCCTTTACCCAACCTTTTCCTCAATTTTTAATGAAGGTCATTTGAGCTCAGATGTTGCTCGGTCCTGACTGACTACACAACTTCCTGTTTAGACATGCTTTCTGAGGATTTTGTTATTACAAATCATTTTTTTTAACTACTGAATTACAGATGTAACAAAAGAAAAACACATTTGAATCATTATTTTCCTAGACTGTGAGTTCTGTATCTAAACTAAAATTTCTTTCAAAACAAGTAAAATTATCTTCCACCTTCAAAACACATTTTTCCTCTTTTATCCTAAACATAATCTCAGTGAGGGACACCACCATTCACTCAGTTGCCCAAACTACATACCTGGGAGTCACCTTTGACTCCTTCCTTCCCCTCACGTCCACCCCAGCAATCGCAAGTTCTGCTGAGTTCACCTACTGTTTGTTTTTCTGCATCCTTGCCTCCCTTCCTTCTCCAGGGGCCCTTCCCCAGGCCCCTCACCAGCCCTTGCCCCCATGGCTGGAGTCGTCTCCTACCCAGACCCTTGCCTCTGGTCTTTCCCTCCCATCCATTCTCTACATAGAATGATCTATCTTGAATGAGAATATATAGTCAATTAACAGCTCCCACAGCCTTCAGGAGGAAGGTCAAAGGCCCTGGCAGAACATGGAAGGACTCCAGGAGCAGCCTCTCTTCCCAGTCTCTTTGCCCACAATTCCCAGATTTGTACTTTCCCTTCTGGCAACCTGACTTCCTTGCATTTGCCCCAATGCCCCCTGCTGTTTCTCACCTCCATGACTTTCTCATATCCGAAGCCTTCCTTGACCCCTTCACTGCTTTCTGCACCTCACTGCTTTCTGGTGTCCCCTATCACTCCGTTCTCTAGACGGGCTTGTAACTACCAGTTTGTGTCTCTTGCCTCTCACCAGCCCTTGATTATCTTCCCACTGCATCACCAGCACTTAGCTTGGCACATAGAAGGTGCTCAACAAATAATCACTAAATACATTGGGTGGATAGTTGCATAGGTAACATGCATATTTAAATAGTTTATAATTTAAGTATGTAAAACATAACATACAAAAGAATAAAACACAAATATGTTTTTGAAACTTTTTATTGCTTCAGATCCAGAGCACAGAACCAGTCCTTTGTTCTTCCCACAAATCAGTGGCATACGGCCAGCACATTGGATTGCTCCTGCTTCCTGAATAATCAGAGTAAACATCTATTGCATTACTTATTAAATGCAGGTGCTGAGTGCTTCACACGGGTTGTCTTCTTAATCCTCAGAATGACCCTATCAGGTAAGCACTATTTTTACATTTGAGGAAACTGAAGCTTAGTAAAATGAATATTAATTATTGTTGGAGCTGAGATTTGGAATTTGACATCTACCTCAAAGCTCATGTCTTAACCATTCTAATTTCCATAGAGTGAGGGTCCAAAGGCAGTACACTGAAATGTAGAGTTAAAATGACTCTTGGAGACATCTTCATCAGGAATCTCTACCTCTTTGGCAGGAGTTAGAACATGTGCTAAAATTCACAGGCACACACTCACAGTCAAGGTCCTACAGGCTCAAGTCAAGTGTCATTTCAGTCTTCACTACACTCTTTTACACATTTTGTCCCCTTAACCATCACTGCAGTACTCAATGGGACAGTTTGATGGCTTTTGAGTCTTTCAAATATTCATGACCCCTGTTAGACTGAGCAAATTCACACTTTTGAATGATGATGGAGATGGACATCTCATCTCTCAGGAAGCTCACACGGCGAGCTCCTGTGCTAGAGGTGAAACTAACCACTGAGCGTTACATGAAGATGATGACTTGCTTGTGGGAGCCATAGTGTCTGGAAATAAAAACTGCTAGGCTCACACTCTGCAGGGTGAGATGTTTATGCTGAGAGCATGTGAAAAAGCACAGTTGCGAAACAGCAAATTCCTATACCCTCATCCCATCTTCCTGTGGGACCTTGGGTGCAGTGGTGGGCCTGACTGCCAGCTCTATTTAAATGGTTCTTTCCTCACTCAAATGCATGCATATTTGAGTTTATGTAAATTAAATTGATAGATTAAATTATTCTACTGCTCAGGGTCAGGGCATCTGATGTGGACCATTACATCCATTTTTATGTTGAGATGTCTCTCTTGGAGAAATGTAGGATAACTGACATGCAGTTCTTCCTTTCCTCTGACCTAAATCCCTAAAGTTTCATGCTAAAATGATTTCTGCCTGCTTTATACTTCTAAAAGGTGAGAAACTGATGCCCATTCCCAGTGGCTCAAAAGCCACTTCTAAAACAACTTCTAAAAGCTTACCTGTACAACCTGCACTTCTTTCCTTTGCAATAATAAGATTATATCAGATTTTTGCAAAGTCCTTGAATGTTAGATAGTCAGGTAGGTAGATAGATAGATAGAAAAGATAGACACATGATAGACAGGCAGGTAGAGGTAGAAAGGTAGATAATAGATGCAGAACTGAAAATATGGGCCTATAAATGCTTTTTAAGTTTATCTGAGAATGTTTTTTCAAGGGAAATTATGATTCAGGCCTTTTTTTTTTTTTTCTGTTTACACACAGTACACTATGGCCAAACTCTAATTAACTTTAAGTGAGGGACGTAAAGAACAAAAGAACTGAATTAACATAGAGGAATCATCAACTCTCATAAAACACAAGAGTACAATGGAATCTACTATATGAGATAGATAGATATATATATTTGTGTGTGTGTGTGAATATAGTAGCTAAGAAACACATATTTACTTCCTGTTATAAGAAAGATGGGTCCTATAAAATGAAGCTTTCCTGCATGGTGAATCATATATATATGCAGGCACAGTTTTCCTTTAGAAACTATGTGGAGAGCCCCAGGAAATAGAAGATGGTCACAAGCTATTTCCTTATAAGAAAAGTTGATGTCAGTGTCAAGGTCAAGTACAGAAATGAAAACACTGCAACAAGTTCCTAACAGAGCCATCCCAAAGTGAATCATGGTACTCCCGTTGTTGGCTTTCAATACAACAGCCACTCATCACAGCTCAGGGAGCCTAGCTGGCAGTGGAAAGAGCTGGCCCCAAGAGCTCCTGCATTTGGGTTGGGGCACAGTTCACCCAACCCAGCAGGTGAGACTAGGCTTCCCCATTGCACACCCTTCAGGCTGCATACTGCATTCTTCAGGCTCCAATGTTTTAAACTCTTGTTTTAGTGTGTGTGTGTGTGTGTGTGTGTGTGTGTGTTAAAATACACATAATATGAAATTTGCCATCTTAACCACTTTTAAGTGTTCAGTTCAGTGGCATTAAGTACATTTACATTGTTGTGCAAGCATCACCACCATCCATCTCCAGAATTCTTTACATCTTGTAGAACTGAAACTCAGTACCCATTCAACAATAATTCCCTATTTCCCTCCCTCTAGCCCCTGGCAGCCACCATACTACTTTCTGCCTCCATGAATTTGACTACTCTAGGTATCTCATAGAAGTGAAATCATAGAGTTTTTATCATTTTACTTAGCATATGTCCGCAAGGTTCATCCATGTGTCCTTCCTTTTTATGGCTGGTTAATATCCATATGTCATATCTATTTTGTCCTACCTGTAGAATATTTGCCTTTAGTAGGGGGAGTAAAAGACTGATCATATAACTTATGCACTCCTCTCACCCACTATGTAGTGAACTTGACCCCTATCACTAGTGGGGCCACAGAGCATCCAGACAAAAAAATCTCTTGTAGAAAATGTTGTGAGACCCTAGGTTAGACCAGGCAGTTCATGGGCCTTTAATGAGTCCATGGTTGGGCTCCAGGAATTTTATGAATTCTCTGAAACTAAAAACAAAATCATGTGCCTTTGTCTTTTTCTGAAAAAAGGGCCTTTAGTTTTTATCATCTTTTGGAAGGCATCTTTGATCCCCCAAATGCTAAGCATCACTGGTCTCAACTACATCTCATCAGGGCTGAACTGGGATGAATTATTATTGCTCCTTCCCAACTCGGGGCAGCATTCCATGAGATGGCAGTGCTGCAGTCCACTGAAATGCTTATGACCATGGAAAGCCTCCACTGTACCTTGGACCCCTAGAGTACCTGCTTCCCAAAAGGATGTCCACAGGATTATGGGCTGGGCTGTGTTTTGGTCTAATTATTCTTCACAGTGTGTCAGAAGTTATTTCTATGACAGGAAAAAAAATGTAATACTCAAAATATTTTCACAAGATTCAATTTCAAAAGAGTATGGTAATGGGAGGTAGAAAAATGAGTACAAAGCCTGGTCCCTGTTCTTGAGGAATATGAAATCATGTGAGAGAGGCAGAGCTTGAACATCATCAGTGACCACTACTCACGAGCTCAGCACTACCAGTGAGCGACACGTACAAACCAGACACGTGGCATCGACCTGAATTTGCTAGAGGAATTGTCAAAGGCTCTGCTTAAATCATGCTGCCCCCGCAATACAGAAAATTCCTATTCATGATAAGGTCTCAGAAAAATCTGACTTTTAATACGAATTGGTATGCTTTCACTTCTTTCACAAGGAAAACTATGTAACTGACCTCATCTTCCTTTAAAATTTGGCCACCAGGATGCTCAGAGCTGTATTTCTGGCTCAACAATGGCAATTATGTAAGTCCAAATATTCTCCACATATTTGTTTTATTATCCAGCCTTCTTCTCCCGTTCCTCATACTTGATGTTTAATTTATGTTTTCTGTGGTCTGGATTCTATTTTTGAATTTGTATTTATTTCTTCATTGTGTGTTTGTGCTGCACATTGGTGCAATCCTTGGTAGAATGAGTTTTGTTGTCTGTGATACAAGCAATGAATGGAGCTGGGGTACAGGAAGGAGACAAGATGGATGTCTGCCATGCTGGTATTTTCTGCTTCCGTCCAGGTAAACTCCCCACCCTTCTCCACCTGCTCTCTAACTCCCTGACAGTGGCTAGTCTTTACCAAAGTTCCAACTCCTACCTGGCAAACTTTTCCTAGGCTCATGCTATAGCTTTCTTGGGGTTTTAGTTCCCTACCCTTGCCCCTTCAGTACTTAGAGTGGTAATAGCTCTTCCTTTCTGCTACTTCTGGCCCCCAGGGCGTCTCCAACCCTGACCGGTTTCTTTCAGCCATGCCCATAACTATGTAAGTAGTGACTGTGCAGTGTCCCCGATTATTCCTCCTGAGTGTGAGCTGGGATGATTGCTGACAAGCCAACAGAATAACTTGGGGGGGTTGCCATTTGTCCCAACACAGTATGTTCCAGTCATGCTTCTTTGTGTATATTCTGTGAAAACACCAGCTCCCTCTTGCCTCTGATGTTGGTTTGTTGTATTTCCTGTGCCTGAAGCCCCCATTCCTCCAGCTCATCCTCCTCAACTCCCTTCTGAACACTCATAGCGCCTAGTGGGTGCTGACACCCAGACTGATCCCATTGAATTGTCCTTCTTCATGTCTGAGTCTGTCCCCTCCTCTGAACTGCACGAGCAGGCTTCTGCCTGACTGTTTGGTGTGTTCTCGATACCTGGTATTCAATAAAAATAGTTGAATGGATTAATGAATACATGAGTGAATACAAAGCCCTTGGCTTTTCCATCTGCAGTGACGCCTCTGGGCTGGATCTTAAGTATTTGCTTGTGGGGTTGCCAAGTTGTCCACCCCCATGGCCTACTGAGCTTGCACAGGCTCAGTGCTGCCTGAAGAAGACTCAAAGGTAGAAGGGGCTGAGTCCACGAAAGGCATCCAAGGGAGTGTGCTTGGGAAGGATTGATGGAAGACGAAAGATGAGAAGGAGGTAAAGTCATTGCAGGCACGCTAGTGAGACTCTTGGGCTTGACTATAAGTCTAGAAGTCACTCAGGCTCCAAAGAGCAAGCTGACAAACCTTAAGTGAGGAGGTAAGTTTGAAGATGGATGTGGAATAAAACAGGGGTGGGGTGGGCAGGAATTCCCTGGTGGTGTAGTGGCTTAAGGCTTCAGCGCTGGCTCTGTCAACGCTGCGACCTGGGTTCGATTCCCAGCCAGGGAACTACCCACATACCATAAAATTTACGTACATTTCATTCTGTCATACCCTTAAAATGCCTGAGAAGCTAAATAAAAAGTTTTTTAAAAAAGGGGAGGCTGGGGGGGCACGTGCTCCAAGGACAGGACATTTGCTGAGCAGGTGGGGGTGGCAGTTGAGCTCTGAGAGATAAGGAAGAAAATGGCCATGGATGTATCCCACAAAACTAACAGCTCCCACTCCTCTTTGCCATCTCCCCAAAGTTTTCCCCTAGTCCCTGTGTAGCCATGACAACCCTACCAACTGCTCTGAAGTATGACTATGTCATTACAGTAGCGGGCTATTTTTGAGTGAAGTCAATATACTTTAGTGACTGAGAATGTGGCCTCTGGTATCATAAAACCTTTCATTCAAGTCCCAGTTCTCCCCCTCATTCACCATGTGGCCCTGGTCAAATGACCCCAGCTCTTCAAGACGAAGTTCTCTCATCTGCAAAGTGGGGATAGCAATGGTGCCCAGTGCCAAAGTTACTTTTGCAAAAGGCGAAAGATTTATGTGATCTGAAGAGAAAGCAGAGTATCAAAGGTGCTTTTGAACATAAATTGTTTCTACAATTTATGTGCAGCCCACTTCATGGCGTATAATACAAATTCTATTGTTTTTATGTTAATACTTTAATGTTATGCTTAATTTCTAAGGCAACCCACCAAGGGGAAATCAGCTAAGATGTTAAGTAAACAAAATCATGGAAGTTTTACTAAATCTGTCCATCATACTCCATATAAGAAGCAGGGAAATTCTGACAGAAGCTTAATATGCTAAACCATAAATAATGTACTGTTTTATTTTTGTGATTACAAAAGATTCCAGGTTTTGAATTCCTACTACTGTTGGATCTGGGTTTATCTCTTTTCACACATTATTTAACTACTCAAACAACCCAGAAGTTCAGTACATTTCTCTCACTTTGAAGAGGAGGAAACTGAAACTTGGAAGGCTGCTGGATTCGCCAAAGGCCACACAGCTAGAAATGACAGAAATTGGGGGGTGGCCTTAAAATCTACATCTGTCCTACAGAGTCGCTGTGCCTTCTCAAAGTGACACGTTCAGTGTTCTCAACATGATTCAGATGCCGTTGTTAAACGAAAACATGAAACTCTTTGTCTGTGTCTGTTAGAAAAACCCTGTGTATATATGAAAAAGAATTTGCTGGTTAGGATAAGTGATGAATTTCCAACTGCTGACCTATGACATCCATCCCATGTACACAAATATATTCTAAAATCGTCATTTAAAGTTGAACATCTGTTGTGCTGGCCTCTTTTTCCTGCATACGCTGGTCCCCTGCAGCATGCAGGAATGTTTTCACCCCACTGATGCTGGCACTGGGTAATCAGCTCGCCAAGGAAGTCGGGGCCTGCAACCGTCCCCTGAACATCTCTAAAATTCTTATGTCCATGTGTAATGTTTGGGCCCTTTCTGAGCACCATCACCTGGCCTGTGTTATATCCTTGACACGTCTGCAGATACTCTGAGAGAGGTGGGATTGAGCAAAAGAAGTAAAGTGCAGAAACAATTGAGGAGTAATAGTTCCAGTCCTACACAAGTGCTATTTTGGTAACTTGGCCTCATACCTGACAAATGAGTGGGAATTCTGAGTAGAAACGTAGACGTCCTTAGTACAAGAAATCAAGGAAGGGATGGGCCCCTCATAATGCCTTCTTCATTCTCAGTTGCTCATTCATTTGATTTTGTTCCCTCATAGGACAGAGAATACTTTGGGGTCTTCCATTGTCCAGCCCCCAACTGCCACTTTGATTAAATTTGTCCTTAAAATGCCCTACAAGAAAAGAAAAGACAAATTATGATAACACGCATTTTAAGGCCTACAAAACGTACCCCTGTGTTATGATTTATGTGTTCTTCACAGTAAACCAAAGGAGTCAGCAGGACTGATATTACTATGCTCATCTTACAGATGAGGAAACTGAGGCATAGCAGTTAGGTCTATTAGCCAAGTTCATGGAACTGGTAAAATCAGAATTTAAAACCAATATCAGGTTGGTCTGAATTCAAGTTCACTGCTCTTTGATCTCATTTTTTTTAAATCATAGTCACCAATGCTAAAAGCAAAAATACATACAGAAAAGTTGGGAAAGTACTAGGACAGGGTGCTAGAGTGAGGCACTGTCCCACTCAAAGACCCCCGGGTAACAGCCCTATAGGTGGGTGTTTTCATAGGCCTCACCGGGCCTGCCCACCCTGCTCACAGCGGTGACTTCTGCTCCTCTCTGCTCTGGCAGCTGCTCTCCTTGACAGGCCTGCTCGTCGTGTCAGGAGTCACAGAGCTGCAGCTGGGTTCCCCTTGTATTGTCCCCAAACCATAAGGAAACAGGAACAGAGCACAATGGCTCATCCTTGACACTATGGCTTGGCCCCTTCCCACTGCTTCCCAGCCCTGCGTTGTCCTTAGAGAGCCACTGGCCACACCCCACCTCCCTGTGCCAACCAAGGCTGAAATGCCAACCTCCATAGAATATTTGTCATCTCCTGGCTTCTCACATGAGGAGGTAAATATCCTCTTCCCCAGTTTATAGAAGAGCAAAACTGAGGCTCAGAGATAGGAATACTGATCGAGCCCAAGGTCACACGGCTAGTTCATGGCAGAGCTATGACACAATAAAGGCTGCCCTCTGCTTATCTCCAGCTATCACATGGCACACTGCAGGCCCAGTGCAGGTGAATGGAGACCTTGAGGTGCTGCAGGGGCTTGGTGGGCTGGCCTGGGAAAGGGGCCCAGCTTTCCTGTCTTCCAGTCTGGGCCTCTAGGCACAGGACCACACTGCTCCCCGTCGGCGAAACAATCTGCAAGTGGACAGTGGATCTCACTAGAACAAGGCAGGCCGTTGCAAGGGTATTTTCCAGATAAATACTAGGGAAAAGGAAAAGAAAAATAAAAGGAGTTTAGGTTAATGTACAGATCTCTGGCCCAAAATACCAAAAGGGAAAGTACGGTAATTCACGGAGGCCTTAAAAAGAAAACAAAGCAAGGAAAATTGAAACAAAAGCTATCTCATTGACAATCTGCCATTTCCTTTTTTCCAGCTGCTTTTTTTTTTCCTCCCTTGGGAAACTGGCATCTATCTCTCCCCTCACCAAGCACATAACATGTAAAGACAAGGGCTGGGTCTAATGAGGCATTAATAGAATGTGACTGGAGAGCCCAGACATCCATGATCCAGGCTGCTCAAAGCATGGTGTCCCGCCTGCTTTGGAAGCTGTTTACTGACATTTAGTGATTTAGACAAGGCCACAGGCCTTGAAACAGGCCTCTTTTCCTGAATTTTATTGTCTGGTTCCATATTGTTTGACTAAAAATTATTAACTTTCCATAACATTACTTACACCGAGCTTGCATTTAGCAAAAGCACGGTTAAAAAAAAGAGCTGAGAGCCTCGTGGGACATGAACAAATGTGTAAATAATCCAAAAAGAAGGAAAATCCACCTCCAGGCCATTCACCACTTTTAAAGTTTGAAAGAACTACTAAACTTCCCTGAAGTTGCTAAAGCAAGTAAGCACGTAAAAGGAGCCCTGTGATACAGCAAAAATGGCTCCACTCTGCCACCAAATGAACACAAGTGATTCTCAGGTCTCCTTGCTAATGGCTAAAATGAACACACCATCCCAGGCAGCTCTGACTGATTCATTTCATCTGATATGACAACCCCAGGTTGGTGTGGTGGACAGGATTTCTACAAATGGCTCTGAGATTCCACACCCCAATGCCAGAACCTGAGAATGTGATTAAATATCACATCATATTATATTATACGGCACAGTTAACTGAAAAGGAAGAGATAGTCCAGGTGGGTCTAATCAGGTCACATGGACCCATAAAGGCAGAGAACTTTCCCCAACTGGTGGCAAAAGAGGAAGGTGAAAGACAGACTGAAGCCTAAGACGGAGTCAGTGCACCACTGATGGTTTGTAGATGAAGGAGATCCCATGAGAAGGAAGGCAGGCACCCCTGAGGACCAGAGTGGCCAAAGTGGACAGCCAGCAAGGAAACAGGACTTCAGTCCTACACAAGGGACTGGATTCTGCCAGCAATCTGAATACGCTTGGAAGAAGAATGCTCCCCACAACCTTCAGACAGGAGCCCAGCTAGCTGACATCTTGATTTTAACAAAGCCCAGTGGAACCCACCTACACTCCTGACCTATGGGATAATAAATGGGTTTGGTTTATGTTTGTAGGAATTGGTTATAGCAGCAATAAAAATCTTACACAGTTGGCAAAGATGAACCCTGACAGCACTCAAAGACTGGGACAGAAGCAGAAAAGGAAAAAAACAAAACCAGGGCAGGACTATGGAGAAGAAACAGCGAGGACAAAATTTTAGGAGACTCTCTTCAATGGCCGCTGACGGCCATTTCAAGTCCTGGTCTGGTCAACGCAGATCAACAGAGGACTAAGAAGTAACTAGAGAAATTTCTTCTGAAAGGGAGTTTTTCTCATTCCAAATAGTGAGTTTTCTGCTCCTGACCTATGGGTACCATGTTTTCATCAGTCAGGAAGTTCTGCTAGGAATGCCATGACAGCAATTAGAGCTGTATGAATTACCTACAAAACCCAAGCTCCTGGCAGAGAATGGAGAGTGCCTGGGGCAATGATGACAGGCCACCTTCTCACAGCCACCCGTCTACCTCCGGAACCCTCTCCCGTGGCTCCCTGTCCTCTCGGCCACTAGCTCTTCCTCAACTTATTCCACAAATGCTTCTCTTTTCTCTGGGTTTTTCTCCTCGTCACAATCTTGGCCAGACTCCATTAATTTTCTTACAGGCAGTCACAATAGCTAGAAAAGAAATATTATTTGGAGGAAAGTTATTTTTGAAGGGTTTGCTATCCCTACTCAAGTCCCATCTTTTCCTTAATCTGGCCTCAATTTGAAATAAAATTGAAGTAAAGGAAGACAATGGGAGGTTTCAGGGCCTCAGGGAATTGAAATGTTTAGATTTACTCTTCTGTATTTTATCAAAGGGCTCTTACTAGCTGAGGTCAGCCGAAGACTTAACTTACTCCTCAACTTGATTCATGCTTTCGTTTATGTCCAACAAATACTTAAGTAAGGGAATCCTACATATGCTAGGCCCTGGTACTCGTAGGACTCGCTCACAACAGGGAATCTTGGCACAAATAATTAAAACACAATCACCTACTTGAGTTGGGACTTTGCCAAGAATATTACAGAAATTGGTAACCCAAGTATCATTGCCCCAGGGCAACTGGACAGCAAAGTCATTGTACAGAAGGAGGCGTGCTGCGGTGAATCCCAGCAAACTACAGTGCCCCTAAACCCAAGTGTACACGTCTTCACACATCCATTCACTCCACGAGTCCTCCGTGAGCCCTTCCTCTATCTGGGCACTAGACTACGGGTTGTGAGATCCACAACAGTAACTCCCTCCAGAAGTTTACAATGTGGTAGCAGGCACTACTTGTTCACAAAGGTGGCCTTGGCAAAGGGAAGCCTTTCTGAATGAATGAGCCTTTCATTTCACTAAACTCTTTTTGAATACTGATTCCAAAACAGAAGGAAAGGTTTTGTATTTCTGGGTCTCCCATGTCTCTTCTGCCACCTTCCATCTCATGGGTGTGGTCTCTCAAGACAACCAACTCAATATGTAGACTTACGTACTGCAAAAGAACTTCCTTTTGCTGGTTCTGGGGGAGAAACACCCATGGAGATGGAACGATAGTCCTGGTAGAAGGCGCCTTGTCACACCAGTGGCCCCACCCTGCCCACTGCTCCAGTAATTCCCCACCTGTGGCAGTCAGGCCATCACTGGTGAGCTTGGAAACTGCTTTCTAGTGAATTGTACCCTAAATCTTCAGGAATAAATAAATAAATTATATATATATATATATATTTCCCCTGTTTCCAGAGTACCTATTTCTCTAATTGGTTATTAACCTGGGGATGATATTCCATATCTTTCTGCAGAGACTGCTTATAATGACCATAAGTACTTACATAAAGTACCTGCCAAAGTGGCTGATACATAGCAGACAACCCCAATATGTCGTTGCTATTGTGATTTGTAATTATTATGATCATTCCCAGTTGCCTGCTGAGCATCTGTATCTAAATGTCCTGAAGGGTCCTCAAACTCTTCGTGTCTAAAGCTAAACTCATGATCACTATACGCCCACAGGTAGCCTGCTTTTATCTAATGATACTACCACCACCCAATCACCCAAGCTACAATACTGTACTATCTCCGCCTCCTCCTCTTCTCCTTTCCCTTCTCATTCTTATACTCCCATCTACCCTCTTCTCCTCTCCCTTCTTCTTCTCATCCTCATTCTTACCCCACAAGGATTGGTCATTGGTCCTACCCATTTTACCTCCCAAAGATGTCTTAAATCTATCTCATTCACATAGTATAAGTTCAAAAAGTTATTATTTTCTACCTGGACAACTGCAAAAGTCATGTAATTTGTCTCTCTCTATTTCTACCCCACCACAAACCATCTTCTTCATTGCATTCTACAGCTTAAATCTGATCACGTTACTCTCTCCACTAAAACCCTTCAGTTACTTTCCACTGTGAACAAACCAGTGCCCAACTCCTGAGCATACCCCAAACATGTTTCATAACCTAGCCCCTTCCTACCCTTCCAGACTTGTTTGCTGTCACCTACCCCCATGACCCACACTCCAGCCACGCTGACCTTCTGGCTTGTCCTCAGAAGTGCCATTCCTTTTCATACCTCCTTTGCATTAATATTGTCTCTGTTCAGAATGCTTTTCCCATACTTTTCCATTTGGAAAATTTGCCTCTCAAGAGCTGATTCAACTATTCCTCCAATTTGAAGCCTTGGGGTATCTGGATCAAGATTAATCTCTCCTCCCTACATTCATATAGCATTTCTAATAGCTTTACTGAGATAGAATTCACATACCATAAATTCATCCACTTAAAGTGTACAACTCTGTGAATATACTGAAAACCTGTGGTTTTCAGTGTATTCACAGAGTTGTGCAACTATCACCACAATCTAATTTGAAAACATTTTCATTACCCCTAAAATAAACCTTGTACTGATTAGCAGTCACTCCCCCAACATCTGTCCCAGTTCTAGGAAACCACGAATCTTTCTGTCTCTATAGACTTGCCCGTTGTGGATAGTTCATATAACTGGAATGATACAATATGTAGAATCATACAATATCATTTGTAATTGGCTTCTTTCACTTAGCATAATGTTTTTTAGGTTTGCTCATGTTACACATGTTTCAGTACTTCATTCCTTTTAAGTGCTGAATAATATTCCATTGTGGGGATTTCCCATATTTTATTCATACATCAGTTGAAGAATATTTGGGTTGTTTCTATTCTTTGGCTATTATGAATAATGTTGCTGTGAACATATGTGTACAAATTTTGTCTATCCCATAGCATTTTGCACACAACTCCATTCTAACATTGCTCACATTGTATTATAATTATTTTTATAGCCCTCTTCATTGAATTATAAAATCTTAGTATCCTATCCCTCTCAGAAATTGCCATGTTACAAGCAAATCTGATGAATGAATGAATAGATAATTAAATAAATCAAGCTAAGAATGAGTGGATTTTTTTTTAATTGATGTCATATTTTAGTTTTAGTAGTGGATACTCTTTAGAGAAAGATAGAGGATGCATGGTCATATTGATTTTCAAGGAAAAGAAGATTTTTCTCGGCAATAAGCCAGGAAGGCAGTGACAAAGTAGGAAGAAAGTCAACTAACCAAATAAATGACATCAACACCTTCTATGTTCAAGTGAATGTGGCTCCCCTTGTCCTTTCACAAGATCATCTTAAGTATTTGATAATGTCACAGAAAGGTGGCTATGAAACCAAGTGAAGTGCCTGGGTCAGTCCTTGCACCCCAGCTGCCCCCTGGTAAACCAAGGCTGGTGCTGCTCCTGGTGGAGGACACTGACCGCTGCCCAAGGCCACCCTGCAAGAAGGAGCAGAATCGTGGGGACCCCAGCTCTTCTCTCCCCTCACCCACCACTCTCCCCCAGTCATGCAGGCTCCTGGTGCAGTTTTGAGACCCACATTATTCTAATTCTATATTTTTTGTCCCTTGAGGACAAGATATCCCTTCTTGCAGGGATATCTGCAAGAAGCCACTGCAGACCACACTTTCTTGATGCCATGGAAGTGGTGCCCAGACCCTTAGGTCAAGCACCAGTGGCCTGCAGGGGTCACTGAAGGGGTCATCTCTTTTTGGATGTTCCTGTTGGCTGATTTGAACAAATCATAAAAACTCTCACAGGCTTATCTCCAGAATGGCCTGGAGTTCACCTCCAAGGAGAATATTCCTCATCCTCTTTTGAGCTGATTAGGTACGTCACAGAACATTCAAGGGAGTGGGCACAAGTCTGACTGGTGCTGCTTAGAACCCCCAACAGGCCACCCAGGCCCCACCGCTCCTTGACCCAATCCCTCACTGAGATGGCAGGATGACAATGCCTCGCTGGACTCCTTCAGTCACCTCAGGAGTTCAGGAGGTTTCTGGTGACAGCTCAGGATCCACAGACCCTAAAATAATTGATTAAGAGTTGAGTGCTACTTCTAAAAAGGTATAACTTACTCTGCTTTGGACACCAGGGAACTGTGTCACGTTTTCTGGTCCCATTACAAAGGGATGCTTCTCTGGCCTTCGGAGTACCCACTCCCATTGGTATCTACTCCACTAAGTGGCTCCTGCACAAGCTGGGGCCAGGAATACCAACCAGGTGAAAGGTAGGAGTTTCACCTTCCATCCCAAGTGAGCGATATTCAGAAACACTTAATCAAGAGAACGGGCATTCCAGGCTGACGTGTTTCCCATGTGGGAGGAGGAGGCACTGAAACTCTGAAACTCACAGGGCTCCCAAGTGACCTGAAGTGGTTGAACAGAGACTCACTCCCAGGAAGGAAGAGCAGCATGGGACAGGTGACACCAGCAGAGGGGAAGGTGGCCAAGCCCTTTTACCACTCTGCCAGGAGTAAGGGTGCAGGATCCAGCCTCAGCTTCCCCAGAAGAGGGAAGAGTGTACATGACCCAAGACCACCAACCACAAACTGGAAGTGCTGAAGAGTTGACTCGAGGCTCAAGTGGCCTGTGCTTGGATTGCAATCCGCTTACCGACAGTGGCGTGCCTTAAGCAGGACCCTCGAACCATCCCTGCCTCTGCAGAAGGAGTCCAACGTTATTATGCAGCATGCAGAACTGTCACAAGGATAGAATCAATGAATATTAATATTTAAAACCTTTTCTAAAGGCCTGGCATACCAAAGGTAGTATGTTTTCGTCACATAAATTAACATGTTAGACGGCCACCCTGACTTGAGAAGGATTTTAAGCTAAGCACCACACTGCTGTATTTCTGAGTTGGGAAAGCTTCAGTACCAGCAATCAGAAAGCTCTTCATGCATCAACTGTTCTAAGAATGGGTGAATGATGCAGGTTTTTGAATGGGTTCAACATATATACAACAAAACAAAGGCTGAGCCTCCCCTGCCAATATGGATTCGGTCATCTAGTCAGATGCTGCCTTTCTAACTATCAAAAAGCAAGCAACGTTTGTGATTTGGTGAGCTCTTCAAATGTAAGCTTGGGAGGGGGGAAAAGAGACTTTTTTCTCAATCCCTAAGTATTTTAAACTACATAATAGAGTACCAAAATGATCATAATCATCAGTTTCCATCTGGAGCAGGAAGAAACTTTCCTTGTGACAGCAGGAGGCAGGAATATCCTTGGGTCCCAAAATGCCAAACGCTCCACAACCTGTGAAAATATTTTTGGGGGGTGTGGACTTACTCATTACAAAAGAAATTTAGCTTTTCTCTTCAGGGACACACTAGGAGCCAAATTTCAACTCTGGGCTATGGGATGCACCTGGGAAAACAGACGTTCTCACCTGGACCTGCCAAAGCCTGGAGCGTGTGTGGCTGTCGCCATGCACAGAGTGTGGGAGGGCGGGATACAGGCAGGCCTGGGGGTGAGACTCTGCCCACAGTGGGTGCTGAGGGTGGCTTCGCTAGCACTTAGAAATGAGTCTCAAACAGGGTGGTATTTCTGACTGCAAAGACTGCTAGATGACATGGTATCTTCTTATCCTTGTCCCCCTTTCTGTTTCACTAAATGGCTACAGCCACAAGGATTCCCAGCTCAGCAGTGCTATCTGCCACCTGCAATGGGAAACTTCCCTGGGACTTGAATAACTGTGCTGGGACACACCTTTTTACTTGTCACCATTTTCAGACAGACAATGAGGGCAACAGGAATATGTGTTTTTTCAAGAGGAACATCTCAGGAACATACGACCCAAACGTATACTCAGAGAAAACGTCTGTTCGGCTTCAAGAAATAAAAATGAAGAAGAATATTCTCAAATCATGAAGCAGAATTTTAAAAAAAAAACGCTTAGGTGAAAAACAGATGTGACAGAGCTTTCTTTTCTTTCCTCAGCAGTAAGAACAAAGTAAATATTAAATAATATTCTTTATTTTGTTACACACACACACACACACACACACACACACACGGCAGCAACTCATTTCTTCATTGAACAAATACTATTTGGCACCTGCCATGTGCCAGGCAAGCTCTAAGCGCTGAGGCTCTATCAGTGAACATACAAAAATCTCGTCTCTCATAATGCTTATTTCTCATGCAGGAGGAAGACAGGCAAATGGAGCATATGGAATATTACACAGTGCTCAGTGCTACTAAGGAGAATAAAATGGGAAGTGCAGTCTGCAAGCCAGAGAGAGGGCCTTCACCTGAAACTGAACCCAGGTGGTACCTTTTATAAAATGTATTTTTTAATTATAGTTGACATACAATATTATTAGTTTCAGGTGCACAACACAGTGATTAAACATTTATAAACCTTACAAAGTGATCACCCTGATAAGTCTAGTAGCCATCTGATAATACATAGTTCATATGATAAAATTGACTATATTCTGTACTTTATATCCTCATGACTAATTTTATAGCTAGAATTTATAGTTCTTAACCCCTTCTCTTTTTATACCATTCTCCAACCCCCTCCCATCTGGCAACCATTAGTTTGTTCCCTGTATCTAGGAGTTTCTGTTTTGTTTTGTTTTGTTTTTAGATTCCAAATGTAAGTGAAATCATATGGTATTTGTTTTTCCCTAACTTATTTTATTTAGCATAATATCCTGCAGGTCTATTCATGTTGTAGCAAATGTTGAAGTATCATTCTTTTTTATGTCTAAGTAATATTCCAGTGTGTGTGTGTGTGTGTGTGTGTGTGTGTGTGTATGTGTGTGTCTAAGAGTGAAACTCAACAAATCAGTAACTTACAATAGTTAGCGCCTGCTTTGTTAATCCACTTAGTTAGTTAAGAGCCTGAATCACTTCATAGTTTTTGTTTTCTCTTTCTTTGATGATTCTGCTCTCTTCCCTTTCTCCAGGCTACACATACCTCATTAACCCAGTTATTTCTTAGTCCTCAGGCAACTGAGTGCCCGAATCCATGTTCTGAGTCCAAGATAACATTATCTCTAAGTAGACCAAGTCCCAGGAAGTGATTTCTCAACTCCCAGCCCTGGAGCCTATGTGACCAACCGCTCCCCCATCTTTCTTTGTGCTTTCCCAACATGCATATTTGCAAAACCTTTTGGCCCTGCTAGGATGGAGAAGACAGTCTTTGACAGAAGAGTCCACTGCTTTCCCTGAGTGCCAGGATTTTGAATAAACCTAATTATTTTTCCACCAACATTGTCTCTCAAGTTTTAGAGGCAGCAAGCAGCACCTGAACCAGTAACACACACACACACACACACACACACACACACACGGTCTAGCAGAAGTAATGCCGGACCATACACATGAATATCTTGCACAAGATGGACAGCAATTTGAGTATTTCACCAAAATGTCATATAGTGTGCTTGAGCTGGCAATCTATACCAAATCTTTTGTTACAAAATTATAAGCATGTGTAGTTATGATTTTGTAATAAAATCATAATTCAAGTCTGGGTGTTAGTCCTCCCAGACCCTGTATATTCTTTACCCATTTGTCTATTGATGGACACCTAGGTTGCTACAACGAACACAGGGATGTGTATATCTTTTCAAATTCATGATTTTGGAAACTTGATTTTGGACTTTTCAGGGTCCTCAACTGTGAGGAAAAAATTTCTGTTGTTTAAGCCACTCAGTTTGTAGTATTTATAACAATCTAAGCCAATTTGAGTTGGGTACCAAGAAATGGAATGCTACTCTAACAAATACCTAAAAACATGGAAGCAGCTTTGGAACTGGGTAATTGGTAGATGCTGGGGTTGTTGGTAGAAATGTAGATGTTCACGGTGATTCTGGTGAGAGCTCAGAAATAGTCATAGCAGAATGAATTATTATAGAAATATGGACATTAAAGGCCCTTCTCCTTAGGGGAGAGACGGAAATGAGCAACATGTTATTGGAAAGTAAAGGAAAGGCAATCCCTATAAAGTGGCAAAGAACTTGGGTGAATTGTGTTCTAGTGTTTTGTGGAAGGTTAAAATTGTAAGCAATGAAATTGGATGTTTAGCTGAGGACATTCTAAGCAAAGTTTTGAAGGAGTGGCATGGTTTCCCTTTACCACTTATAAAAAATGTGAGAAGAGAGAGGTAAATTGAGGGAATTTTTACGCAAAATGAAAACAGAACTTGAAGATTTAGGAAATACTCAACTTATTCATTTTGCAAAAAATGAGAAGTGTTCTGGAGAGAACACAAAGGGTGTGGCTGAAACACCATTTGATATGGAGATCAATGTGGGTGTGAACCACAAATTTAGTGAGCCACTGCAAAAGAAGCCAGGGAAAGATAATATTATACCAACAGAAACACTGCCAGGACTAGGGAGAGAGAAACGAAAGACAAAATGAGTAAAAGCTGTGGGACTTCTCAAATTCTATAGAACTGGACAATAGAGCTATTTGCAAATGTTTGCTATTCTTCAAAGAAAGGAAAGAATGGCCCCAGAGGTGGTTCAGAGATCATTAGCACTGCCTCTGTCTTGGTGTCAAAGGGAAGGGCAGCCACTGTAGTTGGCTTAGCTACCACCCCTCGGAGCCTCAGGGGAAAGGGGGACACAATTCAGTCCATAACATTCTACCCCAGATTCTCCAAAATTCAAGTCCTATTGTATGCAAAACACATTCTTTCCCTCATGGTAGCCCAAAAAACACTAAAGGAGGGGAAGACATTTTGATGCCTACTGCAGAGTGGCCTGAAGCTTTGAGCAAGTACAGTCTCAGGAGGACAAAGTGACATAGACACAGTCTCACCACCAGGACCTGAGCCAAGCTGCCTAACAACTCTGGGACCTGGGCTGAGATATCTCCAAATCACTGCAGGACCAAAGTTGTAAAAACCATTCTGAGCCTGGTTCTGACCTGGAAATCCCAGAGAACTGGTGGAGATCTCAAAGTCACTAGAAATGGAGGGACAAGCCAGAGGGAGAAGACAAATTCAATGACAGAAAGCCAACAAAATCAACAATCGGAATAAAACTCATGCCAAACTGAATTCATTCTATAGAACCCAAACTATATGGGTAAAGGATGCTCAAATGATGGAATGAATTTCATTTGAAAAGTATAAGAAATTATGAGACCAAAAAAGTAAGAAATGTAACATTAAGAAATGAATATAAGCTATTAAAGACCCTGGAAATAAAAAATATAGTCATTACTATTGTGGACATAAGAAATATCGAAACCTGTAGAGAATTTTTATAAGAATTTATTTGAGCCCAACTGAAGATAATGTCAAGAAACAAGAGCTTAAATGTTTGGAAGAATGACAGTTTGCCATTTCTTTTATGCATTTGGGATTAAAGAAGAAATTTAAGGAAGATTCCATGAAGGTGGGAGAAAGCAAGGCAGATATTGGATGACAGGGTAGATAACAAGATTGCAGGCTTTCTTGAGGTGGTTAGCCTTTGAGGGGTCCAGAAAAGAGGAGTACTTCTGGCATTTCAAAGGTATGTTAGCCTAGATGCACAAGAGCAATTAGACAAGGCCTGCTTAAAAACTTCTCACTAAAGAAGTTACAGGCCTGGGGCAAGACTCCCCACCATGACCTGCCCAGATAGGAATTTATGATCAGATGATCCTGGGAGGTTATTTTTGTTTAGATTTATTACAGCACCCATTTTTGTCCACAGTATCATAGCAAATAAATGGGATAAACTCTGAACACAGCGAAGAGAGAATAAGTGAAAAGGAAGTCATTCTAAGGAATGCAAGCAGGGCCTGCACGCTTTAAAACTGTCAAAGATAGAGGTCTTAAAGAGAGGCAAAGATTAAGGAAGTGTCCCAGATTGTAGGAGGTAGAAGAAACATGGCGACTACATGCATCACATGTGTCTGGATAGAATTCTTGACCAGAAACAAACAAACAGACAAACAAAAAAGACATTGATGGGATATTTGGCAAAATCTGAGTGGGACCTATGGACAGTACAGTGGTGATTTATCAGTGTTGATTTCAATATTGAGAAGGAAGTTTTTAAATGGTTATGTAGTAAAGTGTTTGAGAAGGACACCTCAGAATATCTGGGAGTTATGGAGCATTGTGTCTGCAGCTCATTCTCAAATGGCTCAGAAAAAAGATGAATCATAATCATTAGTGGGGGGAAGGGAGACGGAGGAGGGAAATGGGTGAAGGTGGGCAAAAGCTGCATATTTCCAGTGTAAGAGTAATAAGTTTGGGGAATGTAAGGTATTATAATGTATAACGCAGTGACTGTATTTAACAATATTGCAATGTATATTTGAAAATTACTAAGGAAGTAGATCTTAAAAGTTCTCATCACAAGAAAAAAATGTAACTGTGAGGTGATGGATGGTAACTAAACTTATTGTTATAATTATTTGCAACATAAACTTTATTAAATCATGATGTATATCTTAAACTAATACAATGGTATATGTCAATTTTATCTCAATAAAACTGAAAAAAGTCACTAGGGACAGAGAAAGAAAGAAATGGTAATAGAGCACATGCAGTGAAATAGGAACAGTTGGGGGATCTGAGTGGGGAGACATGAGAGTTCTTTGTACTAATCTTGCAACTTCATTGTAAGTAAATAAATTTAAATAAACCATTTAAAATATAAATAGGACACAGGGATATAAAGTACAACATAGGAAATACAGTCCATAGTATTGTAGTAACTACACATGCTGTCAGATGGGCACTAGACTTACCGGGATGATCGCTCTGTAAGTTATATAAATGTCTAATCACTATGTTGTGCACCTGCAACTAATATAATTTTGTATGTCAATTGTAATTGAAAACAATTTTAATTTAAATAAATTCATTTGGTTAAATTGTTTAAAAAAAGAAAGTGTGTGGGAGGGAGTGAATATTTCTGAACAGTATCCCAATCTAACATAGGCCGTTAAAATTATTAAATGAAGTTATGCCTGCAAAGCACCTTGGATAATGTCTGGCAATGAAGTGTTTAAAAAATATTACTTCCTTTCTCCTCTTCCAAAAAAAATCGTAAAATAAAATAAAAATAGGAATTTCATGATTGGTTACTATGACTTAGGATAGCCTCAAGTAGAAATAATAATGGCTGATTCTTGATACCAGTGTATCTTAATCAAACACAAAAGCATTTGTCTTGCTACCTAAAAATTATTTCTAAAATCCAGAAACAGGCCTTTTCTCCTCTTTATGTTAAAAAGGAAGGAAGGAAGGAGGGAGGGAGGGAGGGAGGGAGAGAGGGAGGGAAGGAGGGAGGGAGGGAGGGAGGGACCAATTAAGCTTTACCTCAAGAATGCAAAGGAAGAAAATTGTTGTCAAAGCTGAACTGAGTTTGCTGCTTATCCTTCAGAAGGCAAAGCCTCCATGAAGAGTCAGTTAGGATGTGGGAAGGTACTGTGGTCCTCCACCCTCCCTGCTGAGCTCCCAAGGGCAGCCTTACGCTAAGGGAGATAAGGCAGACGGACAAATATTGTGTGACCTTACTTATATGTGGAATCTAAAATCACTAAACTCATGGAAACAGAGGAAGAATGATGGTCACCAAGAGACGGAGGATGAGGGACAGGACCAGATGCTAGTGGTACAAGAGGAGCAAATAAGTCCTAGATGGTGAATATAGACAACAATATTGTATTATAATCATCAAACTGGCTAAGAGACTTGAACTTAATTATTTCAACCACTAAAAAGAAAAGATAATTATGTAACACAATAGAGGTTCTAATGAACGTGGCAATGACAATCATATTGCAAAATATAAAGGTATCAAATTAACATGTATACCTTAAGTTTACACAATGGTATATGTCAAATATGTTTCAATTTTTTAAAACATGTTCTGGGAAATTATCCTATTTCTCTTGGTTATTTATTTTTCCCTATATTCATGCGCTTTCACATGTGACTTTGAAGCTTTTTAGGGGATTCCTCGAGGGGTGCTGCTTTTTTAAATACATAGTGTTAGTTGTCTTAAATTAGCAATAATAAAAGTGAACATTTATTAAGTGCTTACTATATGGATGAAGTGTTCATCTGACTAGCTTTTCTAACACGACTTGGAGGGAGAATTAAATGTAGAGAATTTACATCACAAATGAAGATACTATGTAAAGCATTTAATATCCTACATATGGTTTATATAGTTAGGTCTGCCAAACACTTGTTGTTTTTCTTTCTGTGATAACAGAGAAAATGTGGGTGACACATTTTAAGAGTGACATGTGTAAATGAGAGTACTTCCTGAGGAAGTGACAGGATGGCAAAGAGTCTGGGAAACAGGTCTATAAGGACCAGTTAAAGGAAGTGAAGGTGTTTATACTAGAAGGAGGAGGCCTCAAGGAAACACAAGCACTGCTTTCAAATCTTCAATGAGATAGTGTGTGTGGAAAAGGGATTACATTTAGTTTGAGTTCAAAAGGACAGGCTACAAGGGCTGTCCGACAAAACTCCAGCCAGAAATGGAAAGAGAAGTCACATTAGGTGGTGAACTTATTGTACAACAAGGTGACAATGCACTGTAGAATTGTATGCCTGAAACCTATGTAATCCTTGCTAACAGATGTCACCCCCATAAGTCTAACAATAAAAATGAATTTAAAAAATCCAGGCAAAAATGCGTCTATTTTTCATATTACATGGCTGAGTACTTTCTGGACAGCCCTTGTATAACCAATAAATGTAATTCATATGATAGAAAATTTTGGATTAAAAAAAATTTGCCAGCAATTCAGGCTAATACTGAGTGCCCTGTCAACCAATTGGCTCCTGATGCTGGATGTCCATGAACATCAGGGCTTTACAGAAGTGATTCTTAAATTAAGTAAAAAGTTATACCACATGATAGCAAAGGACTGCGCCAAGTCTAAGCTGCAATTCTGACATCTTCAAACTTCTAATCACTTCGATTCAGTGCACTTACTATTGAATATTGGAATATTTACTTTATACCTGAATCTCAGAAATTTGCATCTGTGGCAAGGTCAGTCTGCACAATAGACTGAGTGAGGACAATTTATCCTTTGGGGGCGAATGGGCCTTTTTAAAGAAACAGTATTAATAAAACCATATTTACAGTCTATAAAATGAACATGTATTGGGCCACACAATATTTATTTCTTCTGCATCCCTATTGTTTGTTTAAAATTGCCATATCCACGTCTGACTAAGCCTCAGCTCTGTCCTCTCCTGGGGACTTGAGAGCTCTCATAAAGAAGGGATGTTAAAGGACTGCAGTGGTCAGGCAAGAAGAGCCCCCATCATGAGGAGGAGCCTGGTGGTGCTACCACGAGTTCTGTGCCTTGCTCAGGGTGGTGGCCACCCAAACCAGCATGTGAGATCAAATCTCTCTCTCTCTCTCTCTCTCTCTCTCTCTCTCCCTCTCCCTTACACACACACACGCACACGCACGCATGCACACTTACACATACATGCACACAAACATTGGTGAAATATGAATGAAACCTGAGCCTTGTTAAAAGTTTTATCCCAATGTCAATTGACCAGTTTTGATACTGTACTAAAATTATGCAAGATGATTCCATTGAGGGAACATTAAAAGGGGCTCTGTAGTATTTTTGCAACTTCTTATGAGTCCATTATTTCAAAATAAAAAGTACAAAATGAAAAGAAGGGGGAGAAGGAGGAAAGGGAAGAGGAGTTAGGAGGAAGAGGATGGCCCTTCAGTCACTTGCCTCAAAGCTGTGGAAAAAGAGGGAAATGTGAAAGGTGGAAGGAAGGAAAATCCCATTAGAGCTAGATTACCATTTCTGGATCCCTTAGTTGTAATACGATCAATAGATCTCCTTCTCTAGTCTTGCCTCCCCCAATTCCATCTTCCTCTTGGCCACCTGATATACTTTTTTAAAAATCCAACCAAGTCTCTCTCAAGCTTGCCCACCACTAACAGAGCACCCTGCCCCCACTGCTCTCCTCCACCCCGTGGACTTGCTGTCAGGGGTGACTACACACAGCTTGCCTTTTCACACTTCAAAGCAGCAGCAGTCTTTGTCCTAGGGGTTCTTGGCGCTCAGCAGTGCCCACCACAGCGTTGGTATGCAACAAATCTATGTCCTGCCCACCTGGCCTAGAGAACAGACTTCCTGGCCACACATCACACCAAACACCAGGAGATCGGATGACTAGCCCCTTCCCAAAATTGTGAAAAAGACAGCCAGAGAAATCATTGCACCCAATGTTGGTGGAGACCAAAGGAAGGGTTAGCGTCCAAGTCCAATCAGAGGGAGCTGTGGGGCTGCAGCACCAGAGCCAATGGCATGGCTCGTCGTGGATCTAGGAACCTGACCACAGTATGGTTTTTCGGAATACACAGAGAGAAGTGCCTCCCAAAACACAGAGAACTTCATCAAATTTAGAAATGTCCTGATGCAATTAAGTCACAGCAGCAGAAATGCAGTAGGAAGTAAGATAGAAAGCATACACATTTCAAAAGCAACTGCCCCTGCAGCTGGCCAAAATCTAAATATGAGATGGTAGTGGGAGATGACCCAGTAGGTGAGGGTACATGGATAAGCCAAGGAAGGGGTGACAGGTAGGAGAACCAGGACCAAAGGTTGGCCAATCTCTCCCACTCTAAGTGATGTAGATACCACCACCAACTCTTCTGTAGTCTCTTTCAAAGTCCCCCAGTTTTGGTTGGGTACTTCTCAATTTAGTTTTCCAAACCTCTGAGTGACCGACTCTCATCTAAGTACTGTGAAAAGAGAAACCATTTAAATGAAAGTGAATTTCTCATCATCTTATTCTGATTTTAATGTCTTTACTATGACTGCTCATAATTGAATCTTCCAGGGCTCCAATCTCACAGACACTGGTTGCCCACTGGGGCTCCCACATGGAATTCTCAGATCCAGGCTTTGTCTGACCTTGCAAAGCCTCGCTGACTTGGCCATGGTTTGCACTCAGGAAAGCCCTCGAGTACATGTGACTCAGAAGGGCAGTTGTGACTCAGAAGGAAGAAGAGGACAATTAGCCTACTGATGCTTTAAAAAGGACCTGGGATTCATACATGTACAAATACAAAGTCTTTCAACAGGCAAATTAGGCAGGTCCAGTCTGCTCCCCCAGCACATTGCTCAGGCTGCCTCTTCTTCTCAAAGGCAGCCCTAGACTCCATGGAGACCTAACAATTTTGTCTGTGCAATTATATTCTGGAGAGGAGGGCTCTTAGCCAGTAGACATGGATCTCCTTCTCTCATCCCCCTCAGATCCCCCAGCGCTTTAGCACGAGAACCCAGCAGGTGCACCCAGCCATTGTGTGAAGTAAAAAGCAGTAAGAATAGGGAAGGGTGCTCGTGCCAGCTGAGTGCCTATGTTGTGCCAGACACTTCTCACAGACTATCTCATTTGGAACGGGGATGAAAGGCTTCCCAATCAAGGGAGAAAGATAACTCCCAAAAGGTTTGTTTCACTTCCATTTTGATATCTTCTCTTTGTCATGGGTCCATTATTTTTCTAAATTTAGCGAGTCCCCACATAGAAATAACTCTGCCAGGTAGCCTTGCCTTTAGCTTAGACTCAGAAGAAGTTGGGGTTTTCTGTATCTCACATGGAACTTCTGAATGCCAATCTCCCACCTAGTCAAAAAGGCGTTGCTCTGAGATCTTCAATTGTGGGAGCTGGGGAGTTGGGGTATGCCCTAGTAGTACAGGTCTGTTTTTCAAATATACTGTACTTACATTCCAAGGTAATTGATGGGCAGTATCTGGAAATTAGAGGGGGAAATGTTATTTTTGATAAACACCAACCTCCTAACAAAACAGATTTCTCCCTTCCTTTACTCCTTCAACAGCTAAGAAAAAAAAATGGATGGACAGTGGGGGGAGGGCAGGGAGAAGCATCCCAGGTTACTTTCTCTGGACTGTGTGTAGTAAGTGGAATAATATCAAGGACAAGAGTGCCTAAATAAGAGAAACTGATAAAAAGGCAAAGGTTTTACAAGCAGGTGCAATCTTTGGGCCTGGTTTGTGATTCTAGGGCTAAATTAAAAAATAATCACCCTAATAAAGACACTGGCAGACCACTGTGTGAACGTTCTATTGCCAGACCATGCTTTATGCCAAGTCAGTGGAGATTTGCTAGAGAGCAGTCCAGAGGTCAGCCCCACACAGGAAGGGGAAGGAAGGATGGAAGGGTCAGAGAAGTAGCCTCTGGAGAAGGGGCGTGAAGCGTACCTGAGGTCTATTGCCCCCAGAGAAGCCAGAGGTCCTCTGGGTGGGTCTCGTCAGAGGTTCACTGACTCAGGGAACATTGGACCTTAGATGATTGCAGCCCCTTCGTTTTGCAGATGAGGACACCAAGGCCTGAAAAAGCGCTGTGCTATGTCCAAAGCTTCAGAGCAATATGGCAGCTGGCACCCAGTATGTGGTGGTATTTCCTCACGTTGATCCTGAGCACAGAGGCTGCCGTGGGCTAGTCCCTCATACAAGAGGCCTGTCCCATTCGCCACCAAAAGTGTCCCAAACAACCAGCAAGTTACTGAGAAAATACTCCACCTTGACTTTTTTTTTTTTTTTTTTAGCAAAATGAAAAGCGAAAATAAATAAATAACCCCGCGTGTAAGTGACTAATAATTTCTGGCACCATTGTACAAAGTATTGGTAGGGAGCCATTAGCAGAACCACTTGGAAAGTTTCGTATTGTTTTCCTGAAGGCCTACAGGCTGCCCAGAGCTGACTGGGAGCTTGAAAGGCTTTGGCCTGACACTTCCCGGTTCCTGCTCATCCTCCTGTCACCAGGATGTGAAGCGGGAGCGAGGGTGAGAGGGGCTTCCTGCTGCGCTCGGCTACGGCTGAGCTGACCCGAGCTGGACGAGGCTCTGCCCAGCGAGGCCGGAGGAGGAAATCTTGCTTCCTCTGAAATCACCCGAGAGGTGGTACAGAGGGATGTGTAGGAAGTCGGTTAATTGTTGCTGAAGTCACAATCTGTTTCTTAAACACGAAGATCACCACTCTGATTACTTTAGAGCTGCAAGACAGGAGAGAATTCAAGGAAAGGTTTCCTCGGTCCCTCGGAGAAGGGGCTGCATTCGCCCAAGATGGTCACCATGACGTTCCCAGCCTGAACTCCAGAACCCAGGCACCGTGAGTGCCTGGGCCTCCCATAACCAAGGCTGGTGGCACCCCATTAGCTTTGTGCACTGCCAAAAGCAAGCAAGAAAAAAAGTCTAGTTTTGAAAGCTGCTTCTCTATAGTTCACACAGGACCATTCACTATGCTTGGGAGGGGGCCTGGGGGAAGGAAGGCATTTGGGAACCATTGTTAGCTGGAGAGAAAAACACTCGCACTGTAAACATGTATAAATGGTCTGGGGAACTTGGTTGCCCAAGATCCTGTTGCGAACTTTTACTCATTTACTCTTATTGTTATTATCACAGACATTCCCTCCTACACATCCTTCCTTGCTCCTGGCAGGAGACCTGTCTTGATCAAAAGCAAAGAATATTCCCTCTCCCCTTCCAATTATGAAGGAGCGGGCTGGTTGGGGTGATCAGGAAAGTACACCGTCAGAGCAGCTCCCCACCATTAGTAAGGAATGGGGCTTTTTACAGACGTGAGCCAGGCAGAATAACTTAATCCGAATAGTGACTTCTGCAAAGGAGATGCAAGCCTCATGAGTAAGGAAGCTATGAAGAGCAATTTAGGAATGACTTTTGGAAAGGGGACACTGGCCACATGTTTTTCTATCAAACATACAGAGACAGGATACCATATAAAATCAGAGACTGACTATTCTGAGATAGAAATTTACATTAAAGCAGTCTTAATATAAATAGGGCAATCTGAAACAAGGCCACCTTTCTTTTCCAATAAGTCAGGGCTTGGTGTGACCTTATTTTGCCAGCAACGAACCCCTGAGATGGAACATGCAAGTTCATTCCTCAAGGCCCAGGTCCAAAGGCCACATCCTCCTCAAGGCCCTCCCTGGATTCCCCAATCAAAATAACCATCCTCTCTTTGTGATCCCACAACACTATCCTCTATAGAGAGAGCTTTGCCTGGCACAAAATTACCACTAAATTAATATTCACTTAATGGCCTATTAAGACAATAAATCAGTGAATGAATGAAAGACGTGAGCACCCAGGACAAGTCTTTCAAGGTGAAAGCACAGCCTTTAGTCTCTAAATACATCCGACATATTTATCCAGTTCTGGGAGTATAGCCTAAGGAAATACACTTTTTGGAGGAAAACAGTAACATACATCCTAAAGAGTGGAAATTCAAAAAATAAAGATTGCACTCTGAGATTTAAATTTTAAAATCACACCCAAAATAACAAAAGGAATACTTGTAACTTATTCTTCAAGTATTGGTACAAAATAACTCTTTGACCCCTGAAGCCCAGGGTCTTGGTGACAAATAGGGCACAATTTTTTCTGAGAAGAGGGCTAGAGCCAAGATGTTAGAAAATACTCTTTCATCTCACATGCAAGAGAAAAGAATTTGGGACATTTTGATAGTTTCCATGGGCCTCCAACCTCGTCCTGTCCTCTCCCATGGCGACCCCCCACCCCCACCCCGTTCCCATAATCAGGACCTCCCCTCATTGATGGTTCCCTCTTTTCGTTGAAGAGGTGGCGAGGGTTTGGAGAGCTGCCTCCCTTTCCTCTGACCCACCTCCTTTTCTGGTGCCAGCTCCCATTTGGAGGAGAGTTAAGGGAATTGTTTGTGTAGGGAGTGGCTCGGCCTTCCCTTTCAGTCCCTGCAGCCACCCCCTCCTCCTCTGAGCTTTACCACCTAATTCCCAGCAGCTGGCTTTGTTGTCGCAATAAGTGGGAAGTCTTTCTTAATGTGGCACAGAGGTGTCTGTAGGCAGGCAACCATGGGACACTGCTGGTCACAACTGGCTAAATGTGGTTTTAGAGACTTGTTTGTGCTCCTGTGTGACTAATACTTACCTACCGGCTGGCAGGTATGAGACCTCTCTCCTACTCATCTGGCACTTGTACACAATCAATGGGTTTCCCAGCCGCTGCCAATCTCATTCATAGGCAAGGCAGAGAGGCTAGGTATCGGTGGGACTGAACAGCAGGGCTCCCAGAGGCCCTGGGGACTCAGAGGCATCAGGCATGTTCTTCTCCTGAGGGCTTACGCCCTCTCAGCTGATTGGGATCATTTATGGGTGGTCCTAGCAAATAATAGGGAATACATAGAGAATACATAGGAAAGACTTCAACTTCTCTAGTTGAACAAGTCTTTGTCTATGTGCAAAATAATATTATGCTTAGGAAAAGCAAGGTAGGTTTAAATTAGTCAAGAACTTGCAGTGATAGGCAGCATACCACGGGCTTTGGGGTTGAAAGAATTAGTAAATAAACAAATGAGTGAGTAGATGAATGAATGGACTGATAAGGAAATGTGGGGGAACAGGGAAGGCAAACAGTCTGTATTCTAGGAATTTACCCAACAGATGCCCTCCTTACATGTAAAATGACTAATGAACAGATTAAATAAATTATGGCACATCTGTATAATGGTCTGGAATACTATGTAGCTGTTAAAAATGAAGCATCTATATGCATATGGATAGAAAAAATACCTAAGATGTACTTTGTGTGAAGAAAACAAAAGCCGGGGAAAGAACAACATCAGTAGCACAGTACTATTTGTATGGATAAAAACTTTTTTTATATATGTTTATAAATTCATAGACTATCTCTGAAAGGATACGGCATAAATAGCAATAGTGGTTGTGTCTGAAAAGAAAAATAAATGGTTGGGGACCAGAGGTAGATGGAGACTGTCTTCCCACTGGGCACCCTTTTTTAGTTTTTAAATTTTATACCCTGTACATGTATTATCTATCCAAAGAAATAGTATATTTTTCTATTAATCAAAAATAAAATTAAAAGAAAAGGTGAATTTATATCTATAGAAATAAACATATTGATCATATACTTAAAAATGAAAAAAGGTCACAAAATATATATAGTATAATATAATTCACTTTTAAAAATATCTTGCATATGTGTATACATACACACACGTGTGTATGTTGAGACATTTTTAAAAGTCGTGGGAGAGGAATGGTGAAGGGGCTTTTACTTTTTATTCTACATACTTCCGTATTATTTTAAAGTTTTATAATGTGATTAGTAATTAAAAATATAAATTTTTAAAACAAGATAGCTCTGTATGTAAAGTGTTAGGTAAAAAAAGAACAAAATAGTATATATATAAGCAACCATTTGTGTGAGAAATCTGCACATAGAATGAATAGAATTTCTCTGAAAGGTATATGTGACATTGGTACCAATGGTCCCCTCTGGGGTGCGAAAAAGGGTAGCTAAGGAATGGATCAATTGGGAAATTTCCTGCACATGGTGTATAATTTGCATATTTTGCAATTTTTGATATATCCACACACTACCTAGTTTTCTAGTCAATTTTTCTTCATTTTTTTCTTTTTTTAATTTATTTTTATTGTTAGACTTATTGGGGTGACATCTGTTAGCAAGGATTATATAGGTTTCAGGCATACAATTCTACAGTGGATTGTCAACTAGTTGTATAATAAGTTAATTTTTAAAATATAGAACTTTCTTATTGACTAAATTGTGTCAAAAATAAGATTAACAGCCTAAAAGAACTTGAAAAATCAAATGGTTTATTTATCTCAGCACACATATTCCTGATTTCCATTCTAAAATCTGTGTTTTCTTAGGAGCTGGTTCTTCTAGGCACCCACAAAAACACCCCCTCAAAAGGCCAAAGCACAACTCCCCTTCTGCTCTCTCAGCAATCATCACCCTTTGGAAAGCCTGCCTAGAGGCCCTCCCCTGGGTAAAAGGATATTGAGACCAGACTAAAATCAAATTACCGCAATATTTACTCCAAGCAAATTATTCTAATCATTCAAGAATTGCTTGTCAAGTGCCTACTATGTGCAGGGACTGGCCACTCACACCCCTCTTTGTCTCTTAAATGTGTCAGGATCACAGACATTGAAGCCCACTTTTTAAACATCAGATTAATACAGTAAATGGAATGTTTATTGTTCATTCTATTTTCTTCAAAACCCTCTCATCTACCAATCAAAAGCCTGCCCTCAAGACCAGCCTCAGCCTGGGCACCGTCCTCTTTCTCTAACCTCCCATCCTAGACAGAGCTCTCCTTCCACACCATCAGTCCTTCCCTTATATTGACTACTTCTTTGGCAGTTCATTGTGCACCATCCTGGCACAGATGACTCTTCTCTTTTTGTGAACTCATGACTCACATTTGCTGGTAATAATCACAGTGAGAAGGATCTAGGGCTCAGGAGGCGGGAAGAGACGTTTTAGTGGTACAGCCTGGCAAATAGAAGAGAAACTGAGTCAGACGCACAGAGCTTTCTTACTGCCTTCCTGTCCATGAGGAAGAACCGAAAAAAGGAGAGGGAGGAGAGAGAGGTGGGGCTGCTTCAACTTCTTGGATCATCTCAGGCCTGGTCAGCGTTTCATTCATAACCTGAGCCCTAGAGTGGGGTCTAGGAGCAGAAATGCTGGTGCTCCACCTGTGACTCTCCCATCCACTTTCCCACTCCCACTTCAGTGTGCTTTCAATCTTACTGCAGTGCCCCCAGGCTGCCCCGATAACCACCCTCAGGCTACTGGAGCCACTTTTCTCAAGGAGCAGAAAGCCAGATGGCCTGGAACTTCTTCCCCAAGGCAGCCCTGCCCAGAGACCCACAGGCGCTGGGATAGTTCTGAGGCATAACTTACATTCCTGGATTCTACCCCCTGGACTTCTCCTGAAACCTCCACACCCTTGCTTGAGGACCTCTGCTTGTCCTGCCCTGCTTCTCATGCTCCCTTATTTGTCTTCCCAGGGAGCTTGTCCTTGATAAATCACATGCACAGGAGCCCTTCTCTGGAGGCCTGCTTTGCAAGGTGGGGCCTGGGGAAATGCCCTTGGCACTTGGGGAAACAACAGAGTTTTATTTTTGTTTTTGTTTTGATTTTCCTAAAATATCCAAGTTCTTTTGTGTTTTGGGAATAGTGGCAACACCAGTTGATGCAAGCTAACAGGATGATGCTTTGACTTCTCAAGTACTTATATCTCATTGACTAAACTGGACTTTAGTGACCAAGGTCAAAGGCCAAAATTAGGCTTTATTCATAACTATAACTTTACTTATTGGACCGATGCTATGTGCGAAGCACTGTGCTACGAAGGCTAGGCCCGTTCTCTCCCCACCACCTTTTTTCATTAATTCCTTAGAACAATCCTAAATAATAGTACCCCCATTTTATAAACTAGGAAACTGAGACGCTGAGAAATGAAGTAATTGGCCCAAGGAGACAGAGCAGGGAGCAGGCCTGCCTTCCCCTGTTATGTGCATGTTGAACCATAATGCTAGATTCTTTGCATCCCTCAAATGCCACACAGGTCCTTGAAAATCATACTTACTCAAAACTCTTTACTGATTGCTCTGAATGGGAGAATCCTCAAAATAATAAGAAACAACTCTTCAGATAAGTAGATTGCAACATCCTGATATTACTCAAATCTAAAATAATTTAGTTGGGGGAGGAGAGGTTAAAAACAGTATGTTTTAGAATCACAGATGTCCATCATTCCTCTCACACCCTCCTGAAAAGGCATGGATAGAAAATAGGTCAGAGGTCTCCACTTTATAACTTTATAACTTCCACTTTTGCCGAATTACACATGAGTTTTACCATCTTTTCTCCCTCTTCCCTTCCTAGTAGGCCAGGTGAGAATTTTTATAGGAATGTTTTTTGTACACTTATAAAAACCAAGAAAAAAAGTGAACCCTGAGCTGTCAGGAAATAGTACCTATAAAATGGTATTTATAAAATCACACTCAAAACATACTGTGGGTCATATTAAGAAGCAGTACCACACAGGTGCATATAAAATTCTTTTTAAATTAGATTAAAATTAGTCACTTTGCTTCATTAATTGGAGAGTAGTTCCATGCATTAGCTTATTCAGTGACTGCTGATATATTTTAATTAACAGCACAACACCATTATCAAAAATGCTGAGCATTACTCCTCTAAAACTAAAAGGAAAGAAAGGAAAGCTCCATTTTATTTGTCAAGCTTTCTGCCTCTTTTACACACCTTTGTTTGGGGCTCAGATTGTGAGTGTATCAAACAGGACTAAGGTCTTTCTCTTCCTTGTGCAAAAGCATCAGCATGTTCAGGGGCTGAGAAAGCAGCAGAGGTGGGGATGGGAGGTGTAGAGGTGGGAGCATGGAGGCCATGGTGTGCCTATGCAGCAGCAGTGAGAGGGAAGGAAAATTACAGAGGTGTCGGCATGCCCAGTGGCCAGTCAGAGGCAGGAAGGGGGAATTGGTGGGCCACAGAGGCAGCCAATGAATAGACAGTTGGAGCAGTAGGGAGATTGATGACCTACAGGAGGTTGACCAAATATAATAAATATACACAGTATTGAGGATCATGGGAGCCTATTTCTTATCATTAGAGAAAGAATCTATAAATATTGAAAGAGAAAAGGCCGAAAAGAATATTAAGGTGTTGGATTCAAATTAGATGCATGAGTGTGAACTCATTTTATAATACATGCACAAGAATAGATACTGTATATATGTACGTGTGTGTGTGTGTGTGTGTGTGTGTGTGTGTGTGTACACCAGATCTTGGGTTTCTAAACACCATTCTCCATTAAAAGAAATTAGAGAGCCCCTGGAGAAATGGCTGATTCCTAGGCTGGGGTGATGGGTCTGAAACATCTTGTTGTACAGTGTGCAGGAAAAGTAAAGAAACATTAAAGGAATGGTGAGGACATGCTAGGAGCCAGTTTGAAGAGGTTCCCACTGGTCAAATATGTGCCACTTTGAGCATCAAAAATAAATAATGATAGTAACAGATAGTCCATTAAGTAATAGGACTCCATTCATATATGGAAAGCAAATAAGCAGAGACAGGAAAGTTCTGCTTACAGTAGAACGTCAGTAGAAGGAGAAGGAATGACAAAAATAGAAAACCACTGGACAACCCTCATCTTTGTGGTTGATTCATTAGGGAGTCGTTAGGCTGCTGGGAGCAAGATATTGATGTGGTCTCCTCACAGAATCTTAGTCATGAAGGGCAAGTGGGAACTCTATGGTGGAAAAACCAGGTGATGGAGGCTACCCTCTCCAATGTAAGACAGCTGACAGCTTCTCAGGTCACAACATCATTTCTATAGGATTCCTGCCAAGAATGCATGGCCTGAGTCTGGTCAGGAAAAGGTATCGGACAGACCCCAGGTGGGCCACCCTACAGAATGAAAGGCCAGTACTGTTTCCACGTAAGGTCCTGAACAAGAGGGGGAAACTTAAAGAACTGGTCCAGATCAAAAGAGTCTGTAGAGACTTGACAGCTAGATGTAACATATGACACTGAATTGTTATCCTGGATAAGAAAGAAAAGTGCCATCACTGGGACAGTTGGCAAAAGGTAAGTGGAGTCTGTGGATGAAATAATAATGTATGGAAGTGACTTGAAGAGCTGGATGATGGTCGTGTAGGAGCATGTCCTTGCTTTGGGGAAATACACACTGGAATAATTAGGGGCAATGCAGTAGCACATCTGCAAATTGTTCTCGAGTGGTTCAGAAAATAAATATTAATTATTTATGTATGTATAATATATATAATTAAATTACACAAGGGCTGTCCAGAAAGTATCCAGCCATATAACATGAAAAATACAGGCATTTATGGCTGGATTTTTTTTTCCAGACAGCCCTCATATATATGGAGAGAGAGAGAAGGCCAGAGAAAGAGCCTGCAAATATTATATAAAATATTAATAACTGGGGAATCTGGGTGAAAGGGAGACAAGCTAACTTCTGTAAGCTTTAAATTATTTTAAAATAAATTATTTTTACAAAATCAGATCTAGGCAGGACTTGAGATGACCAAGAGAGGAATTAGATGGGGAGGGGAAAAGCCAACACAATGGGAGATAAAAAAACAACAACAACAACAATACAAAGCAATTCACCACCTTCTTCCTCTTGTCCCTTTAAAACAAATGGATTAGAAAATGTTCTGAAATAGAATTCCAACTGATTCCCTCTCATGCCCACTCGACTGCATGTGTTACTAGTGTGCTGCAGGACGAATAGGGGTTTTGCCATCGGGCCACCCTGCGTGCAGGTGCCGCTGCAGCACTCGGAACTCCGTGCTCTCGGGCACATTATTTTTCTTCTGAGCCTCAGTTTTCACATCTGCAAAATGGGGGTGACTCCCACATATTTCACAAGTTTCTATGAAGATCGGGGGAGATCCTTTACAGACCACACGTAGATCATCGAGGAGCAGACTGCATGGGGTCAGTTGTTGAAGCAAAGTTCTCACCAAGAACACATGGTTGTTTTGGGTCTATATTGCACATCAGTAAGTTTACAAATACTGAAAGCTTAACTTTCACTCCTGAGTTTGTCACTTAATAGTTTGTGTTTAAAGAATATAAAACAATCCAAAAACAGTTGCAATTAGAGGTGGGGATTGCTATGTACAAAGACTGGTATAAAGGGGAGCTCAGGTACATTTATGATTCTGATACCCTGTGAGACACCGACTGTTTAAACAAATTTGTAACTTGCCGGGTGTTATTTATTTACTCTGTGCTTGGTAGAATGTGCACGGCTAAATTCTCTCCACCTACTTCTGAACCAGGTATTCATCCATCACGGTCCCTTTAGTACACCCTGAAATTTATGACATTTCAAATAAAATGTCTTGACTTGTCAGTTTTCTTGACTGTGAGCCCCTCGAATCCCATCTTTGTAACCCACAGAGGTAGGCAGTGGTGGGTCCAGCTTTCTATACAGTAGAAGATGAGGTTAAAAGGGGAGAATTGGGGAAACTTGTCTTGAAGAAATGCTTTTATAGCAAGCACACCTTTGAGACAAGTTTGGTACAAATAACTAAGTTCCCTTCGAATTTCATGCAGAATTGAAAAATAACAATTGTCCAGATCTAAAGACATTCTTAAGATTACAATTATCATGATTGCTGGGTTGACCACTGTCCTCAGCCCAGTCCCTGGCACAGAGCAGATTCTCATGCCAGCCCACCCTTGTATTGCCAGCTGAATTTTAGACTTTAGATTCAGCTCTCAATCAATACCAAGGCAGAGTCAGTTACTGTGTCTTCACTGTGCTATTATTGGGTGCTACTCTGTCTATCCTGAGACACTTACATTCAAATGCAGAAGACAAAGCAAATACCTGTGAGAAATAAAGGCAATTGTAACCCACAGAAGGTGTATAACCACAGCTATATAGTCCCAGGTGGAGAGGGGCTGTGGGAGTGGGTGGGGGATGAACCAGCTGGGATTAATATGGAAGGAGTTGGGGGTAGGGAAGGTCAGCAGACCCAGGATTCATTATTGCTTGCTGCTAATTGAAAACAAAGAAAAAGGTAAATGTTATTTCAGGTCCTCTTGCCAAGACAAATGATTGAAGTGGTCATGAGGAACCCTCTTGAATTTTCTTTTTTTAAACTGATGACACCTCCCCAAAGAGTCTAAATGGTTGAGCTGCCCCCAGATTCCAGATTCAGTCCTTCATTTTTCCCAGGGATTGCACATAGCCTTGACTTGCCTGTTTCTAGGAAGAGTTTCCTGCCGAGAATGGAAGCAGAAAAAGCAGGCTTTTGGAGGTTTGGGTAAATTGACCCAGTAGTGGGGCCATCGCTGATGTCTACTCTGCATCCAGGTTTCTGGTGCACGGTTGCAGGACCAGGTGCCCTACAGGAATCACCAGCCCTTGGATAGCTTCTCAGAAGCCATGGTTGGTGCTTAAAGGGCCTTTGAGTCCGGGGACAAAATTCTTGAAAGCATAAAAGTGTGTGAAGCTCAGAACATTCTCTCCCATCCACAGTAGCCATCCCGTAGATCTGAAACACTTAACTAACTGATCATTAATCATGGGGAGCGGGTTTTGTGGGCAGGCACCCAAGCAAACCCCCAACTGCCATTATCTTGTATTGCAGATGTTGATAGGTGAAAACACTGGGTTTTGAATACCGGGAATGCGTTTCTCTCAAATTGTAGGACGATGAGGTGAACAGAGAAATTTGTGCAATGCAAACTATCTCTTTTCTTTCTTCCTTGGATTTTTCTCTATCTTGAGTAAAGTTCGTTTTCTAGAAATCAGGCCTGGTTATAAACACAGTCTTTGAAACCTTTGCACTGCTTTACTGCAGAATTTATGATCTGTTTACATTTGAGGCGAGGAGCAGGCAAGAGGGGTAATCCTGAAGCCTTTGGTAGACTACTCAAAAGAAAAAAGAGAACACAAGACACATGAATAAAAATACTTCCTTGTTCCATCGTGATTTGTGTGTGCAGAATCCTCCCAAAGAGAGAGGTCATGCCCTAAGGAAATTGGCCTAGCCAGCCTTTTGTAACCATTAGAATAAGCCACTGAGATCTTAAGAGAAACTTCCAGAAACCCACAGATTTCAGCATTTGGAAAATGCACATGAAAATACCTCTGGCGGATGCCTCAGGGGTGATTTGGGATGTGGCCAGCACTAACGCCTTCTGGGAGCTGAATGACAATTGCCATCATGGCATTGGATCTTCCCCGAGTAGAAATGAAGTACAGCTGGATCCAGGGCCACAAGGGACCCTGGAACTGTCCTGGTCCCTCAGTGGATACCTGGAAAAAGAGAATTTTCCAACCAGGAAGTGTACTTCCAGTAAGGATTTCTGAAAGTCAGAGGCCAAAGAGAGTGGCTTAGTAGGAATCAAATAATTCAAGATTTTTTGGATATAAATCACAAAAGATTTAAATTTCTCGTCACAGTTACAGAGTTGTCATCTCAGAAACAGAAGCTTTAATACTAATGAATGGGTAAAGAAGAGAAATTAAAAGTACTAGGTTCTAGGAAGAGCTCATACCTACTATATCTACTCATACCTACTGGATATGTGACCGCCAGCAAATACCACACCAGGCCTCAAGTTCCTCACGTGGGACACTAGTACTTGTCACTCAAAGGTACAATGAGGATAAGATAGTGTTATGTGAAAGTGTTATGAAAAGCTAATCCCACACAATTTAAAACATGTTATTACTAATAATAGCGATATTGGCTATGATAAATACTTTTGAAATAAACTATCAGCCCCTACTCTAGAATGAATGGGTTTTAGAAAGAGAAATCTTCCCATTTTCTTGATAAATCCCCAGTTAAGATACCCAGGGAGTTCCCTGGTGGTGTAGTGGCTTAAGGCTTCGGCGCTGGCGCTGTCAGTGCTGCGGCCTGGGTTCGATTCCCAGTCAGGGAGCTACCCACATACCAAAAAGAAAAGAAAAAAAAAAAAGGTACCCAGGAGGACAGCCACAGCTCCTGCAGCTCAGCCTCGCCTGTATGACTCCAGGGGCAGTTCAGACTGCTTTCTTCAAAGGGAGAGCTGCGGTCACTGCCGTGTCCGTGGAGGAGTCAATGGGACGGGTCAGGGCAACGGGCTTCCAATCCCAGCTCCGTCACTTGCTGTCCCTGAAATCTCAGAGACATTGTTTGATTCCCTTGGACATTCATTTTTTAGATCTGATATAACAGAGGTTTCTTAAGTCTTCTCTAGTGTTAAGTTTCTATGATTCTCTATCAGGTAGTAAGTAGACAAATTCATAAATAATAAATAGTTGGCTTCAGGTTGGGTTTTTTATGATTAGCCATATGTTGTTATAAGAGGGGTTAAACTGAGTTCTATTGTGAATAGACATCAAGCAAGAATTACCTTCAGTTTTGTTGAAAAGACCTTTTTAGTTACTCTACAACCCCTATCTGCTCTGGGCTTGGCAGCCACTCTTACCGGCTATGCTTGCAGTCTGCTGTTTGAAAGACAAGATTAAAAATCTTTAATCATTGATTTGAGGAATTTGAGTAATACTATTTAGCTTTTTACCAGGCATCTTAAATATTTAAGAGAGAATGTGTCAATATTTGGATTAAACAAAAGAAAGATACAAGAACACATGCACCATTGGTTACTGAGATATTCCCCAATTTCAGAGAAGAGACAGATTTTGTTGCCAGCATAAAGCCACCCTGGTGTCAAACAGAAAGAAACAAAGTAGAAACCTGAATTCATGTTCAAGGTCAGACAATTAATTTCGTGAACTCATCCTAGAAAAAATACTACATACCTCATTTGCTGAATATCACAACAGTCACCTTCAAAGTACTCCCCTTGGGAAGCTACGCACTCATGCCAGTGCCTAGTCCACTCTTCAAACTTATTCTGGAACTCTTTTTCTAGGATGGCCATCAGAGCTGTCGTTGTCCTCAAAATCTGACAGTTAAGTTTGCAAACTTGCCCCCATGCGCTTACGTCGGCAGCACCGTACAAACAACTCAGTAAGGTGTCATAACCTTATGTCCTATCCTCCTTAAGTCTTCTTTGAAATTGCTGATATGTGTGACATGAAGTAAATTGAATTAGAGCATATAAGGTTTGGAGGGAACTGGTTCCTTGCAGGTTTTGCTCACATCGTGTAATTCCAAAACAAAGGAGGTAATGGGAGTGAGACACTATAAACCAAGCCTGTCCAACCTGCGGCCCACAGGACGGCTTTGAATGAGACCCAACACACATTCATAAACTTTCTTAAAACATTATGAGATTTTTTTTTTTGAGACCTTTTTTTTTAGCTCATCAGCTATCTTTAGTGTTAGCGTATCTTGTGTGTGGCCCAAGACAATTCTTCTTCCAACTGGTCCAGGGCAGCCAGAAGGTGGGACCCCGCTGCTGTGAACACTAAAGCTATGTAACAGCACGGTACTCATTTTCATCTTCGATCTACAGCACGCCAAACTTCTGGAGAGTTGAAATTTCCAAGCAAACATGGGAAGCTATAAGTGACTTCTGGAATGTTTTCAGTCTGGCAGGTTCAGGATGCATTTGCCATTGCCTAATTTTGGGAAAGCCACGTCATTTGTTTGTGAGTGCATTAGTTCATTCATGCCTAATAGACCGTGTACTAGGCTGTGCAAGGTGCCTCCTGGGGGAGAGGGGCTGGCTAGTCCATCCCACCACCTCTCTCTCGGTACTTGTGAGGGAGGATTTATTGCCATGGACTTTGTTTAGGAAAGTAGCGTGGCAGGTGAATTCTGCTCTCGGCTCGGATTCCCTGACAGAGTGCGGGGCAATAAGGAAGACGATGACAAACAACGTGTTAACTCTTGCAAAAATAAGAAGAATCAGTCTGTTAGGACAGGCAGGGAAAGAATGCTAAAAATGGAAAACTCTCACACTTTCTCATCCTAAAGATGCCTGTGTATTTTTTTAGTAACACATGTTTCTGAGAATGAACTGAGGGGTTTCTTCTGCCTTGGGCACTTTTAGAAAAGTGCCCTTAGGAGATGTTCAAATTTTGTTGAATAATGACAGAATGGATGTAACACATAAAACATGGCTATTAATAAGTGAAATTTCACTTCAGTCTGAGAACTTGATGTATTACCAAAAGGCCCCAATCTCACCCACAGTACAGATTCTTCCAATGTTAATGGCTACAAGGCCTGGTTCAGTACAATTCCCTTAAGTTACAGATGAGGCATCGGAAGCCCAAGCTTAGTGCAGAGACTACAGCATGAGCACTGGACTGGGGGTTAGGAAACAGACTCCAGGCCTACCATCTCCCCTCGTTATATAGATTCTAGAAGGTCATCGTTAAATCCCACCAGAAATGCAGGCAGCAATGCAGTATGCTGGTTAACATTATGGGTTAGAAGTGAATTTGGGATTTATCCTGACTGAATGTGGCTGGAATGTCTCTGGGTTTCAGTTTCTCATCTGTAAAATGGGGGAAATAAGAGTATCTCCTGAATGAGACTGTTTTAAGGTGTAAATGAAGGAAGGGATGTCCCACTGCCCATGTGAAACTAAGAAGTCATGTTGCACTGTGCGTGCCATCCAAGCCAGCTCAGGGAATCTCTGTGCGCCTTGTACACTGAAAAGAAATCATAGCCATCATCAGAGGCCACTGGGCATGTCACACAGACATTAGAGCCTATCTCTGCTGATGGAAGGGACCCCTCTCCTAGACATCCCCCCAGTCACTACCTCTCCCTTTGAGGAGAGAAGCCAAGAGGTTGAGGTCTGGGAAGGATGGACAGTGTCTCAGTCTCTCCAGGCCTCCCTGCTTTGGAAGCCTGTTTTGGACGAACAAGTGACCCAAAAACTGTGACAGAAAGGCAAACGGAAGAGTAAAAGCATATTCCTAAACTCCAACACTAAAGCAAAAGGATTATTGAACAATGTTAATCTTACATAGCATTTTGAAGAAAGGCTCATAGGGTTTTGTAGGAGGAAGAGTTTCCATTGCACTAGCCCACAGCAACTTCAAAAAACTTTATTAAATGTTTCTCTGTACTCTACCCATCTGCTGCTCTCCCTCCACCAACCCAAGCACTTCTGTCTCTGCTCATACCCCAGAAATTCCTAGTCCTGCTGGCTCCTCTCTTTTTCTGTTGAATGGATTTTTTTTCTCTTCCAACCCCTCAACTTAGAATTCTTCTTGCCACCACTGTACAGACTGGTCAGCCCCTGCTACCTTACATTCCAAACCCGGCACTTTCCCGAAGACATCCATCAGCACAAGACACTGTCCGTCTAGTAACAGCCAGCGATGTTAGAAGGCAACTATGGTGACAGACAGCAAAAATGTCCCCATTTCATCTTAACGTATTGCTCATCTCCCAGAGTGAACACACTTAGTGGTCAACCCAAAATGCAGTGGACCCCCTTTCACTGAACCCATACTCCCCTTCTGGCCACTACCCTCCTCCGTGCAGACACCGAGCTTTATCCCAGCTCCAGAGGTAAAGCCTGATTAATCTGAGCCAGTTAGGGTATAACCATCGCCTTGGCCAAGGGATGGGTATATAATTAATTAGGAACAGTGAGAAGTGCCAGGAGGCTTTCTGAGAGCTTCTAAGAAAGGAATTTCCTTGCTTTTTAAAGAAAGCTACAGGATGTCAGCTCTCTCCCATTGGACTGAAGGAGGAGCCTTCACCCTGAGTGCTACCAGCTGCCATCCTACAGCCCAAGGTGAAGCAGCCTTGGAATTGGCAGAGGGAAGTGACAGAAGGAACCTGGGTCTTAGATAATGTTTTTGACCTTTGGACTTCTAGCGTAAACCAATTCTGTCTCTGATATCTAATTACTGTACTAACTACTTGTTTAAACCAGTTTCAGTCGAGATTTTTGTTTCTCACAGCCAAACGCATGCTCAACATAAGCCCCATGATTACCTATGTATGTACTGATCTTTTTTTTTTTTTTTTTTTTTTTTTTTTTTTTTTTTTTTTTTTTTTTTTTTTTTTTTTTTTTTTGCTGTTTGGTATGTGGGTAGCTCCCTGACTGGGAATCGAACCCAGGCCGCAGTGCTGACAGCACCAGCGCCAAAGCCTTAAGCCACTACACCACCAGGGAACTCCCTATGTACTGATCTTAATGTCCAACGAGACCACAAACTCTTGGAGGACAGAGACTTAGATTTCGTTAGTATTTCCCGCAGAAGGTAGGACAGCACTGCATGCATGGCAACTGTTCAAGTATTCAACAGTGGGCTGGTGTGTTGTTATAAGATCCTTGGAAAGAAGGTCATTGGTTTTTGTATATTCACCCTGATTTTTAAACTCAGACACCCATCAATGAACAATTATTAGTCACTTGAAATAATGGTTTTGGATATTCTGGAAGTTTAACATTTGGGAGTCATCATGAAAAGCTACAACTCCGAGCTTCAGGGAGTTTGAACATCCGCCTCTACCTTACCCTCTGTATTCCTAAGAATTAACTTCCACATAGGCAGGATTTGGCCCCAAATTGCAGAATCTTGGTGGTTCTTCATAACTGTGTTTTGTTGAATTTGGAAACATAGATTTTAATGAGCATATTAAAAAATTTCCTGGGAGATAGGGACATTTTCAGGCACCCTATGTGGAAATAAACTTCACAGCATTCCCCATCACTCACCCGTCAGACTCTATTTATCATAATGGAAATACTCTCACATAGGCATTTGCTGATGTTTTCAAGGTGTTTCTCTCCATTGTACCATTGATCAGGAGCTTCTAAATGGCAAGGGTCTTGTCAGATTTATTCAAATTGAAAAATAGGGGAAAGACATAAAGCAAATGGGCTGCCATTGTTGCTTCTCCTTTGTCCTGGCATGCTGCTTCTCAGACATTTAGTGCTGTGGACCACCACCAGCCTCTGCTCATCTGCTTCCTCTCCCTCCTTTCCCATTTCAAAATGGATCTGTCCTTTGCCCCAGCACCTCAAATTTCTGCTCACTGCTCAATTTTTAAATAAGCTACGTTGTAATGAGCGTGTGTTACTATGTCATCCCAGAAAGGTGGCATAAAAGCAGGAAAAACCATGGGAATTTGAGGTAGTATGACAAGAGAAGATATTTTGTCTCTAGGAGGCTACGGAGTTCCATCAGGTGGGTGTCTGTTTACATTGTGTTAAAGCCAACTTTAAAAAAGCATCTGCCATAACACCCCACAAAAAGCAGAACTTTCATACATGGTGTTAGTAACAAGGTGATAACAATAAGAATCGCTTTCCTATATTTCTTTCACTGCTTATAAAGCACATTCTCATGTAGGATCTTATTTTGGTAATAATGATGATGCACACATGTGCAGGAAAATAAAACTTTAGAATCCAAGCGACTAAGCATGTCACTCATCATAACGTCATATTGGACAATGAAGCCATGTGTATTTTTTAAGACAATTTTTACAAACTTAGGGAAATTGCTATTTTGTTTGTAGGTTCACTCTTGTACTTCCATGGGAAAGCAAGAAGAGATTTGAAGTCCTTCTCGTCTTATTTTCCATTGTATATCTGCACTATGACCATCTCCGTGCCTTGGAATGTTCGTGGGAGGGAAGGAGAAGTTATTTCTTCCTGCTTAGAAACCCGATAGCAAGCAAGCAACATGTCAGGAAGTAGTGTTCTTCCGCAGAGGAAATGCTTATGACTTTTTGACCCTCAAGGACTACATAAAGGGAGATATCCTTCCTCACCCCCTCCCCCAGGACCCCATTTAGGGAAGGATGAGAGAAGCGACTTCAAGGAGAGGGTGGAAGCGGAGCACCCAGGAAATTGGGGATGGATTTCACCAGGCATTGCCAGCCTATTAGACCCAACCCAAAAGATGAGTTTCCAGCCAGGACCTCTACACCTTCACACAAACATAAACACTGTAGGGGTGTGCCTGACGAATCTCCAGGTGGTACTGCAATTTCTGCCTTCTCCCCAAACACGTACATTCACAACTGCCCGGATTCCAATCGGGAGTAGGAGGCAGAGAGTGGAAAGTCAGGTCAATCAGATACTTAGAGATGAAACATCCCAGGTGTGAGGCCAGAGGCCAGGTGGCTCTGCATGAAAGAAAGGTGGCAGTTTTTGTTTATCTATTATAGAAAATGCAGGAGGGAAGGTCTGGCATACTCAAGATACCTGTTTCTCTGTTCTGTTCATCCAAACTAAAAGTTCAACTCCAAATCACTGGAGAAAGATGGCATTTCACAACATCTCATGGATATAACAATTTCTAGTCACTGCTTTCCAAAATCTTAGTCTTCACGAAATACCCCAGGAGATATAAAGCTAATCGGGTTAGATTTTATAGGAGGGGTGCTCGAGGGAATTCAAGAATATTGTGCAGTTCACTTTTTAGTATTTGCAAAACTTTGCACCACAGAATACATGGGATTCCATAATCAGACTAGTCAGGGAAATGCTACATAGGATTTCCCCCTCAGGAAAATTCCCAATGCCTGTTGGGAATGGTTTTTGGTTTTGTTTTTGGTTTTTTTGCTTCACATGTAATGCTCTCTGGATAAGTGGATGGATGGAAGGATAGCTAAATTAAAATCTCTACATTAAAAAGACAAGAGATAACAAGTGTTGGCAAGGATGTAGAGGAAAGGGGCCTCTTGAACACTTTGGTGGGAATGTAAATTGGTTCAGCCACTATGAGAAACAGTATGGAGTTTCCTCAAGGAATAAAGAAATAGAACTATGATCCAACAATTCCACTTCTGGGTATTTATCTGAAGGAAATAAAATCAGTATCTCAAAGAAATATCTGCATCCCTATGTTCATTGCAGCATCATTTACAATAGCTAAGACATGGAAACAACACAAGTGTCCACCAATGGATAGTGGAGGAAATGAGTGAAGGTGGTCAAAGAGTACAAATTTCCTGTTATAAGATGAATGAATCCTGGGGTGTAGTGTGCAGCATCACGACAATAATTAACAACATTGGATTGTATACTTGAAAGTTGCTAAGAGAAATTTTAAAAGCTCGCAACACACAAAAAAATGTATTTATGTGAGGTGATGCATGTGTTAACTAGCCTTATTATGATAATCACACACACACACATATATATATATATATATGTGTGTGTGTGTGAGTGTGTGTGTGTGTGTGAGTGTGTGTGTGTGTATATGTATATACACACATACACACATATATATATAGTCACTACATTGCACACTTTGAACTTACACAGTATTATATGTCAATTCTCTCAATCTGGAAAAATATAAAATCTCTAGCCCCTAGGTGTGCCCACCTAGAACCCTTGGGTTGCCACTAGTTCACTGAGTGAGCGCTAAGTAACTGCTGAAATGACCCCCTTGGAGACATCTGATACTCTTTGATGTTTAATAGTCTGCCAACTTAAGATTGCTTACATATATTTTAAAAGCTTGTGTTCATGTGATATCTGCGAACTAAAGAAACCCAGAAGAGATAAATAACAAATTCAGCTTTAGGTACAATAGGTATTTGCCTTAAAGGCTACACATTAGAAACTTCTTATAATAAACCTTCTCTGGGTGAGGATGAGATCCTTTTAAGTAGAATCCCAGTGATCACTCCAATTTTGAGCGCATACTCAGTACGTATTTGTTGAAGGAACACCAGAAAATTAATGAAGCTCAAACTCTCTCTCTCCATTGAAGTTGCAGGCACGTGTGCCAACGTTCAGGTCCGTTACTTTCCCAGCTATTCCCATGCTCACCAGATTCATGGTACCATCAGTTGAAGAAACATTCTCAGAGAGATGAGATTATAGACTTCTTGTTTTTACTCATCTCTTTGTTCCCACATCCTTGACTTTCAGAAGTTGACCTTCTAAACTTCTGGACTTGTTCATTTCAAGTCATATAGTAAAAACATGGAATTACGTTCCATGCTTACTCTAAAAGTCCTAGAAGACCTGACTCATGAACCTCTAATCGCAGTACATACGATTTCTGAATGGTCCTCTCAGTCTCTGATAGGCAGGCATTTCAAACAAACGCTATCTACAAAATGCATATGAACTCAGGCCTTTACCTCTCAGGGTCAAAGAACTGATTGAGCAAAAGAAGCCAGTAAAGTGAATAAAAACAAACTGGAGAGTTGACACAATAAAAATGTTTTAGTCTCGGTGTCTCAGTTGCTCACAGAACTGTCACACTCCAGTCATTTGGCTCTCCTCTGCGTGGTCTCAGTCACCCTGCTCGCTCCTGCACTGTGCCATCCTGGGAAAGGCAGCCAGACTCTCACTCTGAACACTACATACATGGCACCCTCACCCAGCCCCTCCCTGGTCCACTCCCCACATTCACAACTGTATTCTGCCCAACAGGGTGAAGCTACTTGAGGCCACTGTGCTTAAAAATGGTTAAAATGGTAAATTTTATGTTAAGTATATTGTACCACAACTTTTGAATGAAAAAAAAAAAGAAATGTATTTATTACCAGTTGAAGAATAAATCTAACATCTATAATACATTAGAGAACAAATGAGCATTTATCATCATAATAATAGTTAACATTTATTGAGCCTTCACTAGGGCTCGCATAACTCCATCTCGCACAGTAATAATACTGATGTATCAAGAGACCCTAAACTTATAGATAAGCAATATATGTAATGTAACTAAATGCAATTTAAAAGGTTACATTTATCTGTTAGGAGTTGACACAAATGTTCACTCCTGGTTGGGCACCCAAATATGTATCAGGGAGAGCCTAAATCTACTAGAGATTCAAACCAACATTATCACAGCGGATTTGCAGCATTTCTAGAGCAGTTATAAGATTCCAAAAATGACTTAGAAGTACCAACTCTTCTTCAACCCACTTGTCAGAACGTTTCTGTTTAAATGCCTCAGGTGGGCTTCACATGGTGTCCAAGGGCTGCTTTTGGCTGACTGGGCTTTCCTTCTCCCTTCTTCTTCCAGTTCTGTTTCCTAAAAATACCTGAGCCAGCCATTTCTGGGCCACATGTACTGACTATTTCACCAAAACAAAGTCCAATGGATTCTCTGGAATTTTAGCAACACAAAAATGACTTTCATGAGACATACAGAAAGTTTATAAGAAGAAACAACAAAGGCAAATCGCAGAATACTTAAAAAGACAAAAAAATAAGGTTACACCAGAAATCACCATCATTTTCCGTATCAGCCAGACAGCATGACACTAGATAAATACATGCTGAGTTAAAATTCTGACTCAACAGCTTACAGCCTGGATCCCTTGCCCTCTTTTGCTTTAGTGTTCACTTCTACAAAATGGAAGCAGACCTATATCTACTTCACAAGTTGTTATAAGAAAAAAGAAAAAAAATGTTTATTAAAGCACCCATTGAACTATACAACAACATGTAAATAGAGTTGTAGGTATCCCTTCCATGCAATTTGTATAAAAGTAATAGTAAATTCTATAAGCATGAACACATTTCAAATACAGAAACAGATTCTGCATTAGAAAGAATTCATTTGTAGAAACAGTCTATTCATCTAAGTTGTTTTAAAACTGATGTGAAAGGCCCTTATCATATAAGATTTTGGTTTCTATCCTACTTGATGTAATTTCTGTTTAGCTAGTGAAAAGACCCTAGCTAAAATGATCAAGGGAGATTAGGTATGTATCTTAGGATAAAGTCAAAAGGATAAAATTTTACCCTTTGTTGATGTCAACAGAGAATGAAAGATCCCACCTGCTTGACCGAACGAGATATTCTTATATTTGAGAAATCCTCTCTGAGTTTACCCTCCATTCATAAGCTTCAAATATTAAAATGTAGAAATTGTCAAGAATTCCCAGCCCCCTTGCCCAATGTCATTGAATGATCACCCCAGAAGTGTTTGCACGTCGCTCCCTTTTCTATAGTCCTGAATTCAACTCGGCAGGATTCAAAGTGCTCCATAGAGTATTGTTCAAGTGGACGGCACCCCACTCAAGCATCTGTGTGAATGGCAATGTCTCCCAGAAGCAGAAAGCCCAGATGCTTCTCTGAAAATACGGTGACAGCTCAGAACCGCCCCCTTTTTGCGAAGACTTCTTCCTGCGAGGTCTTTGCAGGGAGCCCCACTCATGTCCAGCACGGTTCCACCTCCCCAGAACATGCACTCACATCTTCCAATTATTAACCTTACAACAGCAACATGCCTCATTTGCCAAGTGCCAGCAGCGCTCTCTGTTCTCCGTGGCACATGTAAAGGCATGGCCCTTGCCTTGTGGGCTTGTGATGTAATGAGGACAAGAAATAATATTTAGATAAGACATCAGATCCAGAGGCTGATAAGATTCAAACGTGTGTTGTTCCTTCCCCTCTCCATCCCTCTTCAGAACAGAGCCAGGACTGAAAAGATGGGTTGTTCAGGGGAGACCTTTCCGTGGACTGGGAGACAGATGCTCAGGAGGGGTCCAAGGGGCAGATCTGGGTTGAGGAAAGATAGTGAGAGAGGGAGGAGAAGGAAATGAAGTTGAAGCCTAAGTGGGAACTGAGTAATCTATTAAAGGGACTGAGAGAGTACTTCAATGAGCAGCCCGGAGATGGCCCAAAAGCACCGAACATCTATCTCCCTCCGGCCCCACCGAAGCAGAAGCGTGCCACCATCTCCCCCAGATCCCTTCTTTCAGTTGTCACTGCTGATATGTCTGTAAGGAAACAAGTTTTTAAAAAAGACAAAGTATCTATATGCCAAAATGTTCCCGGCCATCTTCATAATAGAAAATCTAGGAACAATCAAAATGCCCCTCAGAGAGATTGGTTGGTACACTGATGGAGTCAGCGTGATGAGTGCTGTACAGACACTGAAAATGGTCACTGTGATGACCATGTAGAAACACAGAGTACGATATATGGTGTACTACTAGGAGAAAAAAGCACAGCACTAAATGGGTATGTTACAATGAGCTTGCCAAAATGCCAAATAAATGTATATATGGGCAAAGACCAGAGAAAATGCAAATATAAAAATACTGCAATCACTTTAGAATCGTAGTGTTAACTGTTTCTTAATTTTTTTCAAACTTTTGCAGCATTTTTTGACATCCATCCTTTCAGTTTAAAAGTCTTGAATGCTATGATGGTTTGTTGATGGGGATATCTTCCCAGTGATAATCCAAGTATCTCGGACGGGAAGAGGTTGGGAGAGGTGGAGTGGTTCTCCTTACACCCAACTATAACCTACACGATTTTAGCATGGTTGGGGGGTTCTAATTAGTAATTTCTCACATTTGCTAATGAATAGCCACCTCTGGGAAACTGCTGGAGGTGTGGGACACAGGTCACTTGGGTACTCCCCACCCCATCCCCCAAGTGAGTGTTTGGCTTGAAATCAAAGCTGTGAAAGCACAAGATGCTAAACAGCCACTTGGGCCATTTGCCTCAAATTCTGATAGCCCGACTCGTCAGTAATGCCCGGCCTCCCTGAGGGCACCCTACTTCACCCAACTGCCTTGCTGTCACTGCTGGGACGGGACCTGAGCGTGGCAGCCCTAAGCCAAGCCTAACCACTTCCTTCAGCCTTGTTTTCCTTGGTATTTCATTTCTTAACACTTAGCACCATGGGTAAAACTAAGAAAGGCCTATTTAAGTGCCAAAAAAGTTTTTATGTCATTTTGAAGAATCACTTTGTCATATTGTTTTCCACCCTGACCCTAAATCTCCTGTGAAAGTGCTAACTTTGGGGGACGTTCACAAATACAAACACACACAGAGTTAGTTTTCTCCTTCAAAAGCCAACAAGTCACCACCAAGCTGACCTGGTCAGTATTTAAGCAGCACGAGTGTGATTCCAGGGGCCTGGAAGGCCAGAAAACTTGAGGTGCATGAGGAAGAGGCCTGGGAACTATAGCTCACATCACCTGTGCCCTCCACTAGCTCAAAGCTGAGGGAAGTCACGTCATTTACTGACTTCCTGATGCTTCATTTTCCGGAAGATGAGTAAGACCCACCAAGCCTCCCTAATACTATCAGTCAACCATCCATTCACCAGACACTGTCACAGAACCAAATGAGATACAGGAATAAAATGTTTTAAAAGTTTTACACATATATTAGCAATATTTTTCAAAAACCCAAGCAAAACACCTAAGAGGGGGTGTGTGTTCTGGCATGCTAACTGCCCCCAGGAACTGACATCGAGGACACAGCATGGGAATTGGCTTGGAATGCCTGTAAACCTAGGGAGATCCAGGGCTGCCACCACAGGTCACAAGCATCTATGGAAGAACAAAGGGGAAAACACGGCCCAAAAAGCCAGAGAGAAGCAAAAGTAAGCGCCCGGCACTTCTGGGTAGGCAGGCGCCCACAGCCGGCACCTCCAGGTTCTCATTCCCCATCAGCACAGCCTGCAAGAGCCCCGCAGGTCCCCGCCCCCTCCCACCAACTCCAAGCTTACTGTCAGCCATGGCCCCTGCGCCTCCCACACGTCAACGCCCTGGGTTTCCCTTGGATCCTCTCCCACCAGTGTTGCCAGACGATGAGATCATGGCACTTGACAAAACCCTCTCTTTCAAAAGCACCTTTTATCCAAATGGATAAAAAAGGAACAGGCTATCTTACTGGCTATGCCATCTTTGGCAAAGTCCACAGCTCACATACTCAATTATGGCTGTTGTTTTTAATGTATATTTTTAGAGCAGTGTAGGTCCACAGCAAATTGAGTGAAAAGTACAGAAAGCTCCCATGATAGACCTTCTATCCGCCTCACATATACGAATTCTCCCCCATTATGGCACCAGAGTGAGACGCTTGTCACAATCGATGAACCACCTCATTACCGCAAGTCCATAGTTGACACTGGGGTTCACTTTTGGGGTTGTATGACATATTATTTCACCTTCAAGGGAGGACACAGGTAAGAGGGGTTCAGAAATTCACAAGTCAATTGCTAATCAAGGACTCTACTCTCCCCACCTGAATGTCCCTCTCTCTCATCCTTAGTGACAGCCTTTTCTTCTTTAGCCATCAAACCAGGGAACACTTGACATGTAGTAACGTGTGGGATGAGTTTTTTGTTGCTGTTGTTGTTAAGTCATTTAAACCAGTGCTTCTTAAATTTTCATGGGAATATGTATCCCCTGAGAGTCTGGTTAAATCTGGGTTTTGCCGGAATAGGTCTGGGATGGGGCCCGATCCGCTCTAACGAACTCCTAGGGTCTGCCAGTGCTGTTGGACTTCAGAATACATTCTGAGAAAAGAAGCTCTGGCGTCAAGGTGTGTTCAGAGGTGTGGGAGCTTTCGAGGTAAGTGGATTTGGGTGTCATCACAGCTTTGCCCCTTACTGGCCGCCCTGCCAATGACTGGATCTGTAACAGTGAGCTGATCAAACCTATCCTGCAGGATTCAATGAGATCGTGAATGTAAAGCTCAGTTCAGAGATGACACTCAAAGAGACAGCAATAACTGTCATTAGTATTCCTTAGTGTTATACGGGTAACAGTTTTTTTGTTTCATTAAAGTGAAAATCCTCCTCAAATTTCTTTCGGTTAGTGAAAACAAGCGTACTAATGTAGGTTTTTTCATAAAAACGAAGTGGCATACTGTGAGCTTTCGGAAAGAGGGATACTCTTTGCTTAATGCCCCTTCAGTTTATGAAAGATTTCACAGGAACACTCTACTTTTAGATAGTGGGGGAAACCTGGATCTGAATTTGATCAAACCTACCTGCACCATCCATCCACTCAGCTTGTACTTCGTAAGGTCACCCACACAGAACACATGAAATAAGTCTGTAATATGCCTCTGGAATAGGCTAGACAAGGAAAAAGCGATCTCTGTTGCAAGCCTCAGTGTCCGTGTATTAAAGAGAGGAAAATCATCCTTGCAACCTACCCATCATTCCCCCTCCCTGAAAAGGCCTGAAAATATAGAATACCTTATCTGTGCTGCAGAGGGAGGCATCTGCTGCTTCCTGCACTCAGTAAGGATTCCTGGCTCTAGTAGCTGCAAAATTTAGGAAGAATTAGGTAGTTCAATGGATGTTATGCACAGAAATAGGTCTCCCTCTATGGATTATCAACCCGTTGTTTGCAGACAAAAGTTGGGGGAAATCCTTAATGCTGGCTGGGGTGAGGGAGCTAATAAGAAGGCTCTGGGGAAGTTGAGAATCCTTCAAATAATTAAAACCAATTCTTATCTGGGGAATGCTAAAAGAGGTGATAATTTGACAAATTTAAATGTAAATTTATGATGGATTCAGACATTTGTGGAGTAAGCAGCCACAGACAACTGAATACTGCCCCTCAGCCCAACAAGGGGTTCAGAGATGCTAGTAATGTCGTGTGTGTGTGTGTGTGTGTGTGTGTGTGTGTGTGTGTGTGTTGGGGGTAATGCCTATTTCTTAATTTGGGGGTGGTTATCTGGATATTTGCACTATTATATTCATTAAACTAAATATACGATATATATGCTGTTTTATTTTCATTTCATTAAAATGAAAATATTTTTAGTTTGAAGACCCTCCTCTCTTCCCACTGCCTCTTCTACCTGCAGTTAACAGCATGAGCCAATGAGCAGACCCGCTGTGCGCATGTGCGCGTGTCTTCTCCTGCTTCCGTCTCTTTAGGTCTCTCCCTCCGTTCTTCCTTCCTTCGCCTGGCTTCTGTCCCCTGACCCTGCTAGCGTGTGAGCAGCACGCCTCCAAGACGAGAGTGTGCGAACGAACGGGACTCAGGCTCAGCCTTGGGCGTGGAGGAGTGGGTGGGCCACAGGGGCCCCTCCCCGCCCCTGCCCCCAGGCAGAGACAGATCAGGGGCGGGGCAGAGGACCCCTCCTGAGGCCCAGCCCAGGTGAGAGACAAGGGGCTGCTGGCCAGGCAACACACGCTGCAGCACTTCCTAGCCTAGCCCAGCACCGAAAGGCGTGCCACGGGGCCCAGGCTCCACAGAAAAAGTCACTCAAGGTCTCTTTAATGCCCTTCCTCTCATTTCTTACTCTCTCTCACCATATACATGTCAGCTTAGAGGTCAGTTCTGGTAATGCTGCCTGGGCTTGAGACACAGGGAGGAAGCATCCTCTGCAGGGGAAAAGGCAGACTCGGGTAGAAAAGAAGCTTGGCTTTCCATTTTGGAAAAGAAGATGAAGGAGCCCTGAACCCTCGGCCCTTAGTTAAAATCCGCCCTGTCGGAAGCAGCTCTGTTCACTCCATGTGACAGTGGAGTTGAGGCAAGTGGCTGTGGTGACCTGGCTGGTTGGTAGTAACCAACCCAAGAAGATAGGAGTCAAAGAGCACGCGTGACATGACACCAAGTCCCGACAACAGCTATTTAAAGGGAGTGTCATAATTATCACATTTAGAATGTAGCAAAGTGACCCCCGGCCACAATTAAAGAAAACATTTCATTTAGAACCTATCTTCTTTGAAAAGCAGAACAATGAGAGAAACTGGGAATTAGGAGCAATTTAGGGCTTGAATGAAATCAAGTGGGGAGAGAAGGTAAATACGAGGGCTGTGTGGACAGTATCCAGCCTTGTAATATGAAAAATAGAGGCATTTATGGCTGGATTGCTTCCAGACAGCCCTCGTCCATCCTGGTCCCGCGCAAACGATGCTGCGAAAACGTTGGTGCGAGCCTTGTGCTCAGCGCTGGGGAGGGCCATGTGGGGGCCTCGGCCTCTCAGCAGCACCCCGAGGCTGTCTTCTGCAGCTGGAAAAGAGCTTTCCTCCAGCAACCCAGAAAGGCCTATTTTCAGTTTGTTGTTTAGAACACTATTTACCACCATTTCTATGACGGGCAGTATTCTAAGTCTTTTTACATAAAGTTGTATTTTCTTTTCTTTAATGAACAGTCTTCTGAGGCCTTGGAGAGAGGGTGACAGGGATTAAAGTCCAGGATTAACTAAGTCAAAGATGCTGACTCCAGCCCTGGGATGTCCATCTCCACTCTGACTCCTTCCAAACTTGTTCTCAACTAAAGGTTCTATTTTTAATTACTTTCATTGATAAGGTACTTGAGGAAAAAAATATGTTTCCTGCAATGATTCATCACTTCTTCCTAGAATGGAACAACTGCCCATTCCTGGAGAACAGACAGCCACTTTAAAAATAAAGTACCACATGGCCTAACCCTCTCGTTTCTGTGTGACAAGCTCAGAAGATGACCACACCCTAATGTGTTGTGTTTTTCTTTTAAAAGGTAGATTCCTTGACATCTCTGAAAGTGAATCTCCTGCACTAAACTTACTAGTGGCTCTGCAGGGCTCCAGAGCTTCAGAAACCACCTGCGGGGAGAGAAAGAAACTGGTTTTTGTGTCAGGTGTACCCTGTGTCAAGCACCATGCGTGGCAATCACACGCAGCATTCCATTCATTTCACTACAACCCGGGGAGATATCTGATTACTCCCATTTTTCAGGTCAGTAAGCAGAGGCTCAGGGAAGTTAAATATGATGACCAAGGTCACTCAGCGGGTAAGTAGAAAAACCAGGATTAAAATTGAGATCTGTCTTATATTGAGGGCTGTCCGGAAAGTATCCAGTCAGGTAATGTGAAAAACAGAGGCATTTATGGCTGGATATTTTCCGGACAACCCTCATACACTCTATAGTTCCTAAATTTCAAGAAAACGAATGCAGAGGGAGTCTACCGATCATTGCCCTGGAATGTCTGCTATGAACATGTCTTTAGAATGAGACATACTTCTTAAAAATATTTTTTAATCCAAAAAACACCTATTGAGCACTCACTAGATGAATGACATCATCACATCACAGTGATAAAAAGGCATCACTTTTCTGGTCAATAAACATGTGATGTCAATTCTTAATGCTCTGAAAATATGGAGTCATTTCCAAAAAGGTGAGGCAATCGCAAGCTATAAATTCCTAACAAGTCTCTGCAAATCATGCACCAAAACAAAAGGAGCAGAGAAACCCAAAGTTAAAAAGTCAAAGGGAACTTAAAGTGCATCAAGTCTGAATGTCACCCTTTCTAGAAAGGCTGAGGCCAAGAAAAGCCCAGTGACTTGTCCAGGATCACACAGCTAGACCATGGTGTACCCAGCCCAGAGCTGAGCAGATGGGAGCAGGCAGTTCCTGCACCTCAGGATAGCACTCTTCTACAAAACTTCCTCCACCACCACCCCCATTGCCATAGGAACCCTAAGAGAGTCACCAAGAAGAACTAGCCAACCCAGAAGACTGCTCCTGAGTGGGTCCCAGCAGACCTCTAGGGTCCTCTCCAATCTGTATCATCACAAGTTCACTTCAGTTAAGCCCTTTTAGACTGAAGCCCAGTTCCAAAGGATCGACCCCCAAACTTGTGAAATGTGATGGCAATTTTATGTGTCAAATTGGCTAGGCTATGGTTCCCAACTGTTTGGTCAAATACCAGCCTAGGTGTTGCTTCAAAGCTATTTTTTAGATGTAATTAATATTTAAACAGTAGACTAAAGCAGATTTCCCTCCATAGTGTGGGTGAGCCTCATCCAATTAGTAGAAGGCCTTAACAGCACAGACTGAGGTTTAAAAAAAAAAAAAAAAAAACTCCTCAAGAATGCCACATAGAAACCATGCCTGAGTTTCTAGACTACTGCCCTACAGAATTCAGACTCTAGGCTCTAATAGCAACTCTTAACCTGAGTCACCAGCATGCTGGTCGGCCCTATGGATTTCAGACTTGCAGGCCCCGTGGTCATCATGTGACCCAATTCCTTAAAATAAGTGTGGAAAGAGAAGTCACATTGGGTGGTGAACTTATTATACATCAAGTTGACAATGCACTGTAGAATTGTATGCCTGAAACCTATGTAATCCTTGCTAACAGATGTCACCCCAATAAGTCTAACAATAAAAATGAATTTAAAAAAAAAATCTGATAGTTAAAATACTACCAACCTTGAAAAAAAAAAGTGTGTGTATAGATATAAAGATGTATATATACATATGAGTATACATACACAGACATGTATACATACACAAACATACATGTACATACATGTGCAAATACATGGTTTTGTTTCTCTGGAGATCTCTAATAGATGTTCTAGGCTACACATGAAAAACAGGGAGCAATTACATGAATGTCTTGTGAAGGCACTATGCTAGCACCTTGCCCAGGGTTACAAATACTGCTCCACCCCTCACAGGCTTCAAGGCTGATGACAGAGCTGTGAGGTGGTACCATTGCTCTCCTTTTTGAACACTGAACACTGCCATTTGGAGAGGTTATTAATACTTGGTCAAGCCACAGAACTAGTGTATGGAGCCAGGATTCAAACCCACATTTGCATGCCTCCAAAGTGCACAGTCTTTCCACTTCATCACACCCCTGATTTATCTATAATGTCATGAATGTCAAAAGGGGAGGTTTCAGAAAAAATGGAGTGGGCCACGATGTCAAATGCTTCACAAAGGTCAAGGAAAGAGGGTTAAACTGGGAGCAGCTCCCTCCACTGCCTGAATCCAAGATGTAGCCACCAACCAAAGGTTTCCTGTGGTCAGTTTCAAAATAAAAGAATGTCTCACAAATTTGTATAGGAAAGGAGGCACACTTGGGAATTTCCCCTGGAAGGACCGGCTGGAAATTCCACCACTAAATTTAATGGTATCAAAGACTCAGCGATATTTATCATAGACTCAAATCACCAAACTATAAATGCAAGAATAGCAATAACAAAAAGGAAGTCCTGGTAAAAATACAAATAATAGTAAGAGTGTAAGAAAGAGTACATGGGATCCTAAGAGTTACAGAATGTTAAATATTGTGTAATCTATGCCAGTTCCACACAGACCAACTGGTATTTGGCGTAACTTTGTAACTAGTAAGTAATACCCGACAGGTGCTCCCAACAATTTTCTGTGAACAAGATGCCTTGTGTTATCAAAATAAAGGGTGCTCTGAATTAAGTATAGTGGGTTTATAAAGCTCATTCAACTGGAGTCATCACTATCCCAGCCAGCCCAGCTACTGGTCATTGCCCAGTTGAGTGGAGCCAGAGGTCTTCTCTCTACCAGATCAACAAGAGGGGAGCATGAAGGATACAGTCTTTAATTTACAAGCTGTGAAGCCTGCAAAAACTTTGCAAACTGTATCTGTCCATTTGGTGATAACTGATCTCCAGGGGCTCAGAAAGGGAAGCTGTTTGGGTTAGCAAGTATAGGTGTTCATCCTGATTTCCTGCACTCACAATGCTTTCAGTTATTCCAGCAAATGCAGCCCGATAATTCACTGGAGACTAATGGTCACTGCACTACTCCCTGGAGGTAACTCAGAGATGGTGTTTGACGACATACACAATCTTTGAAAAATCTATTGGTGCAAACCTCAGTAGCTTGTTAATTCCTAAGTTGATTGGTGAAGCAATGCTCAAAGTAGTAAGAAATTACCAACCTCTTCCAAAGGCCAAGTTTTTGCTCACAATCTTTGGTTCTTGAGTTTCATGCAGTGACCTCTCAGCCTAGCCCAGAGCCAAGGTCATTGAGCCAGGAATCTAGAAACCCAGGATCCATAATGACCAGCAGAATGTAACCTCTTGAGACTCGGTTTCCTCAGTGGCACCTGAGCAAGGTCCTTTCCACCTCTAAATTTACATGCATTCATGATTTAAGTGAATAAGTGCATTAGGAGGTATGTATTTCCTTAATCATACAACATCAAGAGCAGGTTTTCCACCAACACACAAGCCAGAAGCAACACAAATAGCAACTGCATATTCTCCCAGAAAATGCAAGAGAATTGACTTTTAAAATATATGAAAAGTCAGAAGGATCATGGGAAACAAACTTAATATACTCAGCATACATAACAACCAATTAGAAGAGCTATACTAACATCAAAAAGTGTGAAATACCTAGAAATGAATGTAACTGGGAACGCACAAAATCTACATTAAAATGCTAATGAGGGACAAAAAATATTTGAACAAGGGAAAGACATACTTCATCTTGGACAGGATAACTTAATAAGTAAAGATATTGATTCACCCTAAGTTAATCTAAAATGTTAATATTATCCAATAAGAATACCAAGAGGATTTTCAGAAAACTGAACACGTTGATTCTAAAGTTGGTATAGAAAAATAAATAAGTAAAAATAACGATTGAATTCTTATTTTTCTAAAGATTAATGAGAAGGGGCTAACCTTCTAAATAGATTGTAAAGTATAATAGTCAAAATAATTTGATATCAAGGCATGAATAAACATCATTGGTACAGAATAGAAAATTCCAGAAATAAACCCAAATATATATAAAAATGTATATTAAATATACATCCACATAAGAATTTATACAAAAATACATATACATATGAGAATCTACATATTTTTTTAATTCCCATTTGAATCAGTGGGAGGTAAATAGATTATTCAGGAAATGATGCTGGGACAATTAGTTCGCCATTTAGAAAAAGATAAAGTTGAATATATATGCTACATGTTACAACAACCAAAATCATAAATTTCATGTAAACCTCAAAAGTAAAATCATAAAAATAGTAGAAGAAAACATGGGACTTTTAAAAATAATTTTAACAGTGGAGAAGGCTTTCCTACATATTATACAAAACTCCAAAGCCATAAAAGATTGATAAATTGAATTACCTTTAAAAAAAGAAAAGATCATCATGATTTTTTAAACAGTATAAACCAAGTTAAATGAAAAACCTGGAATAAATATCTATAAAGTATAGTTTAGGCAAAAGGTTAATTTCCTTCATATGCAAAGAACTTCTCAGATCAATGAAACCAGTAACCCAGTAGAAAAAAATAGGTGAAGGATATGAACAGAATTGGGCAAAGAGTTCACATAAATGGAACTACACGTGGCTCTTAATCTTAATCTCAATCTTATTCGCAATAAGATAAATGCAAAACAAAACTTAGAGATACAAAAAATAACAAAGATCAGAGTATTTGATAGCAGACTTTTGAGTAAGGGAAAACAGGCACTCTAGTACATTGGCTGGGGGAGTGCCCATTGGGACAGCCTCTGTAAGAGCAATTTGGCGATATATATATATATACCAAAATTAAAAGTAGATACTCCTTGACTCAATAATGCCACTTCTAGATACTCATTCCATAGGTATATTTGCATATGAGTAAAATGACACAGATATGGTATAATAACTTTTAAATAGCAAAAGATTGGAAACAAATATTCTTCAATAGGGCACCAATTAAATAATGAACTACCCAAACACACTAAGTGAACAAAGCAAAATGCAAAGCAATGTGCATAATATGCTACAATATCCAAAGTCAGACAATTAAGTTCATGAACTCACCCTAGAACAAATGCTATACACCCCACTGCTGAGTATCACTATGGTCACCGTCGAAGCACTCCCTTTGGGAAGCCGTGCACCGACGCTAGCACTTAGTTCACCGTTCAAAGCAGTTTTGGAACTCTTTTTCTGGAATGGCCATCAGAGCTGTCGTCATCCCCCAAACCTGACAATTATGTCCAGGAACTTGCCATCGTGCACTTATGTTGGCAGCGCTGTACCAACAACTCGGCAAGTTTGTACAGTGCAGCCAAAGTAAGCGCACAGGGGCAAGTTCGCAAACTTAATTGTCAGATCTTGGGGACGAAGACAGCTCTGATGGCCATTCCCTAAAAAGAATTCCAAAATTGCTTTGAAGGGTGCACTAGGCACTGAGGCTGATGCAGCTTCCCAAGGGGAGGACTTCGAAGGTGGCCATAGTGATACTCAGCAATGAGGGATGCAGCACTTTTTGTAGGACGAGTTCGTGAAATTGTCCGACCTCGTAGGTAAAAAGATTGACTACATGTACTTGTGTATGCATCTACAGTCCATGCATATAATCAAAACAAGAAGTAAGTTAAATCTGGGAGAATTGAGTGGTCAACAGGGTGAAAAGGGCACTTGTTTTTCAATACATTCCAATTTACAACTCTTTAATTTTGTACTATTTAAAAAGGTTTAATAAATGAAAAGGCCAAAATACACAGATTCTTCAGCCCTACACAGGACTTGCAGAATCAGGTTCTCTGGGGAAGGAATCGGGGGGCTCTGCACTTTTAATAAGCACTGTATGTGATGCTTGTGCACCTAGAAGTTTGAAAATCCCTAACAGAGAGCATCATTACGAATGCACACTTATCAAAATAATAATAGCAAAAAATGATGTCAGCAGGAATAAACACTTATTTAAAAAGATAAAACCTAAGACACCACTGCCAAAAGCTTGCACAAGTGTTCCTGAAAACAATTCTTTGGCATGACCAAGCACAGAAATTTTATACCACAACAAAGTATTCCTTGTTCTTTCTGGTGTTCCATTTTAACCACTCATCATAATTCCTCCAACTTTTTGTACCTTGCAAAATGCTTTACCCTGATATTTTGAGTTAAGTTAAATTCATAACAAACCTTATTTGAAGTTACACAAAAAGGCAAGAAGGGAATTACTCAAAGACAGCACACCTCCAAACTCACTCCTTTCCAGCTAACAACTACCTTATTATTCTTAAGAAACCAATAACTACAAGAAACATATACATATGCTTATGAGGTTTTCTCAATCCAGGAATACCTGCCTGTGTTGCAAATCACAATTGTATGTTTCTAAGATGATAGGGGAGAGAGAAAGGACGTAGCCTCAAGTCTCAGATAGCTCTGGCTCCCTGCTCCGTGTTCTTCAATTTCTTCCCCTTTAAATCAAGACGAAAAGCCAATATACTGGAGTGGTGAAGAGCCTGTGCTCTGGAGTCATACTGCCACCATGTAACCTTGGGCAAGTTATTTCACTTCTCTGCGCTTCTGGAGACACATCTGATAGCAGTACCTCATTCACTTGGTATGAAGATTAGATAAATCGTATATGTGTAACACTTTGCACAGAAGCTGGCACACGACAAGCAATAATATTTACTATTATTATTCCAGATTGGTCTTGGAGTGTTAAAGGAATAAAATTCACAAAAATAAGGGTAAAAGCCAGGGACGGGGTGGAGAGACAGGGAGGAAAACTCTGTAATGGGTAAAGAGAAGACACAGAAGGCAAACAACAATGAAAAGTTGGTTGTTTCCAAGAAATGAAAAACCAACTACAAGATATTGAAGCAATGGGCCAAGCAAAGCAAAGCTGTTTTTTCCTTGTTCTGCGGACTGCTCAGCTACCAGACGTTTCCATTTTCCGGTCTGGGTCTGTATCACTGTATACGTTTTCTATTGGGGGGTTGGCATTAGGGGATGGCAGCACCTCATACCAAGCCCATGTGCATATAAACATGACTGGGTCTCTCACCTTCTGTGGCCGAAGGCAACAGGAGGACTTGGCCTCCATAGGTCAAAACCCAAGGAGGTGAGGGAACCAGAAAAAAGCTACAAGGAGATTCTAATCCCACCAGCTTCCCTAGTCGTGGAGGGGCCTGTGGAAGCTCCTCAGACTCGGGGAACCCAGACCAGACCACAGACCCACTGTCGCTTCATTACCTAATTGCACATAGGACTATGGGCAGCAAACGCAGATGGAAGGGACCTTCAGACCATAGCGCCTGATTTCTCCATATTGTGGTGGCTGTGGAGACTGAGGTCCAGAGAGAGGAAATGACTTGTCCAAAAGCTAAGGGATATCTAAATTATTATCTTACCATAGGGGACCACTGATGGCTGAAATATAAGCCCTTCAGCTAATTAAACATGATTTCATCTTTAATTGCTATGTTATAGTCGTTTTTTAAATGTTTGTTCTTTTAAAAAGCCACAAAGCAAAATAAGTATCTCCAAGTGAAATAGCGACATCAACCCAGCTGTCCTGCTAGTTCTCCAGGGCAGGTTGGGGAGATGCCATAGAGAACCTGATGACAGAGTGGTCACTCACTCTGTCTGATGTGAGTCTCAGAGTTTCAACAGGCACCTACGTGTCCTAACTCTCCTTTAGAAGCTATTTGCATCAACCACTGTTTATCCAAAGTTCCTATGAACTTACTCAGGCTTTCAGCCTGCTAATATCTTGTAGCTGAAACAACTGTGATTCCCTTCCTCTGCAGGTCCTACAGAAGGTTAGCACCTTGTCCCTGAACCTGTCCCCACCTTCAGAGACCAGAGGAGAGGGGCTTGCTTTAGCTGCAACTAAAGGTTCATCCACACAATCAATCCATCTCAAGGCCTCACGTAGGTACCCAATTTTTACCCACAGACCCTGTTTCCAAAAATTTGATCTAGCAAATTTATGTTTCTCATTTAAAATAATCAAACTCGTATCTGACTGCCCACAAGAGCTTCCAAACAGGAGAATTCATGCTACCGAACTGACTTGCTATTTCAACCCAGAAACCAAATTAGCTAGAGACGCTTTATTCTGAATATTTAGTCCCTGCTCCCACCTCCCAACCTCCCCTCCGCCCCCCCCCCACACACACACACACACACGTATACACACCTATCTTTCTCAGAGTCACAGGGATCCAAGGATCCCATGGCCAGTGTGGGGACATAGAACTTAACACACGAAAGTCACCACACTGCCCCAGATTGAAAGCAGTCTGGAATCTGGCATAGCCACCGAAGACTTGCTGTATTGCCCTCCCAGCAGCTAATTTATCTATGATCTAAAATTACATCAAATTTCCAAGGACTGGGGAAAACATTTCCCATGAGCAAGAAGTAATTTATTTGCAGGGGGAAATGAATGGCTCCCTTTGCTTTCCTGACCCTCCCATAGGAACCAGGAAACAACACGAAGTGACCCTGAAGAGAAACCCCAGACAGAGCCTTCGGTTATGTAAGATGGCCTAAAATCAGCCATGGATGACAGAGGACATAAATCCTGCAACCCAGTAATGGGTCTGAGGACTTTTTAATCCTGCACCATCTATGTAAATGCACTCCCTATTATGACTTATTTTTGTATGTCATACTTTGGGGCAGGGGTACTGAGACTGTATTTGGAATAAATTAGGAAACTTCTGCTTTATATAATCACAGGTGAGAAAGTTACCGTTGAAAAATCCCAGATTAGTGGAGTTCATTGTATTAGGATAGACTACAAGAAGCCCCTTCCTTCTCCTTCTGCCCCTTGTCACTCATTTCATGAAAGCTAGAATCCTTTTCCCCTTTGTGCTCTAAAGAAAGAAGAGAAGCTTTAGCAGCCTAATGACATCTTAGGATTGGAAGGAGCAACATTTGAGACCATCCCCAGAAAAAAAAGTACATATATCATTTGGAAACCTCCTAAAGAAAAATTCATTTTTCAATCAAAGCTTATTAACTCTAACAATGGCCAACCCACCAGAGAGCACTCAAAGTAATGAGAATCCTAAGAGGAAGGAGGGGGAAACACATGAGGGGATGATAATTTTCTTCTGCTGTCAAACCAGCCCTGTTCTATAAAACCACCAACTGAACTCAGACTGGTATCTCTCAAACATCTTCCTGGCCATCTATCTCTGCTACCCCTGGGCTGGAGAAGCAGGGGGCGATGGGGTCCCCCATGTCACTCTCCCCAGCCTTGTTGAAGTACAGGTGAGCTAAGGGACCTCACACTCTCAGACTTCTAAGAAACTTCGGATTCTCCGCAGGGAGTAAGACATTCCTAACACCCATGTGGTAAGTAGGAGCTCCTTCAAAGTCAACCCTCACCGCTTGCTGAGTGCCAGGCCCTGCACTAGGCACTGCATACAGACTCCCTCACTTAATCCTAGGAGTTCTGGTATGGGCCTCATTTCACAGAGGAGGAAAATGAGTTAAATAACATGCCCAAGGTCACAAAGCTGGTGCATGCAGAGCAGGGATTTGATGCCTAGTGGTCTGACTCTAGATGTAGCATTTTTACCCCCTTGTTCTAGCCCGCCATATGGTTTCAGGGTGCATGTGGGCTTCAGTGACTCCCCCAGACACGCACACATACCCCGGGCCTGAGTCTGACCTAACATCACCCCACCATAAATGAAGATGTCCCTTCTTTTGAAAGATTCAGACTGGACCCCATAGAATGGCTGTGATCAGTTCACAAAAAGAAGTGAAAAATGCTCCACACCTCAGGAGCCAGACAGAATGAAATGCCACCACTTTGTTTTGTGGAATAGCCTCCTGATTTCCTGAAATCCACCCAACAATGAAGAAAAAAATTAGACTGTTTAGATCATTTTATATCTTCCGGTGAGCCTAAGGACTTCAGCCTCAGATGAGCTTTGAGACTTAGCAGCACTTTGCAAAAGTGAGGAACTAAAAAGGAGACCATTTCTGGGCCACAGAACATATTTCATTCAGAGAGAAAGAAACTCTGAACTTTTAACATATTTTTAAGGATTGATCCTAAACAGAATGCTTATAATCTCAGATAATGTCACATAATACTGGGTCCCTTTCACTTATAAAAACTGTCCCCAATGCAAACTGCAAGTGATAACTCCATGTGCCAACTTCAAATAAACCAAGGTATAACACAGCTCCCAAAGAACAATTCATTGAAAGGAAAGCTGTAAGGCAATTTGCAAACATCACATGCACTTGTTTTATATGAATATCTATAGCCACATACAGTATCAAAATGAAACTAAAAGGGAAGGAATTCACTGTACAGAAGACAAAACAATACCCTTTTTATTTTTAAAACTCTGGTGAAATAGGTTTCCATGACATCCCATCTTTAAAAAAATTAATGTAAACCAACCTGTCTGTGGGTTAGTCACACTATAGAGACTTCATCATAGTGTGTACAGATGCCTAGAGTATTTACAAATGTTGTCTGTTAGGTAGTAAAGTTTTGTTGCAATTTTTCCAGCACATATTCCACAGTAAAATAAAGGGGGGATATTGGTGTTCTTGTATAAAAATTCTTAACAAATGGATAAAGGCAATTTTCCTGAGAGAAGATTTGTTCTTGAAATATTTTTAACAATTGGAAATATAGAAATGGGATGCGGTTGTAAAAGAAGCATAAGAATGTCTAAGTTAACATTTTTCTTTTAAATTATTTAAGTACCATTAAGTTAAAATGTTTACATTCATTATAAAAAATGTTGTTAAATCTTATGCAAATGATTTAACACTGATTGCTGCAACGCAAATTGCACTTTTTTAAAAAAATTATTGTATACACGGAAGAAAAATATCTTGTTTGCTACCCTGTTTACAAATTCTGACTGACTTCAGGTCAGTCACACAATATGAACTTTGAGAAACTTCAGTCACAGTGTATGTTAGAGTTATAATGCAGTCTTGCAAACTGAATAATATTTTTGACAAGAGACCTCATGAACCGACTCAGCCTCCAAAATGTGTACCAACTGGCCTCAAATGGTCTTCTCCATGAACGCATGTGAAATTTGGGTGTGGAAAAGGTATGAAGAAATTCTGGAATAACCAAAACCCATCAGAAGAAGCACATGATTTGGGGCAATACACATAAAACCTTTTTTAAAAATCTCTCTCAATGTCCCTTAGCAGGCAAGGCCCCAGTCCTAGTCCCAGTTTCTGGAAGTGGCACAGCAAACACTGAATCCCCCGGCAGACCCAGAGGCAGGCTAGCTGGAGGTGGCCATGGCCGTGGCCAGGGAGGAGGTGACGTGCCGTGGGCTGCACTGGCCCTTCCCCAGACGCGCTCCGTCTTCTCCCTGGCTCTTCACTGACAGGGACTGGGCGGTAAGGCAGAGCAAGCCTCTTGGGAAATGCATCTCTTTCAAAATAAAGGCACGGAAATCACACTTCAGAGGAATGTTCTGTCAGCTTACTCGCCCCGGTTTGGACGGAATCACCGCAGGTCCCAAGGGCTGCCCGCTCACGGCAGCGGGCTCAGGCCAGGGCCAGCGCGCACCATGAATCCTGTCTCACCGAGGACGATGTGACTTCTGCTGGCGAGGCCAGGCTGACGCCTATGTACAGCCCATCTTGACCTGAGTACTTGAGCTCGCTGTTCTCAGGGTTAGTGCTTTCTCCCGCACCAGACATCACTGGGGCACCAGCCTGGCCGGAGAGGGGGACAGAGAGGAGGAAAAAGAGAAGGGGAGAGAGTTATCAATAAATTTGTCAGGTGGCTTGCTCCTGCTAGGTAAACACATGGGGACAAATGAAATAGGCAGTGCCATCGACCTAACTGTGGAGATTTAAGCTCTCAGAAACATTCTCCTATTATCAGCAGAACTCATGAAAGTAACCAACCAGGAAGATGCATAGCTGGACAAAAGCAGAAAAGGAATTGAAGGAAGTCTATTTGTAAAAAGTGTCAAACGCTAAGATCTCTGACAGTGAAACAAGCCACACCACACAGGTAAACAGGCCCTAATGATGCACACACAATCTAATCATTTCAAAAGAGAAAATGCAGAGCACTGTTCACACACACACACACACAGCAGAGCCACAAGGCTTAGCAGTTATGCCAAGGTCTAAAAGAGAAAGCCACACAACACAATTCAGCAAGGCCTGATAAATGAAATTTTTGAGCACTGACTTCACAGAAAATTAACCCATGCATACACAGGCTTTAATATCTACCTCATTTACCTTAATTCTTTCTGAGAAGTACGAGTTATGTTTGAAGCAGACCACATTATTAAAAAAAAAAAAATGCTAACATCCAATATCTGTCATGATTGTGGCAATTATTTCTTGAAGCAAAAGGTCACCTTTCTCTTGTTTCATTCATTCCCTCCATCCAAATGAGACAGGCCAAATAGAAAACATGATATAATTTAGGAGAATCGAACCAAAATAACTAAAATCATGTTTAGACTACAGTTTGAGAAAAGTTACATTTGTCCTTTTAAAAAAAAAAATCTACCCATAAGCACATATTTTTAAACGTGCCTTTTTCCTTCTAAAAGCTCAGAAGTCTGCCTGTTATTTCTTTCATGCTTTCAGGGTTACATCCCATAAATTACTGGATACTTGTTTTTGACACAGGTAGAACATGTTATACTTTTCAAAGCATTCCTTTTTTACCATACACAATAGCATTAAATCCTTAAAACATGTGTGTGGCTGAACCGAATGAAAGGTGCTCCGAACTCCCTCGGCCCCACTCAGGGCCATGGCCCTACCAGTTCCTGGATAAAGTCTGTTTTTTTTTTTCTCTATCTTCACAATAACCTCATAGGGCTGGGAGGCAGGCCTTCAGGAGGTCTGACCAGGTGACTTCCTGTCTGCCCATCCCAGCTTCCTCCCAGCTGGACAGATCAAATCCAGCCTCTCCACAGGTATCCAAGCCTTCCCTTTCCTAGTAAAAATGAGGGTTTGTAAAACTCCATCAACAGTACCCCCACACCCAAACTTCTTTTTAAATAACAAAAACGTAAAGCTTTAAACTAAGGGATTTGGGTCCATAGAAAAGCAAATTTCAAAGTCATTGAGATGTCTAAAATTTTAAATGGAATCTTGTGAAAATTTTGAAATAGCTGAAATAATTCTGTCAAACACACTAAAGTGATAAATTTGGTTACATGTATTAAAGAGGTATTAACTTTAGCCCCGAAATCCAGAACCTCCACTATAAGCAAAGCCATTGTGGATCCAGATTTAACCCCCAAAGAAATAAACAAAAGGGTGATATTAAATAATATTTAATTATAAATTAAATATTATTAAATTATTAAATTATAAAAAGGGCTCTTCATTTTAGAGTCCGTCATTAGTTATCATACAACTAGAAGAAAGAGTGAGTTCTTTTACAAATGATTTATGCCACACCCAAGATACATCTGCATTTATCTGACTAAACCTGGCTTCAGCACAGCAAGTGCTATTCCCTGAAATGAAGAGGTGCCTGGATTGACCCAGGAGGCAGCCCACCTCAAATGGCCAGAAGTGCAGAGATAGCAGAGTGGTCTGTCGTCATCACAAGTCAGCAACAAGGAATAATTGGCAAGGTACCCATGAGAGCTGGGCACTGGCACTGTAAGCCATACGGAGATAGTCACTCCCTGGACAAGCTCCCAGTGCATATAAGGAGCCAGGACACATACACACTCAAAAAGTAAGACTGCTCCACTGACTGTCGTGAATGATAAATGAGTGACTGAGACAGAAAGATGGGGCAAGAGGTCAGAAAAGGAATCAGATGGGAGAAAGGATTCCTGGGAAAGGCCCACAGCCTGGATGGTGGTGACAGTCACAGGCTTTCAAGTACTAGCTTGGTTCTGCCACCTACTGAGTATGGTCACCTCCCTGAGCTTCCTTTGTGTCTGGCCCTTGTCTTACCTACTACCTCAAGTATGACTGTGACAATTAAATGAGATATTTGTATAAGCATCAGAATGATGCCTTTCCACATTAAACACTTGTGTGAAGGTAAGCTATTGTCATTGAGGAAAGGGTGTTTAGAATGGGAGGCATGGGGAGGCCTGGTCCCAAGAAAAGCCAGCTAAAACAGAAAGGTTAAGCAAGGGAGTCAAAAGAGACAATGTGGAAGAGATAAACTAGAAAGCCTGATATAGAACTTTCTGTGCCTCAGTTTCCTCACTAGAAAAATGGAAATAAAAAGAGGCACTTATATTTTAAGGTTACTGCAAAAACTTAGTTACTATATGTAAAGCCTTTACAACAGTGTCTGAGTAAAGAATACATTAAGTATATATTACTATTAGTATTTTGTTATTGTTATTAAGAAATGTAGACCTCATCTAATTGCCCAATGCCTTCCTTCACCAGGTGAGCTGCCGCCACCACAGGGTGGGAACAGCAGTAGGAACTCATCCAGAGCTAAATGAAAACTACCTCAATGATGACCTTACTCTAATTGCTACCGACAGCTCTTCACCAAGAAAAGGTGAGGTGCTTCCACAGCCCTTCAAAAGGCTCACTGGCCCCTTTTCAAATAAGCCACATTAAAGGATTCTTAGTAACTTGGACATTATTCTTACATCTGAGCAAGAATCCCAAAAGCTACCAGTTGAAATATCCAGTCTTATTTGTTCAGACAAAAATGTTAAGCTATATGTCAAAGGGCAGGCAAACCCCAAATTACATAAGTGATGAGCTCCTACAAAAAGACCGGCTCGTTTGAAATCAAAAGCAACAGCTGAGCCTCGAGTCTCAGAAAAAAATGGAGCAAGTACTTGTGCCCGAAGCTTGAGAACCTTATTTGTAAATTGGAATACACTATGTAAACATGAAGAGCCACAGTGTGAAACTTTTATGTATGTCAATTGCACCAATAAAAAATAAATTAAGATTTTTATGTAATGGTGCAAGATGAGATCATAATGATAAGATCTGATGAAACTGTGATAACCCCAGTAACCCTCATCCTCGGCTGGTGGGGCGATAGTTTGGTACATGCCTTAGAAGGCCATTAGCAGAGCCATCGAGAATTTTATACCCTACTTAGGTCTGTAATTTCACTTCTGGAAATGTATTACAAGAAAAGAATTCAAAGGCAGGGAAAGGCCCCACATGGGGAGACATCCATTGCAGGTTTACTTACAATAGTGGAAACCATGGAAATAATCTAATGTCTAATAATACGGGGATGGTTTGGAAAAGCAAGGTACGTCCGCTTAATGAACTATTATACAATTACTAAAAACAATAAGATCATGTAGCAAAATGGAAAAAATCCTGTAATGCAATGTTGTTAAGTGAATAACAGCAAGATGTAAATTCTAACTATGTCTTAATTACAACGTGTCTATGCGCATGCAAACACACAAGAGCATTTCAAGGGAACCCAGGAGGGCCTGGCAGTCAGGGGACCATGTGAGGGCCCCACCTATGAGCTACCTATACCTTTCTGTGAATAGTTTAATCAAATGGCATAGTAAAGTCTAACTTTAGGGAAGAGTAGAATACACTAGCAACAGAAATATGGGGCACAAGCACTTTAGGGATGAGCCAGCCTGGACAGAGTAGCATGAAAAATAGGGAGGCATCAGAGCAGAGGCATTAACAGAGAGAAGGGAGAATCAAAAGGGTCTTCATGCACCTCTGAACTCACCTCCATACCACCTGGCATAGGCTGGAACCAGCCAGCCATGCCCCTGTGAAACATGGTTCCACGTAAGTTAAAGCACCAAACAGACTACATGAGTTCCTCGGTGTAACTTGAGCTCTTGCAAGTGGTATTCTAACTGTAGAATTCCAACTGTACAACGCTCTGTAAGACAACTGGCTTATCGTATCATTATTCTTGCAAGTGCCTTACCTCATTTGGTGATATTCAAGAGCTACCTATTGAGAATCAGCACAATTTAGGGAGAAAATCAGAGAAACCTTAGTATGACCCTGGACCCAGTCAGTACACACATACAAAAACAAGAGTATAAATGGCAATTGGTTAATGTCTTCCCACATCTAGTTGAACCCTTGGAAGGATTTTAGTTCGGGTGGCAGACATCTCAACATCGCAAACGCCGGCAGTTCACTAACCTAAACCAACCCTAACGCACCGTTTCCGAACAGTGAGAGCAGAGCGCTAGGGAATGCCCACAGCTGGACCGTCCTTCCTCCTTTCGGAGGGCAGCTCTGGCAGGAGGAGGTCCTCTCTCTTTCTCTGATCAAAGTGCAATGAGGGTGGAGCAGAAATCTGTTCTGTGTTTCCATTCCCAGCTTATCTACCCTTCACCCTCCCACAGACAACTGAAAATGGAAGCACTTCCTGTTGAAAAAATGTGTTATCAGCACCAGACCCAGCCTGGGCTTAGGACTGAACACAGGCCAGTTTAGGTGGGAGACGACTGACTGGCGACCGGAGGCCACGCAGCTGGGCTGGAAAACTCCGTCCTAAAGGAATAAATGACATCAGGGACAACTCAGCTACTGCAGACCAGGACGTGGAAAATATCTACTAGCCTGGGAAGTCAGCACAGTTCAGCTTTAGATCAGATTTTTTTTTTCCTGTGCGAATAGGCCTTTGCTCATTTTCAGATATATATCTACAAATGCAAGGATTTGATTTGATAAACTCAATGGAGTCGTCAATGCCCAGCAGCGTGTGGCTCACAGCTGGCTCACCCACACGGTCAGGTCTTTCCCTTTATTCCACATATCCCCTTAATAGGCAGGTCCAGACAGCCTTCCGCGGGGCTGCCCATGTATGCAGCTCTGGACAGAACATGACTGAGCAAAGGAAGAACACAGGCTTTCGAGAAGAATAACACAGGTTCTCTGGCTTAGGAATTATAAACCTCCATTTCATTTTTGAGGAAGAAAACCGAAAAGGAAGTTAACTGGGCGATACCCAGCCCTCCATGCTGTAATCTCTCCCAATGCGGCCTCAATCCCAAGAAACAAAACACTGCACCCCAGGTTGAGTGTGTGATCATTTCCAGAGCATAAGACTTTGATGGTGATCATACTCGCATCTTAGCTCAAATTCAGACTGTCAGCTTCCACGGCCTCTGATGTGTCCTTCCTACATATCTAAGAAAGCCTGTGGTTACGGCTTTTTCTTATGTGAAAGGAAGCCAGCCATCCCTCACTGCCAAAGCTCTTTTCTCTGCTTTTGTAACCTCTTAGGTTAGACTCTCGCAGTGCGTTATAGCGGCCTTCCTCAAAAGTAAAACTGCACATGAGTTCCAGCAAAGGAGAAATCCTTTCCGTCAAAGCTAAATTTCTATCCTAAAAACAATGCTTATTTATTTCAGTTTGGATGGAGGGAATAGGACCAGACATAAAAGTGATTCATAATAATTTAGGAAGCCACACAAGGAAGATACACAAACACACAAAAGTTTCTGTCTCCACCTCGACATGTAAAAATTATCAATCACAACAAAATGCTCTCATTCTCCCAGAACAGGTCAAACGAAGCAAGAGAACACGAGCAGCTTCTCTCACAACAAGGGAGAATCGTGGTCACCTACCTCAGCTGATGACCTAACTCAGTTTCTAGCATATGTCATTTTTTTGTAATTTAACAAACACATTCCTAACAGGAGAGCTCGCTAGCCGCCCTCTTGACCCCTCTTGCCCCTTCTAGGCTTGAGTAAACGAGGTTATATTCATGCCCCGGGATGCTGCCTTTTTCAAGGAGAGAACAATTTCATACCCACAATCTACTCTGGGCAAAGAAGCAAATTGTTTTACTCATCTGTGTAAGCTCAAACAGCAAGCATGTGTGGTGAAGAAAGGCATGACCCAAAATTTGTAAGTATTCTGGGATTGTCAAGAAAATCCTGATGTACAAATAAATGCAAGTTGCAGTGGGGAGGGTTTGTTCTGTAACTCGAAGTCATTAGCATACTAAAGAAAAAGGTTTTCTTCTGAAATGGATCCAAATGAATGACTATCCTAGTCTTCATATTAAGTGGTAAAGGATCTTGAGGTTTCAAACCTGGTGAATTATCATCTTTTATAACAAAACTAGCTTTTCAAGAGACTGAAGGAGCATTTTAATCTCACCATCTCAATCAGAGAAAGCACACCATGGTCCAAGAACCAAGCAGCATTTATAAGAAAGCATTGTGAAAGTACTAAGTATCATAAGGAATAAAAAATTGTTGCTATCAGATAAATAAAAGTAGTATTTTAAAGAATGGTTACTTTGTTAACATAATAGCTCTACATCTCTAAATCCCTCCCCACCCCCCCACCCCCAAATTAGGAAAGTAAGGCTTTATTTCTAATGTCTTGGAATGAAAAAAAAAAATGTCACGCAAATAAAGCAGATTACTATTAACTCCCAAGATTAAATTTAAATAGTGCTATTCTTCTTGAGCTTCAAAGAGGTCTGCAGGCATCTCCCACTTACGCTACACAATACTCCTAAGGACCAGATGGTAGGAATTACTTTTCTCCTTTAGTAGGAGGAAAACAGGCTTTGCAAAACCTTGGCAGCTTACTGCAGTCACACACAGAGCTGCAGCTAAGTGCCTGGCTGCCTGAATCTGTTTCCTTCCAGCTGCTAATCTGTGAACCCCCAGAATAAACTTCAGACCATAACCAGGCTTCACCATCAATCAAGCAACGAAACTTAATGAGAGCTTTAAATTAAAAGTATTTGTGCTTAATAAGATAAAAATGATGCTGGAGTGTGTGTGCCCCAGCTCTGGTGAAAGAAACCATGGATGCTAACAACTACCAAAGGGGCAACACTCCAAGTAAATCAGCACTGAATCACAGTCAGATAGTGACTTCGAATTATTTGCTCACAAGACTCCAACAGGACATCAAAATCAATGCTTGTTTATTTGTCCAAATCTTTCTTACAACCTGAGGTCAACAAAATAATCTCTTTGTGCTCAGTCTCGCAAATTCCGGGCCTGGTATGATAAGTAGCAGAATTATGAATTATCACATATGCCAACATCTGTTTTTCTCTGAAATTATTAAAATTTCAGAGAAAATTAACAGGTAGGTGTAAACATGAACAGAGCTAACAGAGTGTGTTTAATTCATATCCATTAGATCTTCATATTGCTAGTAACTCTTTTGGCAGACACCCACGAAATACATAATAAATTACTTTTGTTCCAGTAAAGGAATTCATTTTCTTCGAAGATTCATTTAGCAATAACACTTCAGCGCATTCGAAGCCAGATTTCTTAAATTTAGCCACGTTTTCCCGTAACATTATTTCAAGCTTTGTGACAATTTTGTGTATTCTTAGATGCAGGGGGAAAAAAAACCCCACAAAGACTCTATAATCTACAAAGAAAATTGTGTTCTGAGATGCAGCCTTCTAACCCGAGGCCATACGAAAAGGTGACTGGCATTCTCCCCACACGTACTCTTTACCTAATATGCTGCTTTTCAGATTGTGGTAATGAGTCACTTATTAAATAAACCAGACTTGTAATAAATTGGGTGGACACATATATTAGATATAAACTATTTAAAGAGCAATACAGCTTTCCTGTTTCCTAATATGCATACGAAGCCATTAGATAGTAAGGTTGCACCAGGTGTTTCTAACTACGCATGCTTACCCTGCGCACGCGCACGCGCACGCGCGCACACGAGGGACAAAAAGGGAGAAGTCTAGAAAAGGCCTTGAGATCAAAAGGAAAGTATGCGCACTCCACATGCTTCCGTGCTCCCTGCCAGGGTGACGTGTGACTTTCACAGTGAAGGCCAATGTGGTCAGACAGGAACGTTGAGCTATTAGAAGGGGCTGTGAAAGAAAGAAAGAGCCTGGCACATAAAGAACGTGAAGATAAAATGCCAACAAAATATTTATGTTCATGGCTTGTAGCAAGTGGCAAGTAGGATATTAATAACTGTGATGATTGGTCAACTCCTGGGAGTGGTAACAACCCTGGACTGGGAGGCAGGAGACGTCGGTTCCAGTCCCGGCTTGAGCACGCGTTGCTTTTGTGACCTTCTGGAGTCACTCCGGGCCCTGGCTTATAAATGAGGCAATAATAAGATGTAACCGCAACGTTCTCTCAGGCCCTTGTGGGAGATTAATGACTTTTTAACTCTTTTTAATTCAGTTAGTGAAAGAGTACATTGGACTATAAACTCTGAGGAAGAAATGGACACTTGCCTATTAAAAAATGTTTTTTCAATGATTTTTATAAAAATTGAAGGCAATTTGAACATTCTGAAAAGTTCCAACTAAGTACCCACTGTGTACAAATTCAAATTATACCATTAGAACTGCAATCTTACATTTAACATTCTAAGAGAAACTTTTAATAATCACATTAGGTACATCAACAACAGTAAATCTTACTACCTATTTTTTTCTACTAGCCAACTAACAATATCTTACTATAATACATTATATTAATAAGTATAATATTACCAAGAAAATTTGTACAATATGCCTGACATATTGGATCATGACCAAATCACTCCTCTGGCACTATTTTCCCACCTATTTTACTGGGACAACATTTAATGCTAAAAATTGCTAATCAGAATTAGTCGGATTTCGTTAAGAAAATGCTATCCCTTCTCTCTAAAGATGTTGACATCACATATACTACCACATATTAATCTAGTATGCCATAGTGATGACAACATTAACCCTGCGTCTGCCAGACCTGGGTCCATATCCCAGCCCTGCCTCTTACCTTGATATATAACCTTGGGTCTGGTAACTTCCGAGCTCCCCCAAATGGAAAAATAGTAATAACATCTTAGTAGACTAATAATTGGGAATAAAAGAGAAAATGTTCATAACACATCTGGCACATTAAAAAGGTATCGACAGAAGCTAGTTTCCTGCCTTCCTATGTCCACTGTCTAATACATGAGAAAGCACGGAAAGGGATAAAACTTTCCAAAAGCAAGAATACCATGATAAAACACAAGACTGATCCACTAATGTCTGCCTTTCAAGTACTCCACAGGCTTTTAAGGAAGAGTCAGGTCAGGAGCACAGCAGGAATTCCTTGTCTCCATTTCATCAGCCTTTTGAATTAGTCGATTGCCTCTAAGTGAAAGCCACTCACACTATATGTATGTCCTTTAGGGATGTAGCGGTTAAGCTATTTAGCTATTATAGGAATAGTTAAAAATGATAGAAACTGTTATTTTGTGGACAACTATAACGCCATAGTAAATCCAAAGTGATTCAATTACTTAGAGAAAAAGGCAGTGGAGTATAAATTTACTAATAAAGTAATAAGCTATGTGACTAAAGTGGTGTTTTCGGATTTTCACCATAGGATGCAAAGAGTAATACATAAAATCTATAAGAAGAATTTTAAATATTAACCTGCAAAGTACCCCACCTTCCTTCAGAAGGCCTTCTAAAGACATCCAGACATCCTAACAACTGTCAGGCCCTGAATCACTCACACTGCCTGTTGGCCACAAGCACTTAAGGATGTGCACTGACTCTTTCAAAGCACTTCTAGCACAAGATTTAGCACCAAGCAGCTCAGAGCACACCTTCTGATAAGGTCACTGAATAATGTATTATCGAGGGGTGACTACATAAGAAAATAGGTCTAGCTAGGAACATAGCATCCCAGAAGAATAAATGAGACAGCAGCCAACTATTTAATAGCGAGTAGCTGACGACAGAGAGGGTAAGGCCCACCCAAAGGTGCAGGACCAGCCAGTGAGGAAGCTGAGAGAAGGTCCTTGTCTCAGCCTAAAGGACATCTGCCTCTGTCTGTGGAAGTCTATCACCAGCAACGAACCACAAAAGTGAGAAAACTTTTTACCTACCACCAACATATCATGCTTAATGTGTTTCTGTGTGGAAGAGTCACCAGGCAGCCACCCCAAACCTTCCTTCCCTGAGCAACCCTGGGGATTGAGAAACTAAACATAAGCTGTGAGGTCAGTGCATGTCACCAGCTCTGATGAAGGCTTTGTTGTTGTTGTTTACTAATGATGAGTGGAAAGAAACTGCTTGTAAAATGTACAAGTAGTAGCATGATAGCATTTCTTTACCATTATCAAAATACTCCCAGCTAAGAATGTTTTAATTGTTGGACTCTAGCATAGAGACAGAAACACATTTGTCACTGTAGCAATGGTTAAAGTCCATTATCTAACAATAAATGTAGTTTGGGAGCTGTTTAAGATTGACCTGATTATCAATTTGAAGTCGTTTCAAAGCTCTAACTTCCACCTAGCTTACCTATGGCTTCTTACACACTGCACTCTGGTCATACTTACTGACCTCGTAAAACTGTGTCTCTGAAGTGCTTTAGACACCATGCTCCTGTTCTTCCTGGAGACCTCTACCCCATTGTTTCCCCTGCAAAACTCCTACCCAACTAATTCAAACTTTCTCTACTTTTGTGAACGCATGTCCAACTCTGCACTCAGAATCCTTCACTCCTTCCTTTCACTTTCTATCATACTCTGTTGCTCGTTTAAAGCATTCCCAAATTTAACCAGCAGTAAGTTCTGTCTATACTCACCCCCACCACGACCACCACCTTATGAACAATTTTAGGTCAGGGACCTTGTTTTACTCATTTGTAAACAGGCCTTCCCGTAGCACAATGCTTCTTAACTGGAACAACGACCTTAAAGCAAGGGCTAGTCATAATATATAGTTCATCTACGTTTATTTCAACATTATATATTTAACGATGACTTCAACATTATATTTGTAGTTTTAATACAAACTTAAGTAGGTTTTAATTTTTAATAATTATTTATAGAACTATTTCAGGCAGGCAAAATATGTTTAGTGATTTATTCTCAGACATTAAATCTTAGTGTTTATTTCACCCTCAAATTAATCCTTCCTGTTTCAAAGGAAGTTAAAAAATACTTTTCATCTAATAAAACTTGCAGACTGAGCTATAAAGTGTACATATATACACATTACATATACCAGGGCTGTCCAGAAAATATCCAGCCATAAATATGAAAAAATAGAGACATTTATGGCTGGGTTTTTCCCAGCAGCCTTCATATATACACACATGAAGTATCCTTGAATTTTATAAATTTTTAGTTACAAGTCACAGGAAGGATAGAAATATTTATAGATTATTAAATCTTACTTGGGAATTGCTGAAATAGAACATGTTACTATATCTCTCTCCTAAATAACAATAACTTTTAAAATAAATGGAATTCAATAAAGTTTGGAATATTCTTACACTCCACAGAGAATATAAATGGCAAAGAAAACCTGTTGTCTATTTAGGTCAACTAAATGCATATTTTTCAGTAAATCTACATGTATAAAAATTTTAGACAGTTCTGTGAAAGACCATGTGGGGAAAATTTATCTTTAAATTCAAAAGCCACAAAACATAATCAACTGTCTATCAAAAATTAAGTTTAACACATTTCTCAACAAACGAGGAATTCCAAAGGAATAAGACAGGGGCGATTTTAATCCTGGGCTGCATGGCTGTGGGTCTTCCTGACCTTGCACAGGAAACAAACTACCCTTTCTCTACCTCTAACACACACACACACACACACACACACACACCACACATGCACCACCTATGACAAAGAGAAACTGAGTCATAAGATAGCTGGGTCAGTGATCTGATGTTCATCAGAGGGAATGGCTCCTTTGCTCCCAGGTAGAGGTCATTTAAAACACAAAGTACATAAAGCTAAGACATGCAAAAAACAAAACAAAACAAAAAAAGTCTAAGAAACAAGGCTTCAGAGCAACGCAAAAATGATTTTTGTGGCCATTTGGACACTTGTCCGAGAAGAATGCCAAATGCTGTATGTTAGGAATGCTGCCCACACCTTCATCCTGCTGGGGAGGGAGCTCCGGAGCCCCCACCTCCTCACAGCAGAAGGACAAGTAGGAGTGTCTCCCTCCAGAACATGCAGCTCCTGCCAGGCCAGCTCAGGAACCAAGCCACGTTGAGGACCTGGTGCCACCACCTGAACATGCCCACGTGCAGGGCAGGAACATCAGGACTAAAAAGAAGCCTGCTGGGAATGCCTACTAGTGATCTAGAGTGGATTTCTCAGGGGGGGGATTAAAAACAGCAAGTTTGAGACGACTTCTGCAACGTCTTTGCTGTAATTCACAAGGTAGAGCAGTTATGTTGCCACTTAATCTCTAAATAAAACATGTGACCCCCCACCCCCGCCCCGTTCCTGTGCTCTGCTGGGAATGTGCCTAAGATTACCATTTCTTTTATAGCCCAGTTGTCCCAAATGAACTAGGACATCCCTAAATTCCACCACAGGGTCCCTGGGAGATTGACGGGATAGAACCATCATCACAGGAGGCTTAAACGCTGAGCCAACAAAGTGCAGTGTACTGTGGACCAGACACAACCTTGCTGCGTAGATTTAACGTTATCCTCACCTATTGCACTTCGCAAAATCATATAAGCAGTCAGTCCCAATACCAACTGCCCTCCAACATCATAAACCATGACCAAAATGGCAAAATGACACATCTTAGTCAACACAGCCACCTTTCACAAATACTTCTGCCAGCTGCTCACAGATAATTCCTCCAGCATGCTCTTCACAGCTCCTCAGCTGCCATGCAGGCTGCCTGCACAAAGACCCAGTCCAACCAGATGAGGCTCTAGAACGTGTTAAGGGACCAACAGGCACACACAGGCACTCTTCGGTAGTGACCTGGTGAAACCACTGGAGTCTACAACTATTCCTGGAGTCGAACGAACAATTTCCAAAGACAGCCAGCAGATTGCCTTCTGCCAAGCAGGCCTAGATCCCCACAACAGGCACCTCAGGTAGGTGCTAATGGAGACCTCGTGAAGGGCTTACCATGTGGAGAAACCCCCGCAACCCAGGGGCCAGACCAGTGCCTGTGAAGCCAGAAGTGGGTGCCTGGGAGGAGGGGAAGAAGGGCGGGCAATCAACCCCCGCTACACGGCCACCCCTCCTCAAACCCCTCCCACCCGTGGTTAAGCTGTCCGCACTTCTGAGGCTGCGTGCAGCTCCCAGAGCTGGGTCCGTGGAGGCTGGCCAGGCTACGGAACGGAAGGGAGCTTGCAGCAAAAGACCTTGTGTGGCACTGCTCTCAAATTCCCCCCATCTCTGAAATCCTGGTGCTTTGCCTCCTGGCCTCTAGCAGAGAACGGAGCAGTCCTCTGAAGGGTATTGGCCGGCAGGCTGCCTCCGGCGTGCTGGGTCCCAGGTGAGATGCTAGGACACCAAAGCAGCTATAGGACGGACTGGAGAACTCCGGAGGCCCGTCTTCCACAGGCCAGGCTCTACCACCGCCTTTTCCCTCTTCCACCCCAGGGAGGGCAACTGGGTGGATATGCAAATAGCCCATTTTGAAATGTTACATCACAAAACGCTGAGAGCAAAATGGATTCCCCCCTTTAGGGTTCCAGTCCTGAAAGCCATTGTTGAGCAAATGTCTCTATTTTTGTGCCATTTATCATTCAAATTTGGCTTGTGCCATGATTAAGTTGGACTGTATCACCAACAAAAGTGACTTGGAGCTGGCAGCAATCCACATTTCAGCTAAAAAAAAAAGACAGACACCGAGGCCAAAAACCTGGCTGCTCCCTCAACACTCTGGAAACCCAGAACGTTGTTTTGCTTCATTTAGCTACATAATAGGTTCTGAGGACTTAGGGCAGAATACAAAATATTTTTTAAATAATTTTGATCTTTTCATTTCCCCACAAGCGACTGTTCTATTTATCAATGTAGATAAATTACATCTAACCCTCCTGTAAAAACATCATACACCACAGTCCACCTTTATAAAGACTGCAATGATTCTTTAACCATGTCTACAACGAAAACTGAAAGGCTTTTTCCCTTGTGAAACTGACCAAACTTCTTGTTTCATTAAAGAAAACACCCAAAAGAATTTAGGTTGGAGGACAAAGAGAAAGAAATACTATTTTAAGTACCATTTTAAATTGTTTTAATTGTTTCATTTATTTAAGACAATAAAAATATGATGAAAAGCAATCAGCTCTGTTTCCCAAACCCCGTTTGGAAAACACCTCAAGGGCAGTGGTTTCAATTTCACCTGGGGTGCTTGTTCAAAAACACAAATTTCCAAGCCCCACCCCCAGAGACTCTGACTCAGAAAATCCAGGGTGGAGCCCAGGAATCTGTAGTATTCCACAGTACCCCAAAACAGGGCAAAGCTAAATGTAGAAATGAATTACTAAGTAAATAAGGATTTTAGTGCTGATGTTTTGGCCCAAACTAGTCTCAGCATAATCTTACCATAAAGTCTGGCTGTCTAGGCCCCACCCTAGATCTTGGTGAGACCCCGTCATCTTTAAAAGAGCATTCCAGTAAATTTGGGAAATACTAGGGTGGGAAAATGTTCTCCTTTTGGAAAAACTGAGTTTCAATCCCAGCTCTAGGGAAACTAATTCTGTGATCTTCACAAAAACCCTTGCTCCCCAACCAAATTGCTCAGTTTTGTCCCAAGGCTGAAGGAAGCCTGGGCACGCTAACTAAAATGCATTTGAAGTAGGCGAGGCCTCCCAGCAAGAGGACAGCTGAGTGAAGGAAGATCAGTGAAAACAGTAGCACATGACACATGACGATGAGCTATGCTTTGATAAAATGATTTTTAAAAAGGAAGAAAGGAAGGGAGGGAAGGAGGGAGGGAGAAAAAAGGGAAGAAAAGGAAAACGAAATAGAAAGTTGGACTTGATACAAGCAAAAGCAATTTAAATGCCATGGGCTCTGAGATATATGAAACCCCTGAACGGGTCGTTTTTCTGATCTACATTAGAAATATGTATATATAACAATTCAGGTAAAAAGCTGAAAATAAAATAATTTAAAGCATTTCACACAAAAACTTCTTGCTTTTACTTGGGTTAATTCAACCATAAAAATGATACAGATCTTAATTAAGAGGTTTGTAAAGTACTTATGTTTGTCATTTTGTTGACATTTAAATGTAATTTCCTCTAAAAACTATTCTTAGATATCAGCTAACTAAACTGAACTGTTGGTTTAGATTATTGTACTACCAGATAAGATAAAATTTGAGATAATATACTAGAGAGCTACCCACTAGGTTAGAAATCGTCTATATCATTCACTACTTACTCCTGAGGCTGTCGGTTGTGTTGTAGGGGAAGTATTTTTGCTGCAATCATCTGAGTTAGAAGAGGTGGAAGTTGGAGTCATAGAAACGGAATTATTGCTATTACCTGAAACAGTCAAAATTAACCTCATAAATATACATATACTCTACGTTAAGAATGGCAAATACTTTACAATCAAATAGCGTTTTATTATATTTACCGGAACAAGCCTTTGACTTATTTATATTCTTAGGTTTTCGTTTCCTGGTTTGAATTCCCTCTTTTTTCATAGCAAGCGGTCGAGGCACCTTAAAAACATTTCACATAGGCCGTCCATTTAATGAATATTATATTGAAGAAAAATCAAATTTTAACTAAAGACCCAATTGAGTCTTTATTCAAGTGAGTACTGAAAGCCCTCATTTAAAACAACTTGGCATAAATCTCAACCCCATTTTTACACACACCGAATAGATTCCAACTGCACAAAGACTACACTTTCCCCATCAAATGCAGAGATTCCTTCAGAAAAAAAATGGGGTAATTTACTAGGGAGAAATTATTCCTCCAATTAAAGTTTATCACTTTAAACAATTTCAATTACAGTGTCAAAATCACTGCATATATCCTTTTATTTCAAAGAAATAAAGTACTCTCTTCCTCCTAAATACTCGTATACAAGGTTAATTTTCTTTTTAAGACTGACATGTTTATAGTATTTTGTGCTATCCTTAAACTGAAGTGTGGATTCATTCTATATTTGATTGTAGTCAGAAAATTTTAACTTAAAACTATAAACTAGTTATTGTGCATTTCTAGTTGGTTCCATGCTTTTTCTTTGTGGGTTTTTTAAAAGGATTACTACCATTAAATTCTAAAATACATATTTTTGACATTGTAATATTTCTAAAATTGGATGTATTGCAGTGGAGGTGTGTCACATTTTATTAGGCAGTATTTTTTTGTTTCTTACTGGTACTGGTATGCAAGATAGTAGTTTACTATAATTAACATCATCGTAGACGCAACAGCATGCATGCAGAAAATCAGATTTTTTACTTTCTTCTCTTCTCCACTGATTTTTTTTTCTTAACTGAAACTATATACAAACTACACTAACCAAGTATAAACATGAGCAGACTATGTGGCGTACCCCATGGAGTTTCATGTAGAGTCCACAAGCATTACACACAGGTTCACCCTCAGCGTTTCTGCGCCACAAAGTGGTGGTTGTGGTGTGACAGTTGGCACAGGACAATCCAAGCCGCCGGGAAGAGGGCTACAAGGTAGAAGAAGGTAAGTGTAAAATTATAAGGAATTTTTATGTATATGCTACACACCATCAATGTACTATGTCCCTGTTATCGATCAACTTGTACCTGGCGATTAGAAATAAGAAGTCCCTTGAGAACAAAATTGAAGTGTACTTTTAGGCTGGCCTTCCTAGACCAAGAATCTTCCGTCTGACATCGAGTGCTCAATCCCCAACACGTCACAAACATGCTCTAGCGTATTACAGTAGATCAAGCTCATCCAACTTGAGGCCCACAGGCCACCGGTGGCCCAGGATGGTTTTAAAAGTGTCCATTTACAAAGGATAAGCAAGTTTTATGACACTGCTTTCATGCGGGCCTTGTCTTATGTACCATACTTACACTGTGATAAATAATAGATTTTTTACTGCCAGGATAGTAATTAACGTTGGTTCACACCAAGGGTTAAAAGACTATCACAAAAAGTCAACCCTCTAGCACTGTCATTGTTATTTCCATGTGCCCTGTGTCCATAACCCTTAAACAGAATTTATTTCCTCTAAATTACTGTGTGAATTGTAAGGAATGAAAATTTAACCCAGGATAAGTTCCTCCCCTGAAGGGCAAAAGTCTAAACCTGTTTTTAAATTACCTAGATGGGCAACTAAAAAAGGGTGCCATGACTTCAGTCAAAAAGCGGTGGGGAAAATCTAGGAACCAAAGCAAGTTGAAAGTTCCAGAATTTGAGAAAAGAAGTTGTAAAGAACGCACAGCAAAAAATAACTGAGCATGTACTGAATATTCATTGATTAAAGGATAGAGATTTCCAAATCCTTTGAGGGCAAACTGAAAAGACAAAACTAAATTTTGCATTTACAGTTCACATCTTGTTGTACGACTTCAGCATTACTCTTTGCAGACAAGTTACAAAAACATTTTAAGAAGTCAGTGCTAAGAAAAATTAATTTGACTTTTGATTGAAATGAATATGCTTGGTTGACAGGAGAATTATTTGGTGAACTGCCTTCCTAAAATGATGAAAACATATAAAACCTTACACCTTAGGGCTACTTTTTCCTTTCCTTTTTTAATGGTTAAAAGAAAATTTCCTAGGAGAACACTCCTCGCTCTTAATAAACGTGAAATCAGTAACCTAGGGACAGGAAGCTTCATTTTATAAACAGGTCATTTATGGCATTTCCAGAGGAATGTGCAGCCAATGTGAAGAAAACTTGTTATCGGAATATGCCATTATAACAAAGAACTTTATTACTGTCAACTACAGATCATAAGTGAAGCCAGTTCTCATAAACAGGTGAAATGAAGGTGAATGGGTTATAAAAGTTCCTTGTAACAAGTGATCTCAGTTATGTTCATTACTGACAAGGAATTCAAGTTACACCATAAATTTCTTATTTTGCAATGTATTACAAGTTCAAATTCACAGGGATTGGTTCTGTACTGCTGGCTAAACAAACTTGGGTTCAACATTCTACTTCTGATAACTAAGGTAGATCCATCAAAACCATAAATAAGAAGCCCATAAGGAGAACTAATTGATAGACACACCCTGCAATTGGTATCATTTATAACCCAGGTACAAGGCACATTGGCTGACCTTGGTGACTGCCAAGACACCTGCCACACAAAAGGAAAACTAATTGATTTAGAGATGTTAAAAATTGTTTTTCTGGTATGATTTTTACTGGTCGCGGCACAAAACAAATGGCACTACCTAAATATGAATGTTACTATACCAAATTTATAATGCAATTAGAACCTAAATGGCTACTATTCTACCCGTTTTTCGCTCAGTCTAGAGAAAAGTATTACTTTTCCAAGTTCAGCTAGTATTCAACTCAATGTGCCTTTCCAAAAATAAATAAATAAATAAATAAATAAATATCGATGGTGGCCAATTTCATTGTGAATACAGTGGCTAATACAGGAGAACAGGGAAGCTCCTCAGAATATTTTCTGGCCACTACTTTTCTTTTTTTAATATGCACGTGAGAAAAATGAAAACCATAGGGAGTCAGGCATTAATGTTAAGGATGGCCTTTGAAGAAAATTTTAAGTTGTGGGAGGTTGTAACAAGTTTAAGGCGCATACACTCATTAAATTAACCTTAGCCACTTTATTTTAAATGCATTAAAAACAAAACAACCATAAAACTAATTGCTTCTCCTTAACGTGTCAGACTTACATTGTGATGCAATTTCACTCTAATCTATTTAACACAAACAACATTTGTAGCATTTGTTCCTGCTAATTGGAGTGTAACAATTAAGTAAATTACTTAGATACTTAAGATGTCTGGCATCTTACTGTAAAATATTTTACTTTAAAAGGTATTAGAGTGTGCGTGCTTGGCACAAATAAATGTTAGCCTTCCAGTGGGGCCTGTGAAAAAGCTTTAATTTATTTTCTCTAATCACTACAGCAGTACATACCCTCCTCTCAGAGACACGCACACACACACAATGACAATAAGAGATTAATCTCTGAAGAAAATCAGAATTCCCATACTTTAAATCATAATAAAACCTGTTGTATTGTCAAAAGTCCTCAACTTGAGATCTACACTGCATTTTTTTTCTCAAGTTCTATGCAGTTCTCTGAAGAGCCAGATTTCAAAATAACAAAGGTTAGAGTAAATAAATTTTCACCAACTCAAGGGCAATCCAAAAGACGGATGGAATTTGGGACTAAAACCTGCCTCTCTCCAAGGAGAACAGACAGGTAGAGGGGACATAATCAAAGCAAGCCAGAAGGCGGCTGTGGGGACAAAGGGAGTGTGGATCTGTTGTCCCCTCTATGGAGGGGAGGAGGTGATATTATAAACAAGCCTGGTTTTCAAGAATAAAATCCCAACCGACCAGAGATATATAGTGAAAAAAATCCTCCTTCTCCTGACATCGCTCAGTATACCCAGCCTTTCTCCCAAGAGTTACCAACACTCATTACTAATTCCTTGTGTCTCCTTCCAGAATTATTTCGGATTACATATACAGATATGTAAATGTAGATTTTTTTTTTTTACTTAAAAATACATGGTAGCACCCTACACCTTTCTCCTTTTTTCCACTTTATTCATTGGAAGATGTTAATCCTGCGGGTAAGTGTGGGGAAAGGCTGTTTTCGTTGCCCAGACCTGCAGTCTGGCCCCGGCGAACGGGGACTTAATGGCACAGCTTGGTCGGTGCTCAGGTCGGCCCCCGGCGGCCCGAGGCCGCGCCGCACCTGTCCCCGCGGGGGCGCCGGGAGCGGCGGGGCGGGCCGGGCTGGGCCGGGCCGGGCGGGCCGCAGGGGAGGGCGACGCTCGCACTTACCACGCGCTTCTGCGGCTTGATGAGGGGCCGGCTGAGGCCGTTCATCTTGCTATAGAGGCCGCAGGCGTTGCACAGGTAGTGGCCGGTGCCGTCCCGCCGCCAGAGCGGCGTCTGGATGGAGCCACAGTTCACGCATTCGCGACTCTCCGGGGGCAGGTCCTCCAGCAGGTCTGCGGGGAGAGGGACCGAAAGGCCGGGTGAGGCCGCGCCGCGCCCGCCCCTCGGCGAGGCGACCCCGAAGACCCCCACCCGAGGAGCTCAGTCTCGGTGCTGGCGGCGCGCGGCCGGCTCCCCCGCGCGCGCCCTTCCTCGCAGCCCTCTCCGCCCAGCAGGCCGGCCGCAGCCGGCGGGCGGTTTGGTTTGCTCAGCGACCTGTTGACCATGCCCCGCACCCCTGGGCGCGCCCACGAAAAACCCCGGGACGTAGGAGACAGTTCTGGAAGCCTCGCCCGAACCGTTTGCCTTCTAGCACCAGGACGTCAAGGTGACGAGCTGTGGCGAGGTCATTTGGGTCCCCTGACGCCTCTTTCTGGCACTTCCCAAGCTTTTCGAAACTGAATCCATCATAATCCCAGTATGGCATTTGCCAAAGCCGAGCAAACCATCCAACATTAACACCGATCACCGACCATCCCCGCCACTGCCCGCTAATAGCCCAGGCTGCCTGATTTCTTTTCTCTTTCCTTTTTCTTTTGAAAAGCAGGTACTATGTCTGCCACCCTTCCTTTTCCCCAATTAAAAAAAATAGACAAGTTTAAATTAGAAATACTGTTCTTGGGCATTTATATCAATTAGAAAATGGCTCAGGTCTCCGCAGGAAAAATAACGCAGTAACATTAGTAGGCCCAGAGACAAGTGTTAAGTTTTATTTTCATGCCACAAGGACCCCATACTAAAGTAATGTGATTTTGATTGGGACTAATTGCTTCAATCTTCAAAATTTCTACAAATGGTTGGCATTTTACTGATTAATAAAATTACTAAGACTGTCCCAGTGCTAAATAAAACTGTTTCCTATTTTCCTACACTAAAATTCAACTTCTGCAATCTTTCTAAATTGTGTTTATTTGCTACTTGGTTAGTTTTGGGAGTTCACAACTAATTTAAACCTGTTAATAAGAGTAAATGGTTGTAACGTTTATTATTTCCCCTAAATCGGTTAAATAGGAATGAACACATATTGTCTTAAAATGAAATAGGTGCTTATTAATTAAATAAACACTTTTAAAACAGACTTTTAAAATAAGTATCTCCTTCTGTTTAGGGTTGTTTATATTCTAAAGGGTTGAAATGTTCCAATTTCCCTTTCTTTAAGGAGCATTTCTGAATCAATTGTTAATAAAGATTACACTTCAGAGTTTTATTTGAAGATTATACATGTTATCACGCCTTTCTATTCCTTCTCATTCCCTTGCAGTTTACCATTTGTTTCTACCATTAACTGCTGTAACCATATTTCAATGTGCCTTTTGCATACATACTCTTTAATTCCATTAATACGATTTACCCTAAAAAACAAGTCTCCTTTCTCAAGAAATCAGTTTAAAAGAAACTAGCATCCTACATAAAGTTGTCATGGGGATACTGCAACTTACAACACATCACAAAGATTTATTCTTCTCTACCCTAAAAGCCACTATTGACGACGGTAATCAGTAAAATGCTCAGGACTTCAAGGACACTGAAGTTAAACAAGGTATTTGTCTTTGTTGTTGACTTTAAAATGTTACCTATCAGAGCCTCTCTCTATAGAGGAGTGAGTGGGCCATTCCCTAAGACTGGCCTCCGTCTCCAGGGCTGGGAACAATAAAGACTCCCAGGAAAAGGCAGTATGAACTGTCCAGGTAAATCTCTTTAGTCATCTGAAAACCCAAAGACAAAACTTATAAAGTCCACGTGGGATAAATAAAATTTAGGGAAGTTTTGCTTAAATAGAATCTATAGCCCCCATTCCCTCCCTACCTCTCTCTCCCCTTACCCAGCAGCTACATTCTATCACTGATTAAAATAAGAAAAATATTTTTTAATAAAAATTAGAAAACTCTGTAGGCGCCAGAAGCTCACTCATCAGTTTCCCTCTAATCATCGTCTCTTTCCTAACATGGCTGCCTTGGGTGCCCCTGAGGAGAGAGAGACTCAGGGGAGAAGGGCTTGGCCAGTGAATGTCATCCCAGGAGTCAGAGAATGCAACATCATTCAGCAGGAGCTTAGGAGGACACTGGGCCCAGGTACTGAAGTGAGGATCCCGAGGTCACCCCAAGACTCCCCACTCCCCACCAGAACCACGGAGAGGAGTATAGAGCCGGTTCTCAGAGGCCTCCACCCTGGGCAGGTTGAGAAAGCTCAGCACTCAGGTGTGACCTCTGCTGTTCGCCCAAATCGATTAAAGGGTGCCTCCAAAAATAGTTTGTTTAAAAATATCAAATTGAGAAACAGGGTATCTAGCTAGGACGTTGGGAGAACAGAGGTCGGAGGTAGGGGTCTCTCTAGCCAGTGAGGACAAGCAAAGTGGGGGCTTCTGCCTCCCCACCACCACCACCACCACCACCACCACCACCCCGGCGGGTTTGTTCTCACTCAGTAGCTTCCCACCTTCTTAAAACACCACAAAAGCCTCAGGGCGTTCCCAAACCCCTTCCCATTTTTGGTTGGTATTTTTTCCCCACATACTCTGGGGCTACACAAGTTTTTCTCATTTTTCAGTGTCCTATCCAGAAGGTCACAAATTATTGAAAGGATTGGCTTAGTTTAAAATGAAAAGAAACAACTTGCCTGCAATTACACCCTACTGACTCTAAAAGTACTTTCCACACAGAGCCAGTTGCTTTAAACAGCAGAAGACGCCCATTACATTTTTGGAGTACTTTTTCTCCGTCCTGGGAAGTGCTGGAAGACTAGGGGAAAGAAATATGGAGATGATGCTAAGATGTATCGCCAAACAGGCAGAACTTCAAGACCTTGCTCCAACTGCAGCTGCCCCCCACCCCAACGCACACACCCCTCTCGGAGGGCCTGCTAGACTCCAGACTGACAAAGCCTCACACCCTAACTGTCACCACCCTTCCCATCCTTTGAAGATCCTCCTCGCCCTCTCTCTGCCCCTGGGGGCCAGACGCATGGGTCCTTATGCAGCAGGAAGGGTAACCATGCTCTCTCAAGTCTCTACTCATCAGAGCAATCTCTACAGGCCCCACACCCCCACTCTACACGGGAGGTAAAGATGGTCTCCAGAGACAGCTCTGTAGGGGCTCCAAGAGGAAGTTCTGAAACCAGAATCTTAGAGCAGGTGGAGAAAAAGCTAGTCCCACCGATCCCCTCGTTACCAAGAAGGTGTTTTGCAGCTCAGAACCTTCACTTTTCAGAGCAGATCCCTCACTCTCAGGCCACTAGAGTTCCCAGCACGTCTTCTAAATCCAAGGTTGGCAATGCCTCACCTTATCTACCTAATTAGTGCCCCTGAAATACTTGTCCCTAAATAGGAGGCTGAGGCTCCCTTGAAATGCTCAGACCTGGAGCGCACCAGGTGGGATCACGTAGGCTGACGCGACTTCTCCGTCATGGCCACCTCTGTGACTCTCAAAGCTCCCCTCAAACAAACGACACACACACACACACACAAGTTTTGTCTTTGGAGTCTGTCAGGTTAAAAATGTTAAATAAAAAGAGAGACCTGTGAAAGCACCAAGAACGACACAACCATGCAGCTGAGGAAAGAAGCCAAAATGTCTTCATCAGGCCAGAAAGCACAGTTCGCACCCTCCCGTGCTTAAGCAGAACAAAGCCCTTCAAAATGGGGGTGTTTCCAGGTAGTTTGACAATTTGTTCTCCGAGTTGACTCCAAATTGCCCCAGCCACTGTGAGTGGGACTGGAAACTTAAATTGTTGGTAGGCTGAAGCTCAAGTAAGAATAGATGTGCTCCAGGATCCCTGGATCCCAACAGCAGCCCCAGACACCCTGCCCCGCTGACGCCAAGTCAAAGAGCACGCCCCCTCCCCCCCAAACACACACACCAGCTTTCCCTGGGGACAGCGACAAAGCCGACCAGTCCAGGTGGGTCTCTCTGACTGAAGGCGAGGCAGGGATGTCAACTAGGTCCCTTAGGTCCTTTTCCATTGTGGAGCCCTTTTAAAACTCACACTACTCTTCACCTTTGGAGAGCCGAATTGGGCGAGACTGTATGCATTTGAGGAGAGGGTGACTCAAGTGCCCCACACTCCGCTAAGCTTACCGCCAAACGGAGCCCCTCTCCCACTCCCGCAAACCAGAGTCCCAGACGGGCCTCAGGCCGTGTCGGCTGAATCCCGGGCGCACTTTTTCCAACTGCTCACCCGCTTCACTATTCATAAATCCTTCGAGCTTTTCCTAGGCAATGAGGTATACAGGCGCATTCAATCTCTTTCGTGGAAAGAAACTGAAATACGCAAACTAGAAGCACGTATCAATGCTGCCAGATTCTGAGTCGCCCAGGGTGGCAAATGCTGCCTGGGGCCAGGCCGACCTCTGGGCCCCCTCGACGAGAAAGCCTTGAAAACAAGGCCCAAGTCAAGTAGATGTGGCACACCCACTCGTGTCCCAGGGCCTCGAGTCTCCACCCCCACGACGTGAAGCGGCCCTTACCTGCGCTGGGGCCCCGTGGCACCGGGAGCGGGGCTCCGGCGCGGCTCTGCAGGCTGTGCAGCACCGGGGTCTCGAAGGGTCCGGCGGGCCAGGCGGGCGTCAGCGGCGCGCCCACGTAGGGCGAGTAGGGGCTTGGGTGATGGTGATGATGGTGGTGGTACGTCCCGTTCAGCGGCCGCGCGGCCGACAGCGAGCTGTACTGGTGCTCGCGGCCACCCATGACCGCCAGGCCGCCGCCGCCGCCGCTGCTCACGCCGCCCGCGCCCCCGCCTCCAGCCGCTGCGTAGCCCCCCGGGTCCCGCGCCGCGCCATTGGCCATGGGCGGGCTGGACGAGTAGGAGAAGCGCGCCGAGACGTGCGCCGCGGCCGAGCCGGCGCTACCGGGCCCAGCGGCCCCGCCGCCCGCCGCGCCGCCTGCGCTGCCATACGGGGGGCTGTCGGCCGGGCCCTGGGGCCAGCCGGGGTGCGCGCCCGCGCCGCCCGCGTGATTGGCGGGCCCGCTCCCCGCCCCCTGCAGGTACGGCAGGCCAGGTAGCATGGAGCCCACGCGGGTGGTGGGCACGTAGACCGGGGAGCTGGCCGCCGCCGCCGCCGCTGCCGCCGCCGCGGCCGCCGAATGCACGAAGCCGCCGGGCGCGCCGTCGTAAGCGGCCGGCCCCTGGCTGGAGAGGGCAGCGAGGGTCTGGTACATCTCCTCGGGCTGCTCCGGTGCAAAGGGACTCAGCTTGGCGCCGCGGCTGGACCACAGCAGCTTGCCGGCGGTGGTGGCCTGGTCGAGGTCAGTGAAGAGCAGTAGGTCCTCCCAGCTCGATAGGGCGCTCCCGGGGCCAGCGACCCCGGGCGCCGAAGGTCCGTGGGGAGCCCCGAAGGGATGCGAGGCGTAAGGACTAAGCAGCAGTGAGCGGGGCGGGGGTGCCGCCGCCGCCTCCGTGTCGAGCTGCGGCGTCCTGCAGTTGCCGGCGCCGCCGGGGCCGCGCTCCCCACCCCGGGAGCAGCAAGAGGAGGAAGAAGAGGAGATGGGGGAAGGCGGCGAGGAAGGTTCCCGCGCTGGAAACGATCCGGAGTCGCTGGCGTCCGCAGCCGCGGACCCGAAGCGCTTCGGCAGGCACCAGCCGCCGTCAGTCAAGGCCATCCACAGTCCGGCGCCGCTGCAAGCTGACTTCTAGTTCCTGAGTGGGGGAGACAAGGACGGGAGCAATAAAAAGGGGGTTACCCAAAGCACAGGCTGTCGTGCCTCTCCCTTCCACTCCCTCTTCTAGCTAATGAGATTCCTCAAGATCCCGTTTCTGCCCTGGATGTGGGGGTTGGGGGATGAGAGGGGGCTGGAGCTTGCGCAGCTGCCACTGGATCTTCCAAGGACCAGGATCCCCGCCCTCCCTCACCGGCACGGCTGGAGTCCCCTCTCTCTCCCCGCCCACCCTCTCAGCAGCATCCTTCCTCCGCGCGCGCGCCCGGTCCCAGGGTGACCGAGAGGCTGGCCCGAGGCTTCCCTCCCTCCGCGCAGTGGCTCCTCCAGGGCCAATGACACACAAAATCACTTCTTCGGTAGCGTAGGGTGTTGCCTCCCCCCCGGCATGTCTCCGCGTGAAGGTTGCCCGCGTGGAAATCATTAGCGCAGGGACGGCAACCTGTCTTCGAAAACGAAACCACCACGTTCTCCCACACAGGCTCTCCCCGAGCTTCCCGACTACTTGGACAACATGGAACGCGAGCCCCAGAGAAAACTGCAACGCAGCCCCGGGAAGGTGGGGCGCCGGGGCGGGGACGGGCAGTGCGGGGGGTACCCGCAAGGCGACTCTCACGCCCGGCCCGTGTCCCCGCGGCGGCTCCTCACACCTCCGGCGCGGCTCGCATTGCAGCCACCAGCGCGTGCGCGCAAGTCGGCGGGGCCACCCCAACGCAACCCGCGGTGATCCCCAGCCGGAGCAAGGCCAGGCCGTCCCGGAATCGGACGCAGCGGGACGCAGCGGGGTGCAGAGGAAAGGAGTGGGGACGTGAGGCCGCCCCAAAGCCAAAGCCACCCCAAAGGGCAGAGCAGGAAGGATGACAGGGAGACGCGGAGCGGGTGGAGGAGGGAGGCGGAATGCCGGGGGGCAGGCCTTCTCGGGGCTACCTTTCCCAGGCGCTTCGGCTCATTGGCGATAACCACACTAAAGTGCATGCTCACACCCAGACGCGGGCTAGATAGCAAGAAAGCAGTCTCCCGGCCCGCCGGGTTGCGGCTCCCGCCCCTCCGCGCCGAGATAAATCGGAGATAAGGCTGCGGGCAGATAAGTGCTTCGGGGAGAGGAAGACACCAGAAGTTGGTCCGCGGCGTCCCGAGAACCTGGGAGCCGCCGGGAGTACAGAAGAGAGACACCCTCAGAGCCCACCGCGGCCCGCAGAGGGCCCAAGAGCCGAACCGAGGGGCCCGCGCCGGCGGGGGGCTGGGGAGAGAGGAGAGCACGAGCCAGAGAGGAAGCGGCCGAACCTCGGGTGGGCGCTGCGCAGGGAGCACGGCCCCGGCGGAGGGTGTTCCCGAGCGCGGAGAAAGGCCGAGGCCGCCGGCCGCCGAGCGCCGAGTCCGGGGTCTGCGCAGTGCTGCTGGTGAATAAAAAGGAGAGAGGAGGCGCCTCTTACTGCTGTGCCGGAAAACTGCAGCCTGCGCTCCTGATTGGACTCACCGAGCCCTAAACAAACAGCGCTCGCTGAAGGGTGCCAGGCTGTGGGTCGGAACTGCGCTCTGCGAGCAGCTGGGCGCTGGAGGTGAAGAGGAAGAGGAGGAGGAGGAGGAGGGAAAGAGGGGAGGAGAGAAAAGAGGGTGGGGAGGGGACAGCGGGCCGCGGGGGGGAGGGGAGCGCGCCGCCCCGGCAGACAATGAGCGCTGCGCAGCCTGCGAGTGTGAGCGGAGCTGCGAGCACTGTCCAGGGCGTGGGGGCCGGTGCATCCAGGGGGCGCCCAGCCCAGGGACGCCGGGGGAGGTGCGGAGGGGGCAAAACGCCTGAGCTGGCAGACGACGCACACCCACCCTTCGGCGGAGCACTTTTCCTCCTCCCCAACTTACACGCGTACTCACGGGGCTGGCGGTGATGGGTGTTGGCACCGGAGCCGTTGGCTCTGCACCGCCCCGTGCTGCCACCGCCGCGGGCAGGACGCGCCAGCTCCCGGGTTAATGCGCCTCCAAAATGGGGGTGGGGGTGGGGGTGGGGGTGGGGGACGATTGGCTCCGCTGGCCTTCCCTGTTCCTCCACATTAAATAAGCTGTTTGGCTCCGCATGTGTGTGTGACCGACCTTAAACTTTCCCCGACCTCTTCTCAAGACCCTGGGGCTCAGGATGTGGTGGCTGTGGGGGTCGAGGCGACCGTCCTATGGGAAAAAAGAGCTCCGATTGCCTCGCTCCCTAGCTCTGCCCTGCTTTTTGGAAATACACTACATTCCTGGGAAGTTTAGGGAAGTTCCTGTCGGCACTCCTCAGCTCACCCGCAGACTTTTAATTCGGGGGGTCGTTGTGTACTTACGGTAGTTAGTAAACGCTGTCCTAGGTTATTGCCTGAGGTACACAGGCTGGAAAAGGGCGTCCCCTCCAGTGGCGCCCGCTGATGCTCTCCGAGGTGGGGCGCCCGCCTCGCTCAGAGCTTTCCCTGGAGAACTTCAGGTAAGTCTCAGATAAGACGTGGGAAGGAGGAAAGGGGTCACCTTCCTTGGACCCAGAGCGAAATACCGCTTTCCACCCCCACCTTCTCATCCACACCCCTTCTTCGCTCCCTCCGAATGGTTATCACAACTGTGTACAAACTGATACGGTCCTTTGCCGGCCAAGGGACTGGAAATAAACGTCGCGGGGTTATCAGCGCCGATCTGTCATCAGCGCGTCGCGCGGCCGCAGGTTCGTCCCCGCCGGGAGCCCTGAGAGTAGGTCTCGCTCCCTTTCTCTCACGAAAAGGACTTTTTCCGACAGACGTGAGCCCAGAACGCTGGCCAGGGAGAACTTTCACGAGGGCAGGAGGAGTCGTTTTGTGCGAATGGATTTTTACACTTTTTTCCCCCCAGGTAAATCGAAGTAAATGATTTTCTAAAGGTCAGTCTACCCTGAAAGCGTTTGGGTTTTTTTCGTTCGTTTGTTTTCGTGGTTTTCCAGTTGGAAAAGGGAGAGGAGCCTCAACAGAGTTGAACTGGGCTAGGTAGGGCCGTTGTAACATTCGGTTTCGAAAGATTGTGAGACCTCGTCGCTACGAGTGTTACCTCTCAGGAGGGGCGCGAGCTGGGGACCTGCGTGTCCTGGGGCGAGAAGGGGACAGGGCCTGGCAGCGCGAGGGAGGAGGGCGCAGGATCGAGGAGTGGGCAACCATTCTTCTTTTAGTCCCCATTCCTCGTTGTAAATTGCTGCGCAACACTTGTGAATTTTAAATTGCTACTGAGCAAGTCCATACACCGATCTCGTCCAATATAGTCACTTTGATTACATGCCTCTCTGCCTCCCCCCATGACTGCGTGGGGGCCCCCAGTTTCAGGGTGGCGGCATGTCGGAAAGACTGAAGGTGGAAAACTCTGGAAGAGAGACTGGCAACGGGAGCAGGATCCAGGGGCTTTAAAATTTAACCCGAGTTCGATCGCGGGCGACTACCAGAAGAAAGCCCGGCGGCCGCTTAACTCCGACCAGGGCTTCGGGCTTCGAACGCCTTTCTCGTGGCTTTTACGTGAGTCCCCACCTAGTTTTTAAATAGACTGAGTGTTGCAGAAGCTCCTTTGTAAACAGTTATTTCTGTAAAGACATGTTGGATTTCCCTTGAGTCCCAATAGTTCTCAGGTTTGCTCTTGAAACAAAGTTTCCTTTGGTGAATGCAAATCTCGGTGACATGATTTGTAATAAAGACGAGCTAACAAATACATCCTTGGGCTATGTTGGCGTCCAGGCTGGGGAAGGCCTCCAAGCCTGACGCCCGAGGAGACCCAGCCCGTCGCGCCCCTAATTCCTGCCGTTTGTGTTTCTTTATATTTGCAAGTACAGGGGTTGGGGAGGGGTCGTCGGTGGGAATTTCCTTGGACATTATTAGCTGACACCCCCCCTCCAAGAGACCTGCTTTTCCCCAAGCTCCACAGCAGCGTGACACGGGCCGGGCACCGCTGCGACAGAGGTGAGCGGTGGAACGGACACGGACCGAGTCCCCAATGTCAGAGTTCTAAAGGTTCTAAAAGGGACCCGGCAGTTTACCTTCCAGATTCCCAATCTCTTTTTAACATTGCCTAAAACAAAGATGGGGAGGGGGGAAGGTCGTTGTTTGCTCCTCCGCAGGGTCACCAGTTGTTTTCTTTTTTCTGGGGTTTTGTTTGTTTGTTTGTTTGTCTCTTTGTGTTTTTTTTTGTTTTAGAGTGGGTGTCCAACCAAAGGCGAGAATGGGTCGTGAAATGATTTTCTTGTCGGTTAATTTAAAAATAAAACAGAACTGTTTAACGCGTAGAGTTTATCCAGACGGAACGAAAGCCATGTTGCCTGACTTTTCCAGTTCGCGGTTTTTCCAACGCATTGACTTTGGCCCTGAGAACCAGCACCCGGGAAACCTGCACGTTTTCAAAGCCACCCCCAGCAGCCCAGGCTCGGGAGCTCCGAGCGGCCTTTAAGCGCCCCCAGCAAGTCCAGGAAGGTGGAGATCATAGGGGGGGGCAAAGGAAATGGTGCACCCCCAAACTAGGGAGAAACCCAAGAGCTGTAGAAGGCCCTCCTAGTACTGCAGGTAGAAGGCCGGCTCTTGAAGTTCTGTTCGTGGTCTCGTTCCTTTCTTTTTCTTTTCCTTTTTTTTTTTTTTTTGTTTTGTTTGTTTGTTTTTCTTTTTGTTTTCCTTCCGCCTGTGTCTTCTTTTCGAGATGGCTAAACTGGAACGAAATCGTTTCTCTCGGGATTATGGAGACCCAAGGGGTGGCCCCTCCGCAGCGAGCCGTCCTGCCCCAACCGCCCTCCCCGGGCTCGCGCAGAGGCTGAGTGCCGGCGCGGCCTGTCCGCGGGGCTGATTTATTTCGGGACGCAGCGCTAGACGAGATTCGAATTCGGCAGGAACGCGGCAGCCAATGGGGCAGAGGGCGGGGGCTTCGCTGCCAGACGGGGAAGTGTGTTTGGGGACGGCCCCCGAGGACCCGCGCCACTACCGCACGCCTTGACCACCACCAATTTCAGCTCGTTACGTTGTCATTTGACCAAGTTCCTGGCTGCTCCAGAGACGTTTCAGAAAGAAAAAGAATACACCATCTGACTTAAAACAGTTCTAACTTGAGAGGTGTTTTTTGGTTTTTGTTGTTGTTTTTTTTTAACCAGATTTATGGGGACTTGTGACTTATACCGTATTTCTTCCTGTGCCGGGACGCTTTCGCAGTGGGACACAGGGTCACCCAGGCGCCTCCATCCCCGCCAGCGACCGGGCCCACTAGCTGCGTCCGAGCGGCCGCGTGAACCCCCACTCAGCGGCGGTCAGCCCAGCGCAGGCCATCGCCCAGACCCTGACGGTGGTGTTTGGGAATTGCTGTTTTTGCTCTTGTGGTGTTGTGTTGTGTGTCTTAATTCTCCACAACCCAGAACTGATCTAGACAAGTCAGGTGGTGGCGGCGGAAGCGCGAACGCCCTGCAGGCCGGCGGCCGCCCCAACCACCCGCGCCCCGCCCGGCTCCCGGGCCCCTCGCCCCGCCGCCCGTCCCTTGGGGTAAGGCGCACGCAGCGCCAACGCCGGCCCCGAGCGGCCGCAACCCAGTCTCGGAGGCGCGGCGGCCGGAGGCCCGGCCGGGCAGCCGCTCGCCCCGCGGCCCGGGACCGCCCCGCGCGCGCCGCGGAGGTGGGCTGGCCACGGCGGCGCAGGCGAGGTCACTGCGGTGGCATTCCTCCCCGCGCGCTGTTTACGTGACTTAATGTACTTCAGACGCCTTGGGTAAGTTAGGGCCGCGATAAGGGGGCGGAGGGGGGAGGGTCGCCGTAAAAGCCCCGTGCCGGGCGCCTTCTGGCCCTCCCCTCATCCATTAACCTTTTTACTTTCTTCTCCCCTCTCTCTTTTAAAGCTTGTTATCTAGGCCACCCAATGACCGACGAAAGATTTTCCCTCCCTGCTTCTCCCAAGGCCGCTTTAAACCAAATAAATTTAGCTATTAAGGGCCAAGATGTCTGACAAAAGATCGAAAGGTGTCTTTTCCGTGATTGCTTAAAGAAGCCAAGGAGAAGCGGGTGGCTCTCGGATCCCGACAAAGACATTCCATCCCGGCGCCGGCCGTCCTCCCCGCGGCCTGGATGCGCCCTGACACCCTGAGGTCTCCACTGCAGCAGCGCAGACCTCGCAGGGGCGGGGTGGGACCTGGGGGGGAGCCGGGGACCTCCAGGCCGGAGCTGGGCTCCCAAGGCAGCCCCACTGCACTGAGCAGAAGAACTAAACCGAGCTCAGGGGGGCCTAAATCACCATCGCACTTTTATTATTTTCTGATATTGAATAATGCTACAAAGCCAAACCACCCTACCTATCCGCCCGCACCCCCTGCGGTGTTGCTGAAGGGCTGTGTGACCCCACATCTCTGATTGGAGGGAGCAGACCTGCTTTTGAACCTCAGTCACAACGTGGAAGCTGGAACCAGGCCACTGGATTAGTCCTGGGCTCATCGGAGGGTGTGGACTCGCAGGCTTTAACAGTGTGCCGGTGGGAGGCAGAGGTCCAGTCACTCAGCCATCCTCAGGTTTGGTTTGGTGATGAAGGGTGGTATTTATTATCATTATTAATTATTAGTGGCATCACTACATAAAGCCTAGGACTGCCAGGTGGGCGGGGGCTCTGCCCCTGAGGTGATCCCTTCCCTTTCACCCAAGATGAAGTAAAGAATATCCAGTTTCCTGATCCAGGACAGAGAAGTAAGATGCCGTTCCCCGCAGAACTGTCTGCCCTCCCCTTATGTACATAGAGCATTCCGTATACCTCAGGCCTGCATAAGCCTTTTCTATCACTTTGAATATGGCAGGATAAGAAGCCTGGGGTGGCATAGGAGACCCCCTTGGCTTCCCTGCAGTGAGGCTTCTTCCCACGTTTTCTGCCTTCCCCTATCTGTTCTTTTCTGTCAGAGTTGGAGACTGGGCTCTGAATTCCAAAAGTCAATCCAGCACCTTTGGTTTCTGTCTGTCACCTCACGCTGGGCCCAGGAGTTAAAGATGCCTCTTTGCTCATATCCTCTTCCAAATAAGCTCAACTCCAACATCATCCGCCTTATCTAATTCTTTCTCCTCACCCGGCTCAGGGGAAGGGAAAAACTGGACCATCAGAGAGAGAGAGGAATCATTTCTGCACCCAAGAGGAGAGAAAGATGCAGAAAGTTCCAACCATTAGGCAGGTAGGACCTGAGCTTCCCCTAAATTTTGCTGATATCACTAATTGTGCAGACAATGCCAGTTCTGGAGTCGGGGTCCAGATGCACCTACCCTAGAGCTGTCTCAGGCCGGAGACCTTTCTCACTGGGGTTTTTTCTGGCGGTGGTGGAGAGGTTATTAATGGGCAGCCAAAAAAGTTGGTTTCGGCTTTTGGAGATTTGCTAAGTAACGCTCCTCCTTAAGTCAGTTGGGGGGCGGGGTGAGCGAGTGCCCAAGAAATAAAATATTACTGCATTTGCCACCCAGAACTATGACCTCTCCATTCAGCTATGTGGCAAATATGCAGAGAATTAGGACCAAAGGGTTGTCTACCTACACACAGTCCTCCAGCGTCCTGCGCTTGCCCAGTAGTACTGAGTATGCACTGCGCAAAGGAGAACTAGAAGAGTTAGCCTCTGGTTTTGAAGTGTTTACAGTCTAGAAGGTTGGCACTTCTGCAGAGCCAGTCAGGCAAAGTACCACAGACAACATTCAAGATGGAGGAAGCTGTCTGAGCTTTTTTTTCCTCTCTCTAGTAGAATACCCAGACTCAGAGTGTCATCTAGGCTTCGTGGTAAATTTGAGAAGAAAGGAGTCACTCTAGCTCACACAGAGGGACTTTCTAGAAGTCCAGACTCTGGGCCAGCCTGCCTGGGTTTGGATCCTGTCCCCCCCACTTACTAGCTGTGTGACCAGAACAAGTTGTCTATCCATTCTGCACCTCAGTATCCTCATCTGTACAATGGGGATAATAAGAGTAGCTCCCTTACAGTACTCAAAGATTTCTTATATGTAAAGTGCTAATGGTACAGGCACGTAGTAAGCACTATGTAAGTGTGAACTGTTATTACCAATAGCTCTGTTATAATAGAGTCACATATACTACACCCAATTTTAATTTCTTGTGTGACCCAACTGTCCCCTGGAGCTAAATTCATCCCCAGGAAAGAACTTCTTTGAAACCTCTATTCACCAGAGGTCTCACTCAGGCTTTTTCTGCATACCAACACTAAGAACTTTATTTATTGCATTATGGTAGGAAAGGGGAAGGAGGGAGGTGAGACAAAAAGATTCTTGACTTGTTGGGTTCCTTTGAAGAAGAAACATGCCTCCTTCCCTTTGCATGTGACAGCAACAGACCAACATCTTCCACAGGACAGAGATAGTAATCTTAAAGCTCATCCTCTCCTCCGGAAAAAGAACCCCAGTCTTAGCAGCACCTCTCCCTGGAAACTTCTTTCTGGCAGTAGATAGGAGTGAATTAACAGAAGGAGGGGCAGCTTTGAGGACTGGCATCAGCTAGAAGAGGTGGGGGGAGGGGAAGGGGCACGGGAAGAACGAATTAAATTGACCTGGTCAGCTAACTATACTTTTCTCGAGCTTTTGACCTTTCCATTTGGTATTGTTATAGATGCAGGACACCTATTCTACTTTCATCACATTCTTGTTAAGGAATAAAAAAATAAAGATCTATGAGGAGCTAAGGAAGACACTACATTTTCCAATTTTATTGAAAACGGAATGCACTACTGACAGGAAAATCTAGGCCATTCCACACATTTTTCAACTGATTTTCTTTGTTTTGTTTTGGTTTTTTCTTACAGCACCCCATCTTCTAAAACCTAAACCTTCATCATGAAAACTAATTAAAAAAAAAAAAAATCCATGGGACATAACAAAGAATACTGTCCTCTAGATAAAATGACAGGGAAAGATTTGTTTTTCAGAAAGCAAAGTCTGCAGGAAACATAAAAGTCTTCGCCTGCTTGCAGGTTTTCAGCCGGGTCTGCCCAGAGCCTGGTTTTCTCTTGTCTCTGACAGTCCTGATCTTCTCTACCGTTTGATTTACTGAGTGCTGTCATTTCTCCGCTCTTTACTTTCACAATCACACATTTAAACTTGATAAAGTTCAAGACCCTGAATACTTGCAGCTTTCCCAGATTTACAGTCCTCCTGCCCCCCACCCCAGCCAGCGGTCTGAGGCTAATTGGACAGAAGCCATGGGGGATCAGCAGAGAGCCAGTGGGTCCAAGAGGGTTGGGTTCATGGGGAACCTTAGCCCCCAGGTCAGTTCTGTTAGCCAAAGCAAACCTTGGTAGCCTCCTTTCCTTCAGAAGTGAATGTCAACATCTTCTCGGTGTAGTTCCAGCTTCCAGTTTGTACCCTGCTTATGGGCAGGTACAGGAACTGCAACTTGCACAATTTAGAAATGATAAAAATTGGGTGCAAAATCATGGTCAGCTGGCATGAGTGACTGATTTTCCTGGATCAACTAAACAGATTTGTGATAAAGGACAAACGACTTAACCTCTCAGTGCCTCAGTTGCTCCATCTGTAAAAATAGCAGAAATACTACTTTCTAGAAACATTAATCACAAACTAATGACTTAGGTTCTTCTTCCTGGTTGTAGCTCCGACAGGGCCCCAGGAAGACCACTGGCATATGTTTGATCTGGCTCATTGGACTCTGTCAGGTTAAAGAGGAACCTACTAGTTAATTTAAATAGTATGCCAATGGGCTAAACAAAAGGAATGATTCATCTCTGAAGACAGAATAGTTAGTTAGCATAGGCTCAAGTTTTCAAACCATGTCTTCTGATAAAAGATGCTATCTATGAGCCTGTTCTTTGCCTGTAAGTATACAATAAGTCAACTAAATCACAGAACACTGATGAAAAGCAATCACTGACAATGAATGCCCTTACTTTAAATACGCTTCCTATCTGGGGAATTCGTAGTTACTAAATAAGTAATTATTCCATATGATTTGATGTTTTCATTTATCTTGAACTATCAGAATTTTCTGAGTAAGGTAAATATTTTAGGTAGCGGCAGTTTAAATAGGTCTTTAAGAAACAATCCTTCTTCCAAGGCCATGAACTAAAAAGGGTGTGATTTTTTTTCTTCCTGTTTAAAATTCATATTCTAAATGAAGCTAAATTGTCATAGTATCTAAGGGGGAAATTGTATTCATCTGCTAGGGAAGGAAGTGGAATTGTTGCCTACCTTCTTCAGAAGACATTTTTTTAGACCTCCCCGGTCAGAAGACACCCACTAGAATATATTCCATGATGTTGCTTTTTCCTGACCATAATAATATTCACCTCTGCAGAGGTGAATAAAAATAGAAACTTGATTTACTGAATATCAAATAACTTTCTCTGGCTACTCCTGAGCCAGATTACTGCTCTGTTTATAATACCACAAATGAAAGACATACAATTATCCAACGAAAACAGTGTGAATATTATACCAAAAACCACAGTGTGGATTCACAAATAAAGCTGTCAACCTTCGCATTTCAAAGATGTCTTTCTGTAGACAGATCGGCATGCTCTGGACAGAAGGGGAAAAGGCTAGGTGAATGGGGAAGAGCCTACCAAGGGCTGAGCTGCGGGGCCAGCAGCAGAATCCGTCTACACCTTAGCACTGCAGCTAGATTAAGCACCTGCATGGAGGTCTGGGATCAGATCCCAGCTCTACAGCTTGCTCTCTCTCTGTGTGTCCTTATGCAAGTTCCTTAATATCTCTGCCTGTCATTTTCCTCATCTGTAATAAGGAGGTGATAACAACAGTAGCCACCTCAACGTATAGCTAAATAAGTTATATTTATGAAGTGCTTAGATGAATGCAGGCTATTTGAACTGTTGGATGAATAAGTAAAAACATAAACTATTTCTGGTCAGCTCTTAAGGAGAAGGGAAGACATATGAAGACCTCAAACAAGTTAGGTAGGAAGTGATTAAAGGCATTAGAAAAAAGGTTTGGGAAAAAGCCTTTGAGAATGTCAGATAGTTCCTACTGGGGACTATTTAAGATCATAAACACCCTTTCTGTATACAAATGTGCCAATAATTTTGTTTGTGAATCGAACTGTAGGCTTTAGCTCAGCATGTTGTGTTTATATCAGAGGCAAAAGTAAAAGTTGCAGAACCAATAAAATTCTCTCAGGGTACAACTATTTTCATATCTAACAAACAGAAAAGGCTCTTCTTTCTGACTGATGGGCACCCCTGCTCACTTGAAGGAGCAACCACACGATGGCTAGAACTTTGCCTGGGGTTGCGGCACTCAGTCTGTCTTCATGTGTTCCCCAAGTTGTGTCCACAGTCACAGTTGGTGTGACTCTAATGACCGTAAAACCTATCACAAAACTAGTGAAAGCTGTTGCTTATGTTTCTGCCATGCAATGGCCCTCTTCTTTCCCCACCCACCACACCACACTTCCACAATTATGGCTGCCCTCTTCATGCTCAGTCAGCACTATGGTCATTGTGACATGTGGTGGTAGATCACAGGGGCTCATCTTTACTGTGTCCCTGTGCTCCTCTAGTCTGAGACCCAAGGGGCACAGCTCATGTCTCATTCATCTTTGTATCGCCATCGATACACGATGCCCACGGTGTCTAGCACATACCACTCACTAAATGCTTGGAGTGCAATACTCCAAGTCCAAAGCATGGATTTCAGCACTATCAATATCACACCATTCTATACTAAAGACTATGATTTCTTTATATGACTTTTTAAAATTAAACTTTTCTCTTCTACATGTGCCTAAATAGAATCCTCAAACAGAAAGTTTAATTATCAACTTTTGGGAGGATTGTATATTGAATAGAGTTGATTATCAAACATTATCTTTGTAAGTTATTTTGTGATCAGTAATCCTAATACAAAAAAAAAAATCTTAATTGTAGCCTGTGGAAATTCACTAACCCCAGGCATTGTACACTTGGTTCTCCTGTGAGGCTACTATTGCAGTAGGTATTATTCCTTTACTTTTCATACTTTGTCTCAGTTTTTATGGACTTCACATTTTACTACATTCTGCTCCCTCCAACTTCAACATGCTTTCCCTTCTTTCTCCTAATTCAGCCACTTAAGAATATTATATTATCTGTATTCAGAAATCTGTAGTAGCCAATAATTTATTAAGCCTATTAGAAAGAGCACTTTAAGAGAAGATTAGCTACTAGTACAAATCAGCAAGAATTTGAAACATCAATGGCATTTTCAGCACCATGAACACAAAGCAGAGGTATAACTTCCATTTTAAATTCTAGACTCATTATCTTTTGTTTCCATTGTTTCAATATTTTTTATTAAATTTATTGGGGTGACATTAGTTAGTACACTATATAGGTTTCAGGTGCACAATTCTATAATACATCATCTAAGTGCTGCATCATGTGCTCACCTCTAAAAGTCAGCTCTTCTTCCATCACTATGTGAGGGCTGTCTGGAAAGTATCCAGCCATGTAATATGAAAAATAGAGGCATTTATGGCTGGATACTTTCCCGACAGCCTCGTACACTTGATCCCCACTTCCCCCTCCACAACCCCCTCCCCCCTTACTCTCTGGTAACCACTAAACTATTGCCTGTGTTCATGGGTTTTGTTTTTTGTTTGTTTGTCTTATTCCATTGTTGCTTTCACTCACTACGTGTGAGTGAAGTCACATGGTTCTTGATTTTTTTCTGTCTGGCTTATTTCACTAAGCATGATGATCTCAAGATCCATCCGTGTTGTCACAAATGGCAATATTTCATCTTTTCTTATGACTGAGTAATATCCATTGTGTGTATGTACCACAGCTTCTTTAACTAATCATCTATCAAAGGGCACTTTGGTTGTTTCCATGTCTTGGCCACTGTGAACAGTGCTGCAATGAACATAGGGGTACATATATCTTTGCAGATAAAAGTCTTCAGATTTTGGGGGTAGATATCCAGAAGAGGGATTGATGAATCATATAGTAGGTAACTCTTTTCTTAGTTTTTTGGAGAACCTCTATACTGTTTCCTATAGTGACTGTATCAATTTACATTCCCATCAGGAGTGTATGAGAGTTCCTTTCTCTCCACACCCTCCCCAGCACTTGTTATTCCTTGTCTTGTTGATAACAGCCGTTCTCACAGGTGTGAGGTGGCATCTCATTGTGGTTTTATTTGCATATCTCTATAGCTAGTGAAGTTGAGCAATTTTTCATATATCTGTTGGCCATTTTTATGTCTTCTTGGGAGAAGTATCTGTCAGATCCTCTGCCCATTTTTTAATTTGAGTGTTTGTTTGGTTTTTGTTGTTGAGTTATGTGAGTTCTTTCTATATTTTGGATATAGAAAGAACTTGCACACACAGATGCTTACATTTTTCACCCAGTGCACATCAAAATGAAGTGTTCAGATGTTCAGTTCAAATAGCATGCTGTTATGAATTCTTTTCAGTGGAAAAAGTTCTTCCAAGGGAGTTCCCTGGTGGTTAGTGGCTAGGCTTTGGCGCTCTCAATGCCACAGCCTGGGTTCAATTCCCAGCCAGGGAACTACCTCCCACCCACCCCCTAAAAGTTCTTCTTATTTAAATTCACAGATGAATGCAAGCCATTTATGGCTATCAGTGTGTTGATGTGAATACAGCAAGATGCTAGGTGACGTGGTTCAAAGATGGAGAAGTAGGACAGCAGATTTGAGTGACAAACCACGAAGTGGAAGGCCCGTGACTACAAGTGATCAGCTTCATTAAGATTGCATAGAAGAACCGATCTGCAGAAATCATCACATCAAACAAAAAGAAGCTGCTGCTAAACTGGGAATTTCTACAGAGAGAATGGGATACATCATTAGTGTTCTTGGATTCCACAAAGTTTTCTCCAAATGGGTACCATGCATGCTGTCTTATGAAATGAAAGCTGGAAGAATTTACATTTCTCAGGAATTATTGGAACATTTTGAAAAAGAAGGCGAGGTCTTCCTAAAGAAGATCATTACAGGTGATGAAACTTGGGTCCATTATTAGGGCCCCGAGAACAAAAGGCAGTCCACGGAATACTGCTATAAAGGATTGCCTCAGTCAAAAAAATTCAAAACTCAAGTCATGTTGACTGCTTTTTGTTCTGAACACTCTTTCATTTTGATGTGCAGAGGGTGAAAAATGTAAGCATCTGTGTGTGCAAGGTCAGGAGTGATGGAGGGGAGATGCCATGTGGCTACACAGAACCAGTTTTATCCAGATATGTCTAATGTAACAAAAAAAATTACAGTGGAGGCAAAATGTATCAGCCTGCCCCCATATTTGATATAGTTGCATCATTTATTTTTTTCTTTTACTTCCCTTGATGTTGAGGTCAAATTCATAAATTTCTCCCTGAATTCAAGATCCATAAGTTTAGAGCCGATGTTTTCTTCTAGTCAATGTATTATTTCAGGTCTTATGTGGAGGTCTTTGATCCATTTTGCGTTTATTTTGGTATATGGTGACACATATATACCAAATCACAGTCCAGACCCATTGTTCCAATATTAAGGAACAGATTCCAGTTTTGAGAGCAACTGTCTTTGTCATTAAGTATAACAAAAGAACAGATTTATGACTGGTACCTACCAAAAATAAAATAGGATAAGGTCACATCAAGAAAGAGAAAAGAGGGCTGGAGAAAGAGGGTCACTTATGAAGGAGTCATTCAAATAAATTGTCAAGCTTCTTTCATTTTTACTGAACACAATTTAAGAATACTATCGCTTACATTTTCCATTGTGTTTTTTAGGATAGTTCAAATTTCTTTTCACTGGTGGGAGCATGCTCAGTGTGAGAACTGGTACCCCATTTGAAGAAAACCATCCATCATTCACACCACGAGTCTTTTCTCCCTGGAACCCTCAAATGCAGGAGAAACAGGGCAAGACTTCCTCAGCAGTTCTCAACCTGTGGGTCGCGACCCCTTTGGGGTCGAACGACCCTTTCACAGGGGTCCCCTAAGAGCATGAGAAAACACATATCAGATATTTACATTACGATTCATAACAGTAGCAACATTACAGTTATGAAGTAGCAACAAAAATAGTTTTATGGGGGTCATAACAACACGAGGAACTGTATTACAGGGTAGCGGCATTAGGAAGGTTGAGGACCACTGTCCTAAAGAATTAAGTTGAAACACTCTCACACAACACCACAATATGTGGGGAACCTTACAAGGATACTGTAGATAAAGTAACTTCCCTACAGTATCCTTTTTTAAAGAATTGCCACTATGAAATATTTTACCTAACTAGATACACCCCAAATAGATTCATAGCACAATCCCAGACCTATAATAGTTCAGTGGTACTTCTGTTCTACAACCTCAAGAGTAGACATCCATGTCCCATTTTCTCTTATTTGCTTCATCTCTCACACTGATACAGGGACTGTCGGCTGGAAATGAGGAAGAGGTGAAAGAATAATTTCTTACTTCCTCCCTTTGTACATCAACTCAGTGTTCACTGAAGAGGCTTCATTTCTACACATAACCTTCAATAAGTCCTTTAAGGAGAGAAGCAACATCCAAACAGGTTCGGTTTTGTTGTTGTTGTTGTTGTTGTTTTGTTTTGTTTTGTTTTTTAGCTTATTTATGTATTTATTTATTTTGCCTGCAGAACAACTGCTGAAACAAAGCACAGGGGGCCCAGAGAGATCTTTTTTGTAGATGACCATACTTTGAGGAAAAACAGGGCAGAGAATGGGAATAATATGGAAGGAGGGTCTATTCTAATCAGAACCTTCTAAGACTCCATAAGGAGAATGAGATCTACTGACTTCTTTTGAATGAAGATATACAAGTATAGGGAAAGCCCAAGGCAACACTATGAAATAAGTCAAATTGTCTTGTTTGCATGCCCAGTGCTGTGTAACCAACAGGGACTCTCATCGGGCTATGCCATATTCAATCCTTGCCTTCTTCTCACAGTTAATCCTTCTCCCATTTCCCCGCAACCCACCCCCCAACAGGCAGATACTGGGCTAATCTAAGCTAGCGTGCTACTGGGAGTTACGAGTCCTTCCGGGTAATATAGTATTATTTCAGTGGGGATTGTGTGTAGTATGGTTTTTAAAGGAGTGATTGGTAGAATTTCAGACTACTTAGCAAGCCTAATGGGACAGATTTGGTGAGAGAGGTTAGGGGGAGTCTCCAAGGAACATTTAATTCCCACCAGGTCAGCCATCACCTGCCACACTATAGGTAAGGTAGGTTTTGCTAATCATGATTCTAAGCATGAATCTTATTTATTTCAAGGCATTCTTTTTGCCTACTTGGTTACTTGTTTTTTAATCCATAGCTTATCTGTTGAACCAAAACTACTAGGAACATTTTTGTGTTGAAATCATCTAAAAATGGCAAGTATCTCTAGTATTAGCTTAAGTCCCTGCTCTGACTAACCCATGGGTGGAGGAGGAGAAAATTACTATTTGCCTTTGCTTAGATACATGAACCTATGTAGATCTCTCAGGTTTCTGTAAAACTGACAAATCAAAAAATGAATTCGCTCTAGGAAATAACATATTCTCTTTATAAATAAATAAAAACAAGATGTGAGCCTATGATAGAATTTCATAAATGGTTAAAATAATGATGTCAAATCCTCAACTGCTGTGAAAACAAACAAGATACAGCTTGCTGAACAGGAATGGAACAACCTTTAAATGCCATATTACTTAAGAATGCTGCCCTGTTACAAGGATTTGTTTTGTACTTAGTTACAATGAAGCAGCAACAAAGAGTCATAGAATGCTAAAGCTAGAAGATGCCTTAAACTTCATCTAATATACCCTCATGAGAAACCCAAGGCACCAGCCAACATTCATTTGTTAAGTTGCTTGTTTGGAACTTGGAGCAAATTTTCCCATTAAAAAATGTGATAAATGATGGTTAGATCCCAAAATACTACCCTTCTCCTCCTTATTATACAGTACTTTATACTTGAACAGTTTTGTTTTCTATTGTTCACTGCAAGTAATAACATTTAATCTGTTAATATATTCTAGGTTAATATGAATAATTGACTATCATTCATAACATGTCAGTAGGAAGACATAGCCCCTACATATGGGTCATATGATGCCTAGATACAAGACACTTAAGCCTTCTATAAAGGTTGGAATGTTTTTGGTCCAAAACACAGAAACTCTTCTCTAACTGGATTGAACAATGAGGACCTTTATGTGTTCATGTAACTGGAAGTTCAGAGTCAGTTTAACCCAGGAACTTCTGCTCTGTTTCTCTGCCACTTTTTTCTATGTGTTTCTCTCCTTGGTTAACTTCATCTTTAGGTCACTTCTCTCAGGTGGCAAAAAGGACTGTGATGGTTCCTGTATATCCTGGCATCCAGAAGAAGAGAGAGAAACCCCCAGTCACAGAATTCCAAGCAGGAGTCCTGAGATGGACCTCGATTGGCCCCCATAAATCATATACTCACCCCTGAACCAATGACCTTAGCTTGGGAATGGAATGGCTTAAGCCAACTAAGAGTTAAGGTTGTCTCCCCTCAAAGTACATAGAAGATGCTTTAAACTAAAAAGAAAATGTGGGTCCACTAAGAAGGGTGAAGGGAAGAAGTAGACAGTCAACAATATCTTCCAAATCATCACTTCCTGTAGACACCAAAACTACCCACTGACATGGTAGAACTAAGGAAGCTAGATTGGCACAGGCAGGGGATCAGAGGCAGAAAATGGAAATGTCCTGCCTATGTTCACTTCATCCTAGAGTACTTTACAGTACCCCATCCTCTAGAGGCCCCAGACCATAGATCCCCACTCTGTCTCACATCCCAGCTACTTAGACCTTTACTCCAGCTTAGAATTTTCAGATCTGCCACCACACTAGAAAGGAAAATATCAATAGAAAAAAATATATCTTTTCTTGCTTTGTTTCTAAGTAGCTACATATCTTTCATCTTTTTTTTTTTTAGAGGTGAAACAAAGAGATAGTTTATTGGAGACAAAGTACACTCCAAAGGTGTAGGAGTGGGCTTGAGCAAAGAGAGTCGCTCAAGAGCCTACACATCTTCCATCTTGTTCTCCATACTACTTCCTTGTTGAAAGGAAATATAAGGGCCCTAGAAATATTACTCATTCTTTATTCTCTGACAACATGACTTTGGTACCATTGACTTCCCAGCATGCTTTGGGATGAGACTATGGTGGTTTTGAAATCACTTTTGATGGTCTGTCTTTAGCTAATCTGTCTTTAGCTAATATCTTTAAATAGAATTGCAAGGTTAACCATGAGGCTATCTAAAGAACTGTACAAAGAAATTGAGATTAATACTGCTTTCCCAACTACCCTCATATTAATAAAAATACATTTACCCAACTCTCTACAGAGTATCCTCTTTTTGATTAATGATGGTTACAATATTCATTCATGAGCCATCAAGCTATATGAGATGTAATAAATAGGTTTGTGATTGGAAAATAAGCTGGAATTGGATTTATGACAATCAATGAAAACACAAATGTAAAATAAAGAAAGGGTCAATTACTCAGGCTTTTCAGCAAAATTGTCCCACATGAAGATTGATTTCAATCTCACTCCGACTGTACTCCAAAAATCCCACTTTCTAAAATGGTCCTTTCCCACTGAATTACTGGCTCAGAGCCCAGGCCTCTATCTCTAGAGCTTTCTAGACTTCCAAGTAGTATAGCCTTTGCTTGACTGGAAACTTGGAAATAAATTGTGCTATTAAGGGTTAAATTGTAAATAACTATTATGTTTCAGTAATAATAATACTTTACATGTTCATAATAGCTCACAGTCATTTTAAACACTAACATAATTAAGAAATATATATGTGCTGTATTTAGGAGCTTACGGATACCTGCAGTAGATACTGAGCAAAGCTTCTAGTCTGACACCTGGTCTACCAGTTTCTACAATGGAATACATAGTGGCAGAAAAAGACAAGCACCAGAATGGAATTTTCTTTATTATAATGGCAAATAAATTTTGAAGTTTTGGCTTTCATTATATATTTTTAATTACTTTTTTGTTTTGGAAAGAAACAAATATATTCCTCAGCGTAGAAATGAAAGTTAATTTCTTTAAAAGTACTCTCTCCTTTTGACTGATTCCCCTCCACAATATTTTCCCCTTTTAGCATGATTTTATCTTTTGTAAAGAGAAAATAACTTTTAATTTGAGGCTATAAATAATGTGACAAAAGTCAGCCTAACAACATTAGTTGTTTCGTGTTATTAACCTCTCAATTTGGGGCATCAGTGTGCCTTTGCTTTTGCTTTATCTCATAAGTTTTTCTTTCTTTCTTTCTTTCTTTCTTTTTTCAGGATGAATGCTCTCTCCTCAATTTAAGTTGAGGTTTCCAGGCACGTTTTCCAAATTATCCATTCCCCTGTGGTTTACCCTACCCTTCACAGGGGCCCAGAGTTAAGTCTGGAAAAAAATGTTGAGTTCATTCTCATTGTTTAAAGGCTGTTTAAAAGGAAAGGAGTTGTTTCAAAACCCTCATTTCTCAACTGTCAGCATTTAAAATATCTGAGGTAGTGGTTTTAAATGGATATAATCCTTTTGAAAAGTGATCAGCTCTAATAGTCACAGAGTTTAATGTATAAACTTTACAACATAATCTCCAATAGTGGCAAATTATAATGACTTTATAGGACCCACAACAAGGATATCGTTAAATATGGCATATCTGCACAATGGATCATTCTATTGCCATTAAAAACATGTTTTTGAAGAATATTTCATGAGTGGGGAAATGTTCATTATATGGCATAACCATTTCTATGGCTGATAAGATAGGAAGAGCTTTATTTTCTCTTGAGTGTGCATTTCTTTATTTTACAAGCTTTTATAATGAGCATATATTGTTTTTTGAAATAAGAAAAATATTTTTTTTAGGAATTCAGGAATGCCTAGGTTGGGTCCCTGCTCTGGGTATGAAGTCTGGTTGTCAATGGGTCAGTGGGCGAGTCAGCAAATATTTATCCAGTGCCTACTTTGTGCCAAGTAAGGGGAAACACCCAAATGATTTCGAAGTTAAACAACAACAACCAATAGGAGCACCTGTGCTAAGGCACTCAGAGTTCACAATTGGTCTTAATTCTGTGAACAAAGAAGGATGCCTGCTATCCCAGTACTGGAATCTAATTACTGGTACTTGAAGGAAAAGAAGTTTATTGGTAACTTTTTAAAATTTAAGATACCAAAGTTCCCTCATCTGAAAGTTGTTTCTCCCACATGCTATCTTTTTTTTAGGAGAAAAAGATAAATGACAAGAAAACAAGATAACACAGAAAAACTTCATCTCCTACCTCTTTTTTTAATGGGACTATGTAATAAGAGTTGCTTCATACAACATATGTGCAATTTTAAAGAAGTAAATGCTTTTTCTTCATCTATGTCTTTGGATCTTCGAGGAGTGGGGACTCATATAGTAATGTTCAGTTATCCAGAACCTCATATCCATTCTGGATAAATGGAAGATTCCAAATTTAGAACCTAAGATCATCATCATCAAGATTTCAGCTTGAGGTAAAAAAGAAAATTCTTATAATTTATGTCTGCAAAAAGTTTCTGTTTAAATACCTATTATTGTTGTTTGCAAATAATAGATTGGATTATAATGGGTGAAAAGTACAAAATAATTAGTCCAAAACTGATTTTGTTCAAAAGCAATGTATTTTTTGAAGAGATATTGTTCTATCCATACACAAATCAAAGTACTTGTAGACTCTCCATTAACTGGAACCCAAGCTACCAGCAAAATCCCAAGCAACCAGCAAAATTACATTTATCTGGTATCTACCAATCCCCACAGGTGCCAGTTAACTGAGAGTCTATTGTAATATAATTTTTAGAGCAGTCTCAGATAGGAGCTAAAAATCTCCAGGCACTGAAACTCGTCCCAGGTGTGCCACTCTCTGATCCAGGACAGTATAGACAGTTGGTACTTACAGATTACTTTATGGTGCTGATTTAAGGGTGAATAACATAGTATAAACTGCCTCTGATTTCCTGGCAGAATGAGCTATGATGCGCTGAGGAAGACGCAGAAAAAAGTCAGTGCAAATACATGGGCACGCTCCATCATCTCCATGCCTGTGTCTGGGCACCTCCACCTTGGCTGGTCTCCATGTCTTTTGAGAAACAAAAGCAACACAGAATAAGCAGTAGATAAACATTCTCTTCTTTTGCTTTATCAAAGGGTATCTAGGGCTGTCTGGGTCAAGGAAATCCATAAAGTCTGTCCAAAGGAAATTACAACTAATAACCATAGAAAAAATAATGAAAATAGAAAACTACCCTCTGGAAAACACCACAGTAAAATGGTTTCAGGGGAGAATCATCAAAGCTAAAATTAGTTAAAGTATGATAAGAAATAAGCAACAAGATATTTACATAGTCTCAAATTATGTCCCTGAAATACTTTAAGGAAAAAAATAGTACAGTAGTCCCACCTTATGCAGTTTTACATTCCTTGGTTTCAATGACCTGCAGTCAACTGAAGTCCAGAAATATTAAATAGAAAATTCCAGAAACAAGCAATTCATAACTTTTCCATTGCGCCACTGTTCTTAGTGGCATGAAACCTCAAACCACCCCACTCTGTCCCACCAGGACATGACTCATCCCTTTGTCCGGCATCGCTACACTGTACGCACTCACTACTTGCCCGTTAGCCACTTAGTAGCCATCTTGGTCGTGATGTCAACTGTCACAGTATCACAGTGCTTCTGTTCAAGTAACCCTTATTTTACTTAATAAAAGCCCCAAAGTGCAAATGTAGTGATGTTGACAATTCAGATATGCCAAAGAAAAGTGTTTCCTCTAAATTGAAAAGGTGAAAGTTCTCAACTTAATAAGGAAACAAAAATAATCTCATGTTGAGGTTGCTAAGACCTATGGTAAGAACAAATCTTCTATCTGTTGAAATTGCTTATCTATAAATTAAACTTTATCATAGGCATGTATGAGTATGTATAGGAAAAATACATAGCGTTCAGTACTATCCATGGTTTCAGGCATCCACTGGGGGTCTTAGAACATAGCTCCCCTGAATAATGGGGGGCTACTGTAACTTTATGGTGGAGAAACCTGACACATATCACCTTCAGCAGGTGATTAACGTTAAGATTACTTGTAATGGGACAGATCTACATCACGTGCCTCCTGATATAGATTCTCTGAGAAGGACCCAACAGCACTATGGTAGTACAAAAAAATTCATGAGGACATGAAGACAACCCAAACTGAGGGTCATTTTATAAAACAATTGGCCAGTGATTTTCAAAAGTGTCAAGGTTGTGAAATACAAAGAAAGACCAAAGAATCCTTCTGGATTAAAGAAGACACGACAGCTAACTTAACCTCTTTAGTTCTGGGATCAGCAAAAGACAGAATGAAATAATTAGTGACATCTAAAGTTGGTTGATAAGAATATTGTATCAAAGTTAATTCCTCAATTTTAATCATGTACTGTGGTTAGGTAAACTATTAACTTTGGGGGAATGTGGGTGAAAGGTATATAGAATTCTTTGTATCAATTTTCTTTTTTTCTTTGAATATCTGCAAAAAAGAATTGCCCAAATAGGCAACTAGATAGAATTTGTTAAAAATCATTTTTGCGAATGTGATACTCAGAGGAAATAGGCAGGAATCTGACTTAACATAACAGGTAAGGTGTTCCAAAAGGCCCCTCTTGAAATGAATTAAAGATGGGGAAGATAACTTGAGAAGTGGTTTTCATATCCCTTTGCCAAATGTAGAATCAGAGAATCTCAGTACTATGAGGAACCTTAAAGAGCATATTGATAAGAAAACAACCAAATAAACAAAAACAGCCACAACCTTAACATCCAACAAGGGAATCATTCATTCTGGTTCACCCACTCCATGAACTTGTACAACCATTAAAGGTTATCCTTATGAGAAATCATGTAGCAAAACGGGCACATCTTGTTCTATAATTTTATTTAAAAATCAAAATGAAAATTATATAGACACTTTTCTAATTCCAACAACCTCAAATACACACACATGAAGAAAGACAAAGGAAATACACAGTGAATTTGGTTAAGGTGGTAGGATTCTGAGGAGATACTTTTTTTCTTTTCCTAATTTTCCAAGTTTCCTATGATACGTTAAGTTTCAAGGGCATTTATTTTTTAAACATGAAAGTTCTCATTTTGAACAAGAATTTATCCTCGTATGTGATGAATTCCAAACCTACTTTCACACAACTGCCTTGCGTACACCTCAGCCATGGGTGCTGGGGACTTCCACGTCGACGGCAACCTGACCCAGCCACTTGGCCACGCTTCATGGAGACAGCCCGCCTTCCTAGGCTCTTGCTGCCCTACATTTGATATAAGATCTTTTATGCTTGGGAGATGAGTCCTGAGTGCAGCTTTAACTTCACTGAGTTTACCCCAAATTCACTAGGAATTGTCTCAGTTCCTCGTTTTCATTTTCATTCCTCCCATGGGGTTGAAGGTTCACGCCCCCACTTGGCTGTTACTCTAACACACTGCCTTGTCCTTGACAGTCTCCTCTCCTCTTCTAGGAGCGACACTCTATTCCCATACAGCTATAGCTGCCATAAGAAAGCGCCACAAACTGAGTGGCTTAAACAACAGAAGTCTCACTTCTGAAGGCCAAAAGTCCAAAATCAAGGTGTCAGCAGATTTGGTTCCTCCTGTGGGCTATGAGGGAAAGATCTGCTTTAGCTTGAAGGTGGCCATCTTCTCCCTGTGTCTCTTAACATTGTCTGCCTTATGTGCATGTCTCTGTGTCCAAATTTTCCTCTTCTTGTAGTAATACTAAACACCGCATTAGGGCCCACCCTAATCTAATATGCCCTCATTTTAAGTTCATTACCTCTGCGAAGATCTCACAGGGGTACCTCGGTACTTGTCGTTGGTTCATTCCAGGAGGCGTGATGAGTACCAAAAACAATGAGTACTGAACAACATTTTCCCATAAGGAATAACGTAACTACATGTAATGCAGTCCCAAACTAAAAATACACAAAGGATCACAGAAGCTAAGACCACAAGGGGATGTGCACAGGGCGAGAGCTACGGCGTGACTAACGTGTGACCCCTTGTTTCGGCTGGAAAGGGTAGTGAGTCTCACAAGGCAATCGGCATCGACAAGTTCTAGCTTGTATGTCAAATACCGAACAAATAATGAGTACCAGGACAAAATTTTCACATCAAAATGCGAGCACCAAATTCCACGAGTTTCAAAGCAGTCGAGTACCAAGGTATGGCTGTATTTCCTAAGGTCACATTCTGAGTAACTGGGGGTTAAGACTTCCACATATGAATCTGAGAGGGAGAATACAATTTAACTCATAAAACCCACATCCCCAGGTGCTGATGGAGTATGGTTCTAAATGAGGTTAGGCCACCTGAGAGCATCAATATGCCTCTGGCCTGATACATTCTAGAGACTCCCACTGTTGAAGTTCTGATCAGACCCCCTTGGGCAGACTCATGGTCGTTGGCTACTGGGGGTTATTAACCTGGCTGGAGGGCTTTTCCTCATAGGGTAGAAACAAGTGTATCTGCCCCTCATAAAGAATCTGTTTACCTTATCATATGAATTTCAACATTACATTTGTCAATTTTAAAAGGAAGGAGGTACACTTTGATAGTCTCAACTGTTGGACATTTTAAAAGTTACAAGAAGTGTGTAAAATTTTTTGTCACCTCCCTTTGCACAAAGAAGTTTTTTTTTCTTGATGGAGGTATTAAGAATTTCACAAGACCGTTTTTTTCAAAGTCCTGGTCTGTGATTACACGTGGTTATTTCATGCATAAAAATGAATAGAAAAATGTTATGCTCATTAAATCAAGGTCAGATTTCCCATTACAAATTTTGAAAGAATTTTATTTGGATGGGTATACAAATTAGATATTTAGTATTTGCCCTATTAGCTTCTGGCCAAATGGTGCACACTAATTGTTTTAATGTTCTGATTCTCTCTTCCTAAATAGTAACGTTTATGTTCTTCAATGGCTTTCCACTTAGTTTCCTACAACACACACCAATCTTCTTCCCCACCTGATAGGTTTGCTTCTTTTGAATGGGAAATAGATTTGACTTCATCACTGTCAGTTTTGAGTCCCACCAGCAAGATTTCAATGAGGTCATCATGTTTATACCTGGTGTTAGAATCCGAAGTCTACTTGGCTTGCTACCCATGCCCCGTGTGTTTCTACATGGACATCTAAGGCCCTACATATTGTTTCTGGCTTCCGTCCCAACTGCTTTTTCATGTGAATCACTGGGCCCCTCCTGCTCCCTTATTCTTCCTATGTTATTCCTAATACTCTTCCATGTGACTGGATTCATAGGTTTCCCTGGGTGTTTCCTCCCTTCTTTTACCTATTTTCCTTTTAAGTTCCATGAATAAATTATTATGTATCCAGTATACTCCTGGGTTAATTATTATTTCCCAATTTTGTGAATGTCCTCCATCCCAAACCAAAAAAAAATCCATCATTTTCATAAAATAACAACCCAAAATCAAGATCCATAAATCCAAATTCAGTAAAACAAAACCATCTTCATGACCTGCCACTCATGTCTCAGACCCTCTTGCTTTCAAACTTACAAATGGCAGTAGTAAGATACAGGGAAATAACTAATTGGGTTCCCAAGTCCTAAACGTCATAATCTCTTAAAAATGCTTCCTTTCTTTTCTGGTGAAGTCTTTCATTCCCACAGGAGGTAGAATGATCATTTTTTAAGTCCTAGGTATTATCTTCAAGTAACCAATCTCTTTGACTCACATCAGCCAATCCGTTATCCTGTCCATTCTTCCTCTCTCACTGCTTGGTTCTGCCCCATGTTGATCTCTTCTGCATTGCCTTCATGGAAGCCTTTGTTACATCCTGCTTGGGCATCGCAATGGTGTCTTTTATAGTGTAGTCTTCACACTGTCATCAGAACTATTGCCTGAGGCTACCGAAAAACTGTCAGTAGCTCTCATTATTACATAGTGAAATTCATCACCTTTGATAATACGGCCCCAACCCTCTCTTCTGACCTCATCCTACATTTCCTGTCAATCCAGTGCAGAGTGACCAATTCGGAATTCCCTGGATATATCATGTACTTCCACGCTTTGGAGCCTTTTCTCGTTCTCTAGTTGGGTACCTAGGACCTCATCTCTCCAAGCTCATTCACAAAACCTGCTCTGATTCTTCTTTCCTACATCAAAGTTAATCTCTTTCCTTTAGTTCCTTGTGAGCTCACCCACTAAATTTCTGTTTAATTCTTTGATTCAAAACCTGGAATCATCCAGCGATACCTGAATATACCATTAGATCTGAAAGCAAGCAGACAATTTCTTTGCTTTTTGTATAAAGAGCAATGTCAATTTTCACAGGATACTGCCATGTCCCAGTTAGGGAATAAAAGACAAGGGAAGAAAGTTACACTTTCATCTGCTAGGAGACAACCATTCTGCTCTCAGAAAGCAGAGATTCTAATGCCCAGCATCCTTTCCTTGTGGCTGTTAAGCTGCCATTTGTACAGCAAACCTACTCTGCTTTGCCCAGCAAGACACTTTGCTATGGTTTGAGGGCTAAGCTTGGGTTGCTGACCTACATTTCAGATACAGAGAAGAGGTCATATTCAACAAGTCTAATGCAACTGAATGTTCTTTTTGACTCCCAGAAGCAGAAAGATTAGAGGTTCTTCCATCAAACTCCTCCCTCACTCTCTGCCACAGCCCGTCATAAAATGAGACCACCACGTCATCCTATCTGAAGAACACCAAGATATTAGTATATGTAAACAAGTGAATCAAGCTAAACTAGCCCTTTCCACAATAAGATTATAAAATGGAGATCCGAGGCCAGGTGATGGAGGTGATAGTTATTCCTTATGAGTTGTTTTCTTAAGTGTTAAGTGGAAAAGTTAAAGCAAATATGGATATGCATGGGAGAATTTAGTCCTCTTGGTTACACTATGTGAAAGGCAGTTAAATCTTCCCCAGAGATGACATATCACAGATATGGCTACTCTGTGCCATAAATCACTTCAGAGCCATGTAGAAAAACGTGGAGCTGTTCTTCTTAAAAGGAAAAATGAATCCTGCATCTTTTTAAAAGTCTTCCTGACATTTCAAATGTGTTCCTTTGCTTCTTTTCAAACAAATAAAGGTGGTTCATTCCCTTTCATTCAAAATTTAGCTGTAACAATTTGGAGTAATTATTCCACAAGGCTCACTCCTGATGAATTCCAGGAAATGGGAAGCAAGTTATTAGCAGAGAATAGGGACCCCCAAGAGCTCACAAAGGCCAGGTGTCCTCAACATGTGATTACCAATACCAGGGCTGACACAATAGCTGAGCAATTTTGAGAAACTCAACTGCCCTTGAGTCACCAATACATGATGCAACAGAATCCTTAACAGCCACTAGCCCTGGTGGCCATTGTTTCTTCCACAATGGCATATAGGCAAGCACCTTACCAATTCTGAAAAACATTTTTGGCCTAAAATGTTCAGAGTGGCTTAAAACTTCAGTATCTTCCAGAGCCAACATACATGTAGGTAGATCTTGCACTAGCACCTAGGCTTCTTTCTGTTAAAAATCACGTTCTTCATCACTGAGTTGCATTTTCTAAATCCACCAGGCCTCCTCCAATTCCCCTGCTTTCATCCATGCTGCTCCTTTTACTCAAAATACACTTCCCTAGAATAGCACCATTATCAGACCATATTAGAGAGTTTTTGTTTGCTTTATGGTCTCCCTTTTCTGATAAGTTATGAGCAGCTTGAGCTCAGGAAGCAGGACACACTCGTTTTTGTTTATCCAAAGGCTATCATAGTGTCTAGAACATAGTGGTGTTCAATAAATGTCAACTGAAAGAGTCGGTGAGTCTACGTGAAGGATATTCATATTCTTTCAACTTTTTTCAAAGGCTTGATGTTTTTCAAGAGAAAAGATTGGGTGGGGGGAGATGAATTGAAAAGAGATCACTAAATTTCTGAGTCACGGTACCTAGGATGCTTAGTCTGATAAATTTAGTTCTTCCCTAAGAGTGGCAGTCCTAGGAGGATCTAAAAACACTTTGAAGTGTTTAAAGACGGCTCTGCTTGTATGTGAGCATGTATTGGAGGGAGCAGGATGGGTAGGCAGGAGCCTCTAGGTGGGAACATGGCTATAGGAGTAAATTATCCCAGCTTCCATCATGGGTGGGAGTCCCTCTCAAGCCTTGGGTCAGTCCAAAGAGGACTTGAATAAGAACAGCGAAAGTTGAGTGGAAATCTGAGATGCAGAACTCCACCCACTCCACAGCCTAGGAGCAATAGCTCTATATACTGCTCACAGGTGCAACAAATCCTGCCCCTGGGAGGTGGCCACCAGGGATATCATCACCTCACCTGGTTCCACAGGTAGCCAAATGTCTCCACCACAGAGATCGCTTTCTCAGGTTCAGACCCCTCTGCTACCAAGATGTGCCTACTAGTGAGAGTGAGTCAAGACCTTCATGCCTTCTACCCATAGCCTCTGGCCATCTTACCACCATACCCCTGAACCTCCCCACCTTGGAGACTGGGAGTACTGGAATTATTTGTTATTTGAGAAATTAAGAATTCACAATATATCTTTGCTCACATTTTAGAAATCTTTAGCCCTGGGATTCAGCCTCCTCTTTCACTTATTGTCAAACGACCTAGTGACCTGGCCCTCACCACACCCCAAAGTCCTTCCCTTCCTATTGCAGTTCCCCATTCTGAATAGTGGCCTCTCTTTGGTCATTGTCAATAGTAGCCACAGAGGAACTCTTGGGGAATCAGAACATTTCCCTTGAGAACTCTTACCTAATGAAAGTATTAGCTATTATCTATAGTATTAGCTATTATCTATTGAGCACTAATAGCCTGACATTCTGCTAAGCACTAATATTAGGTATTTATTGAGCACTTACTGAGTGCCGGGGATTATGGTTAGTATTACCTTAATTTTCTCAATGAATCCTAGTATTAATCCTTCCTGCTGATTGTGATCTCTGTTCTACACATAAGAAAACTGAGAAGTAGAGAAGCTAATAAGTGATAGAACCAGAATTTGAAGCTGGCCTATGTTTCTAAAACTTGTGCCTTTCATATATTACGCTAAGGTGTATTTTCTAAGTAATTTAATCTGAAGTGGAATGAGTAACTTGAGTTCTAAAATAGTGTTGAAAAGTAGGCAAAATGTAGTCACCTGAAAGGGTAGCATTTCTGTTCCCTTGAAAAAACCTCACATTTCATTCCTTTTCTTGAAAAGGTAATACTATCCTAAAGACCGAAGGCCAAAGAGGCTGCCCCCTCACCTCACCCTGCCAAACCTCCAGGACTATCAATGCTGGAAGCAACAGCTAGGGATAATCCCAGCAGTTTCCCGCAAAGCTCTGGGCATGAGAGCCTAGGAGGGGTCAATAACGTAGTTGAGAACAAGGTCACTCAGTCTTCCTTCAGCTGACATTTCCTCTGCATCCTCAGTTAAATCATTTTATTCCTTAACTCCCAACTTACAAAATGGCTTTCATTACACTTGTGTTTATATTTTACTAATCATTTGGAGAATTAAAATTCAGGAATAAAGGTAAAGAGTATTTTAAGACTAAATAATTGTATAGATTTTAAAATATGTATATAGACATTATTATAGAAATCACGGGCTATATTAGTGCAAAACCTAAACTCGTGTTTCTGGTGCATAGCCAGTCACCCAGATTGGACATGTGACACACAGTGAGTGTGTGTGGTTCTCGGACTGTAGAAGTTTGTTTCCTTACTGTGCCTCCCAACGTTATATAGTTCTTCTAAATTTATTTATGTTAATTCTAAAGTAAAAAAATAAAAGAGTATATTTCTTAAGTACTTACTAAGTGGCATTGTCCTAAAATTATGAAGACGAATAAGGTAGGTTTTTGTTCTCAAAATACAGACGTGTAAACTATCTATGACTAATTAGGAAAGAATGTAAATAGTTTTAAAACACATATGCTGGACCTTATGAATTGATGAGCGTTCTATCATTCAAGTCAACACCTCTCTACCCCTGTAGGAATGAGGAAGCTGCCATAGCTCAAAATACTGGGGGGAATTCCGATTTGAGAAGTATACTCAGAATCCAAGATTCCTTTTCTGAATATTTTCAATGATTGCAAAGATTCATCCTTTAAGGATAAATTCAATTTAAAACTTTTTAAAAGCCTGAAATATCCTGTCTTATCAGAAAATAAACAAGCTTTATCAAGGAATATTAGCCATGTCAAAAGGTCAAAAGAGCCAATTTGAAGAGGCCCCCAATGGCCAATGATGTGACCATTTCTGCATTGGATTGAAAACACATCAAATGTGTTTAACTCTTTGAAATCATAATGATATTAAAAAACAAAACTCATCATTCATTTGTGGAAAATAGCAGAAACTAACTCATCATTCTGAAAACTGATGGGCAAAGCATTTAATCTGCCTTTCCCATATAAACTGTATCTCTGGATAAATAAATAGTTGAGGGAGAAGATTGTATTTACTGAGGTATTCCAACTAACAAACCAAGAAAAAATTAAATAATTAATTACCATTTTGCAAGCCCTGGTGAGTTCATTATCCAGGCAATGACCATCAATGGCTACAAACATCATAAAAAGAGACAACTAGACATTATGTACCTCTTAAGGGAAGTATACACGGCTACCTATGAAGTAATCTTGATTTTTTAGAAACATCTGAATTTCATCAAGACTCAAGAACTATCAACTTATTAAAAAAAAATAGAGAATAGGTGAACATGTTTAAAATAATACCACAGGGATATAATCAGTACAATCCAGGTTGTAAGAACTCTGCAGGACTAACAACCACACTCCTGAGTGTCATCCACTACAACAAATCTAGGGTGAGAAAGGAATTACACAGAAAACTATAAAAGATACATATCAACCAATCACAATGTATGGACTTATGTAGATCTAAATTAAAATAAAAAACATGCACACATTTACAAGACAGGGAAAATATGAATGTTGATGGGGTAATTAATAAAATTAAAGATTATCTTCTTTAGGTATGATTATGGTATTGCAGTTACATTTTTAAAGAAGAGCTCTTAAGTTTTTTTGGATGCATACTGGAATATTTATAAATTATTTTTATTTCTAAGACAAAACAGCAAACAAAAAGGTTTTAAATGACTCTTCACATGTCTGGTCAACAAGTAGTAAAGCTAGACATTATTTGGGTTTTCAGACAGCATTATGTGGCTAATAAATCTATTCTGCAGACAAATGCAAAAGAAACATTTTTGGAATGCAGTATTTTTGGAATAAGTGTTGATCTTTGCAATGAGTTGCCATTTTCACAAATCAAACATAAAAAATAGCATCAGTGAAATTTTAGTGAAGTAAACAGTCACATGTTGCTGATAGGAGAATATACTGGACAGCCCTTTAGAACAATTTGATGAGATACATTAATAGTTAAAAATCTCTGTTCTCTCTAACCCAATAATTTCACATCTGTAAATAATTAGAACTATAGAAAAAACTATGCACCAAGATGTTCATTGTAGCATTTTTTTAGATCTCTAATTTTCAAATTACCTAGTTCTGAAAGAGGAAAAGGGTTAACAAATTTTGATTTTACAATAGACAACAGACATGATATTTGTAATGAACTTTTATTAACATCAAACTTGCTTTTTTATGGTAAATGAAATGTTGACTACAATATTTTTACAAGGTTTACAACTAGACAGTTTTACTTATAATGTTTAATTTTCATTTGTTTCATATATTTAAAATCACAATTTATAAAAGAATACAGAAATTTTGAAATGTTGCCTTTCTCACTCATTTCATGAAAAAATATATACTCTTCACAAACATCTTGAAAACATTGTCTTTTTTTTCTGTTAAATGACACTTTGTAAAGTGGAACTTTCTTGACATCTCACATAAGAAGAGTGTGTAAAACCATGGGCTTATTGCTTAATAAATTTTTCCTAAGTGAGCACAGAGATACACACAACACACAGAATAAGAACTCAAACACTGTGCACCCCAAAATCCCCACCAGACCTCCTCTTAGTCATTATACCACGAAAAGTAACCATTTCCCTAACTTGTATTATCATAAATAAGTTTTGTCTAATTTTGATGTATATAAGTGGAACCATATATTATGTACTACTTTTTGCCTGTTATCATGTTTAATTTACATTTGTGGATTGATTCACATTACTGCATTTAGCAGTAATTCTTTGTTATTACTGTGTGGTATTCCTCTGTATAACGCTTTTATCTATTCTACCTTCGATGGATATTTTATCGTTTCTAGTTTTGAGCTATTACGAATGGTGTTACAATAAGCATTCTTATATGTGCCTTTTGTTACACAAATGTACACATTTCTGTTGAGTATATACCTAAGAGAGGAATTGGTAGTTATAGAGTATATGTGTGTATATTTTTAGCAAATACTAAGAGTTTTCCAAAGAGTTGTGCCAAATTATGCTCTCATGAGAAGCGGACGAGAAAAGTTTTCAATTAGCAATGATTGTGCCTCAGATAAACCTCATTGGCTACAATACTGCCTGCCACTGCGCAAAGCTTGTGAGAAGCATATGAGAGTTCCAGTGTCTCCACATTCTCACCAACACCTGATAATATCAGTCACTTTAATTTTTGTTGGGAGCTGTTTAGCAGAATGCTCTTTTTAATTTTCATTTCCCTTATGACTAATGAGGTTGGGCACTTTTTCATATGTTTATCGGCCATTTGAATATCTTTTTCTAGTGATGTACCCATTTAAATCTTTCCCATTTTTCTATTAGGTTGTCTTTTTCTTACTAATTTGTAGGAACTTTTTAATATTTTGGATATGAGTCCTTTGTCAGATACTTTTATTGCAAATGCCTTTTCCTAAGAATGTCTATGTCTTACATTTTTACTATGTCTATGTTAAGTTTTTTTTAATTATTAAGTGGACAAAAGACAGCATAAATAACTTCAAAATACCATTTTGATATTCCTAATTGGTGAAAATATGTGACCTTTATCTTCTTATTTTTACTTCTTAGTATTTTCCTAAATTTTTATCTCTCATAAACTCTAATAATGAAATCATTAACTGCTAATGATGATGATGAAGTAGAACGAAAAAAATCCAGGAAACAAATTACATTTTATCATTTGAAATGAAGGAAATTTTTATTCTTATTATTAAAAAACAAAAATTAAAATGGCCCCTAAAATTCCTGGAAAGCCTTCAAGAGATATTATGGTGAATGAAAGAGAAAGTCTTGAAGTCAAAGCCTCTTACCTGTCTAAGGAGCATTGTGTGCTCTTCGGCTTCCTTCGTTTTCCCTAAAGGACAGTCACACACTGGGTCATCACTCTCCTGACATGACATGACAGTCAATTCAGCAAGTGTGTGAGTTACTGTTTCCCTCTTGAGATCACTAGGACCTGGTAGGTGGGTGAGAGCCTCCTGGTCAACCCTGAAACACCCTGTCAGACACGGGATGAATTTACAACTTACCTTTCCATATTAGAGCTTTCAATTAAACATGGAACCATGAGTTTAAAAGAATTTAGATGCAACATCTACTGTCAGGTTTTTTTCCCCTTTAATGAATTAGAAGATCCAATTATTGAAGAAGAAACCAGTGGAAATGAAAACTATTTGGATGTGTCGTGAGTCACACTGTTTCATTAGAAGTGATTTTTAATAATGCTAATTCAGCCCATGTGTGCTTAGACACGAGGCAGAGCTTCCTTCCTTCACCATTCCTAACGGGTATTTTTATTTCTTCTTTTGAATGGGGTTGTTTTATGTGGACACAATTATTTTCCAACATTACTTCATAACTCTGGGAACATATCCTTGACCTGGAAAAAAAATTTTTTTTATTATGACATGAAGGAGTTTTTAGAAACTGCTGCTGACTGCTAAGAAATATAATAATTCTGTTTTGTTCTAATACTTTACACCCTAACCACTTAAAGACGCTCACAAATTTTCTTACTTAATATTACCCAGTCATCTAAATCTACAGCATTTCCAACTATAAAATAGGGAACAAGAAAACACTTTGTTTGGAGGGTACATGGAGATTCTTTAGTCTACTTTCCTTGTGTCTATGATCACAGTGATACATTTCTTAAAAATTTCTGTATTAAAAACACAGTTCAATTTTGTCTCTCAAATGTGTTAATTCCCTTTTGAAAGTATTCATTTTTGAACCTGGAAAGCATTTGAGAAAGATGCAGGGTACTGGGCAGCTCAAAGGAGCTTGGTCTTGCACGTCACCAAGCTCAGCTTCAGATCCTGCCTGGCACAGTAAACACGACCAACACCCTCGCGGAGTGCTGTACGGGTGTTTCAGACTCACACGGCCTAGGCCGGCACCTGGATTTTGCCTCAGCCTTGAAGGTGCTGTCTGCACGCCCCTCTCACGTTCCCGAGGCAAAAAGCAGTTCTCCTGCCCTTTCTTCTGGTCTCCTCTCCAGCCCGACCAAACCCTTCCTTCCTACCTAAATAGTCACAAAGCGCCAGCACGTCCTCCGGAAGCTGGAAGTCACATGACCACCATGCATTTGCAACCCTTCTATATTTCATTCCTAAAATCCACTCTGAAGTTCGCTTTCTTAAAATTTATTTTGAACAAGTTTTCCTTTTTACAATATTTCTGCATTTGGGACCAGATCCAACCTCATCATTGGTGTGGCTCAGCCAGCCTTAAAGGACAAGGTGTGAAACTGTCTTATGTATGACTTGAACTAAGATTTTTCTAAATATCCTATACTTTCAAAGTAATGTGAATGATGACAGCAATTAAGCTAAGCAGTTTGTCTCTCAGGTGTTCCTTTACATTACCACCAAGACATCTGTCAGACTGCAGTTTTAGAGTGACTAAAACACACCAAGTCTCAAATCCATCTGAAAAAAGGTTTTTCCCATTCCAACTGGGTTCTGCCTTCCCAGGCAGCTAACTGGGCTGCTTAGAAAACCAGATACTCGGGTCTTCTTTTATGGATAAGCTGACCATACGTACCGTTTTAAACACGACTGCACTGTTCTTCCTGTTCTGTTTTAAATGGTACATGTGGTCAGCCTACTGACACCTTGAATTTAGCCCAGTGAGACGAGGGTGACCATACACACCATTTTAAACAGGACAGAAAAAATGGCACTTTCCCATGTAAAACAGCTCGTATGGTCAGTCTATCTGTGGACTAACTAAAAGGAACAAGGGGCAGCATCAACAACAAAAAAGTAATTGCTTGAGTCTCTACTTCTCCTTAGACCTAATTTTCCCACCCTTTCTTTTTTCTTATGTTTTATCCTCCAGAAATACAAGCCCTCATTTCTTTTTCTGAGGATTCGTTGTTTGTCTATAGGAATGTTGTTGATTTTTGTACATTGATTTTGTATCCTGTGACTGTACTGTATTCATTTATTGTTCCTAATAGTTTCCTGGTGGAATCTTTGGAATTTTTTATATAAAGTATCATGTCATCCGCAAATAGTGACAGTTTGACCTCTTCTTTCCCAATTTGGATACCTTTGATTCCTTTCTCTTGCCTGATTGCTGTGGCTAGAACTTCCAGTACTATATTAAATAACAGTGGTGACAGGGGGCATCCCTGTCTTGTTCCTGATTTTAGGGGAATAGGTTTCAGCTTTTCCCCATTCAGTATGATGTTAGCCGAAGGTCTGTCATAGATGGCCTTTATTGTGTTGAGATACTTTCCTTCTATACCTATTTTATTTAGTGTTTTGATCATAAATGGATGTTGTATCTTGTTGAAAGCTTTTTCTGCATCAATTGATATGACCATATGGTCTTTATCTTTGATTTTGTTTATGTGGTGTATCACATTGATTGATTTTCGTATGTTGAACCATCCTTGTGCTCCCGGGATGAATCCCACTTGATCATGATGTATGATCTTTTTGATGCATGGTTGTATTCTATTTGGTAATATTTTGTTTAGGATTTTTGCATCTGTGTTCATCAGAGATATTGGTCTATAGTTTTCTTTTTTTGTGTTGTCTTTGCCAGGCTTTGGTATTAGGGTAATGTTGGCTCATAGAATGAGTTAGGAAGTATTGCTTCCTCTTCAATTTTTTGGAAGAGTCTGAGGAGGATAGGTGTTAATTCTTCTTTGAACGCTTGGTAGAACTCGTTGGTGAAACCATCTGGTCCAGGGCAACCAAGGGATTTTAAATATGCCTTATGAAAGAGCATTAAGTCAGTCCATATGCTTTGAGTGTATTCAAATATGCACTACCTAGAACTCACTCTCAATCCTAAAGCCAGTGTGTTAGAGAAGCAGCTGTCCCTGGTGGGGCACCTCCCTCCCTCCATCCCACGAATATGTTCATACAGGCAAACTCTGCTGCAAGTAAACTCTGGGCCAAAAGGGAAGAAAGATATCTCCAAAGAACAACACTAAGCCAGATGGGTGTAGAGGAGAACAGGGCATTTGCCTCCCGTCTCAGACCCACCTTGGACCAGGGTGGTGCTTATTATGGATTGGTTATATATTATATACACAGGGATGGTTCTGTGCATATAGGTTATAAGTCTTTTACAAGGAACTTATTGGTTGAAACCCCATAACATTCCCTTTATGGGCTGCCTCATGGGCAGGGACATAAATGCAGGAAGAGAAACCTCAAGATTTTACTCCTATTTTCTATGGCACTCCAAATGACATATGAGGGCTGTCCAGAAAAAAAAATCCAGTCATTAACACCTCTATTTTTCATATTACATGGCAGGATATTTTCCTGACAGCCCATATATTTGCATGTGTGTGTGTGTGTGTGTGTGTGTGTGTGTGTGTGTGTGTGTATGGCAAGGTTATGACACCTTACTGAGTTGTTTGTACAGTACTGCTAAGGTAAGCGCACGGTGGCAAGCTTGTGAACATTATATACTTTCCTTTTTCTGCCTGGGCCATGCTCACCTTAACTAGTATCTGTTACATAATTTTGGGGATGATGACAACTCTTATGGCCATTCCAGAAAAAGAGTTCCAAAATTGCTTTGAAGGGTGGCCTAGGCACTGGCATCAGTGCATCACTTCCCAAGGGGAGAACTCCAAAGGGGACCATAGTGATACTCAGCAAGGAGGTATGTGGCACTTTTTCTAGGATGAGTTTTGAAATTAATTTTTTTACCTCATTTTATATATATATGTGTGTGTGTGAGTGTGTGTGTGTGTGTGTGTGTACGCTTTTTCACCTGAGCTTAATGACTAAAGTCCAGCTAACTCTATGATTTTCTTTAAACCCCAGAGAAGCAAGGTACCACTCATCTCTTAGGGAAATGTACCACCATGTCAAAAGAACCCACACCCACTCTTGGTGCTACTCTGATTCGAGCAGATGCCCCAACCTCAAACTTATTGTCCAGAGTACCCTGGACTGATGAGCTGAGGGCAATGCTAGTCACCTCTAGGCACAGGGTCACCTACAGTGTGTCCAAAGCAGGCAGGAAACTCTGAGAGAATCTGGTCTCCTCACTACTAGACTGGGCTATCTCACCTGCTATCTTTTTATTATTTAGATATATTAATCATTTTCTCTCACTCATTCACATAAATCAAAGAGGCCCAAATATCTTTAGATAGCATAAGTGTGGCAGCAAATCATACAAAGTAAGCCATAGCGTAGTATAGGAAATGGTCCCCACAGAGCAGCAGTGCTTTATAGTCATAAAGCAGGTGCCTCTACACATATAACGCTAAACACTGGGTTAACACCACCCTGGAGACCTTTTAATCCTCAGCAGAAATAGAAACCATTGAAAACATACAGCTAAAGAGAAATCAATTTAATTTATAATGTCAATCTCAGACATCTCCTTAGGAGTATAATAAAAGAACCAACCATATTTGTTTATTAAATAATTTGCTGAAACTACTATTGTAAAAATGTGCTTTTAATATGCTTGAAAATATATAAAAATTATAACTAATCTACAACTAAGGTCTACATGAATAACACTTTAAATGCAAGTCAGTGTAGTCACAACATTATATAATTCCCTTTTTCTGCCTGGGCTATGCTCACCTCAACTAGTATCTGTCCATAATGGTTCGGTCAACATTCATAGAGGTGCTGCATCGGCAATACTTTTATGTCTTGAAAATAGTTTAAGAAGTATTCAATTTGACCCTAGTTAAGGACACGTAGGGCCAGAGAAGCATGTCTATGCCCCCGTAGCTCCACGCACACCTTACCTACCCCATAGGTGGGTTGTTTAGCCTGCTTAGTAGGTGACATGAAGGAAGAACACAGCTTTGGCATTAGGCAGGCCTGAATTCAAATTCTACTCTACAGCTCCCCATGTTTGTGCAAATTACTTAAACCCCCTGAGTCTTAGCCCCTGCATAAAGCCTGCATTTCAGGGTCGTTATGAGACTTAAATAAAATCATAGAGTGCCTGACACATAGCAAGTGCTAATAGAAAATGGTCAAGAAATACGAGTTCTTTATTTTCTTCCTCTAGTTTATTCTTTTATCCTCATTACCCTTTGGATTTTTAACCCAATGGATTTTTTAAACACTTCATAAATACCATTTTGATGGGCTAAGAGGTCGTAATAAAACTAACAAAATAAGAAAATTAAGCTTCCTCTTATTATGAAATGTGGTTTTCAAAAAATGACTTGCAGTTGGGAGTTTTAGTATCATTTTCCCACATGTAACAATAACCACCCTTATTCCATGGAGGAGTATAACACTCAGTGTTCCTCCCTGCTCTGTGGGGTCAGGGCGATCTTGCTGTTCCCCTTGTCTTGGAGGTATGGGTTCTGCACAGGAGGAGAGCCACAACTCTGGACTTGGAAGGGGTTCCTGAGTATAGTTGCTGAGAACAACTTGAACCGGGTGAGAACTTTGCAAGTGCTGATGCCAAGTACTGGCCATGAAGGTGCTGGGTGAGGGTAACTGCCCCCTCCCTCATTGCTTCCTACTGCCACTCCCTCTGAACCATGAGAAGTTCACCCTTTCCACCTCCCTTGAGATATACCCCACTGATTCTTATCATGTGAGGGTTCTTAGGGTGACACCAGGAGAGGGAGTACCTGGTTACTGGATGCCTATTGCATTACCGCCCCACTCCCACAACACACATGCACACATAGTGCAGGTGAGCACCTTGAGTCAGCGAAAGGTAAAATCCTAACAGAACAAGGACAAGCAAGAAAAGGGTGCGCAAGCCAGATGCACAGAAAGGGGCACCACTGACGGAAGTTTAAGTGAGGTCCCTGGAAGTCATCCCAAGGTGGGGACAGGTAGATGATAATCAAAAGAACTAGATTTTTGCTTGAAATTTCTCAGAACCATGAGTTAACTGAAAGCAGCACCAGAATAACTACCCAATACAGTAGATGGTAAAAATAAGATAAATCAATCTACAGTATTTAGATAAAATTTTCATAATATCTTCAGACAGTACCGTATTTTCAGGTTCATTGAAATGTTTAATATAAATATAAATGTATCTCCCCCAAATCTAAATTGTCTGGGCAAAAACATTTTCATTTTGCCACCCTGGTTTCCCATATTTTCAGTCTTTTTATACCATATTTTGAATGTTTATTAAGTCACCCTCTTTATATACAATCAGAGCATTACAATGTTTTTTAATTAAATAAACCTCATTTGTAGTCCATAAGCTTATAATTTTAGTTTCATTTTTTTTTATTTATTTATTTTGTATGTGGGTAGTTCCCTGGCTGGGAATCGAACCCAGGCCACAGCACTGACAGCACCAGCGCCAAAGCCTTAAGCCACTACACCACCAGGGAACTCCCCTTAGTTTCATTTTTAAAAATTAAAATTAAACAAAAAATTACTAAGGCTTTACTCTTGAGCAAATATGGCTTCCAACCAATCAAATGCATTATCTAATGCAATATTGAGTACTTTCCTTATTCTGTCAGTTGGACTCATCTTTATAGCTAAAAGTTATTTGAATTTACATGCACATTCATGACTGTCATTTCAATATACCGAGATATTTAAGAGCTTTTTAGATGTTTAAAAATCTTAAGAAATGCCATCGAGAGAGAGGGTGGGAGAAGAGAGGGAGTGGGAGGGAGAGCCAAATACATGGTGATGGAAAGAGAACTGACCCTGCATGGTGAACACATAATGCAACACATAAATGATGCACTGTAGATTTGTACACCTGGGACCTATGTAATTTTTATTAACCAATATCAACCCAGTAAGTCTAACAATAAAAAATAATAAAATGAAATGCCATCTAAAAGAAGGCACTGCATTTGGTGAAAAGGACCTGAGGAATGGAAAGAAGAAATCTGAAATAAGACTAGGTAATTATTCTGAGGTGTTATTCTAGAGAAGATGGTGAATGGATAAGCACCAACAAGAATATCACCACTATAGAGACAACTCTCCTTCACCCAGGCCTGTCTGTTCACTCCACCCTCCTAATTCATTTCTGTCACCCTTTCTAACAGGAGCATAACTCCCCTTCAAGGTTACCTTGGGTGCTTACAAAATGCAAGAAGTTTACCAGGTGGCCCTTGAGTTCTTTCAGTCTCATAACCTCTAGTGCAGACCAGAGGTTGTTGGAGGTCTCCTAAGTCTTGTCCACACTCCTGAAGGTGCTGGCTGACTTGGAGCCAGAACCAGTGACAGAAGGAATATATTTGATGCCATCTGTGAAGAAAATACTGCACCTCTTACTGTATAGAAGAAACTGGGGCTCAGAGAGCTCAAGTGACTCCTCAAGGCTACAGGGCTCATTAGTAGAAAAAGCAAGATTTCAACAGGATGTTCCTGGCAACATCCATGCCTCTCTTGCCCCAGACCAGTTCCCTCCACTCAATGCACAGGCTCAGGTTCTCTTCTTATTGCTTCTTTGAACTATCCCTGCCCTTATTTGAGTGACTCCAGAGCCTGATGTGATGGCACCCTTATTATGATACAATTTTCCTCATGTCCTTCTTCTCTTTTCTGACTTATTCTGGGTAATAATGGTGGTATTTGGTGAAAGGCAAAGCAAGTTGAAGAAGATGAAGCAAGTAGGCAGAGCCTAAGCAGCTTTGCTCCAGCATCCTGGGACCTACCTTTCTCTCCATTTCAGGAAGAAATGGATGCCTCCAGACATTGGCCAATGTTTAAAGGAGCAGACCAGCAACCTCTGTGATTCACCATTGCTATAGGAACCACACATGGGACAGCATCCAGCCCAGTGGTCAGTTATCCTAAAGGCTTTCTTCACTGTATGAAGACATTATCAAGCCTTCATAGACCCATCTACCACCATCATAAGATGGGCAAGTTCCTGACACCATGCCACTGGGCAGAGTTCCAAGGTTCTGGAAGATTCATTGACCCAGAACTAATGCCTGGTATCTTCAAAAGAAGCCTCTAGAAATTTATGTTGGTTTGCTCAAGCCATACATGGGGAAGGTGGAGTTTGGAGGTGGAGGCCACAAAGGAGGAATGAGCCTTGGGAAAGTTATATAACCAGTGAGTGCCTGCCCTCATACCTACTATAGCCTCCCTCACAGGCCACTGCAAGAACATGCAAATGAGCAAGAACTCATTGCTTAAAAATGGAAGGACTGTTAAAAGCCCGCATGGAAAACCAGGACGAACCAGCTCTGACAAGGGGTGAGGAGGTTGTTTGTACAGGGATTGGTCCCAGCAGCACCAGCTGTTCGCAAGCTCACTTTGTTAAGGACATTTCACATGGGATCAGTCAGATGTTGTTAGGGGAAAAAAAACTGTTCAAGGACATTTCCAGTGCAAGCTTGGTCACAAGGCAACTACAGGGGAGCCATAGGTGCAGGAGCCCCAGATCCTCCAGCTGCAGACTTGGGGGACTCTGTGGCCCAGGAATTGGCCTGACCAGTGCAAAGGGACATCTTTGGGCTCAATGAGTTTCTGGGTTACATTTCTCCCATCCCTTACATATTGTTCCCCATGCCCATTTAAAAAATACAATAGACTCTCCATTAAGTGGAACTCAAGAAACTGGCAAAATCTCAAGCAACTGGCAAAAAATATGTTGCCAGGTTTTTGAGAGTGCCTGTTAACAGAGAGTCTACTTTCATTGATCCGGCATCTCCCAATCCCATGGTTCCCAGTTAACTGAGAGTCTATTGTATAGAAATGCACATGCACAAAGTACAAGCTACATACATAGTCTCTGCCTGAAGATTTCATTCAGTTTGTGCATATAGTAGTGCTTGAACACTACCAGGAGCTCTGCCTGCAGTGGGGCTGGGATGGACAGTTCTATGAAGAGAATGCCTGGAAACTGCCTGAGAAATGCCCTCAGGCAAACTGTATTTTCATTAATGAAAGAAATGCAGTCATTCAAGGGCTTAACACTTACCATGCTATGGGTCAAAACATTCCACAAAGTGAACCTTCTGTAAGATCTTTTTACCTTGCAAGAAAGTGTCTTGGGGACGCAGCATAGTTCTTAATTTTATTCAAAGAAGAAACAAGCGTTTGAATGGAAGAAGCTTAATTTTGTTAATGTCCAGGGATAATAATAATAACTCATTTATATTTTCATTAGAATAACTTTTAACACTGACATAATGTTACACCTGACATGCTCAGGATATCTTCATTGTTTCTTCTCACTCCAAAACCACCAAAGTGATTGTCAGAAGACACCAGAGTAATTCCCTCTGTTTACAACCCTCAATGGCTTCCTATTGTCTACAGAAAAAAAAAAAAAAAAAAAGAACCAAGCTCTTTGACATGGCACATGGTCCTGCCACAGCCTAAGATTCACCTCTACTTTCCACTGCAACTGAAATAAGTTCTGTTCTTTCCTCCTTAATTTTGAAAATACTGTTTCCACTTTATAGAATTGCCTTTCTCCTTTCTCCTTATTCTGAACATTCATCCTTCAAGATTCTGTCCAAATACTGTCTGTTTTCCTCATAATTTCTCATTCCCAACAATGTTAATTATCCTCCCTTCTGAGTCCCCACTTTATAACATAGTATGTACACCTTAAGATGCAGTTAATGATTTGTTTGCCCGTCTCTGCCACTACATTACAATCATAACAAAGAGTAGCTTGGTGTTCACTAGTGGATACCTCTAGACCTAGCCCAGGGTATCACAAGTATTGTCTAAGCATCATTGTGCTGAAGAATAGAAAAACAAAACAGTTCTCAGGATTTTCATGAAAATCAGTATCATATGAGTAAGAGGTCTAGCTGCCTAGCATGTAGTACCTATCCATTAAAAGTATTAATATTAACATCACATTTTTGTTAAATGAATGCTTGAATCTCACTTTATCAATTTATACTGACATGGGCATGCAGAAAATGTACTTGTTTAAATTTGTGCAAAGTTGACCCAGTGCCAGAAGGCAGAGCCTCAGAATGAGTTCTGGAATGTTCAGGCCTCGATTCCAACTCATTTCGCCCCTCTATGGCTCAGCTTCCTGTGCTCTACAAATTAGCAATGAGTATTAGTCACTGGTTCACCCCACAAAGTAAGCAGATGCAGGGAGCCAATTGATAACATTGCTGGAGTTCTATGAGTAGCACGGAGGACTTACTATGAGGCAAGGGCAGTGGTGGACACAATAAATCAGGATTTTCCTGGTTTTCAAAGAGCCTATAATTTCACACAAGCATCAGGGACATACACAGGGGACAATACCACAAGTTAGAATTTGGTGAATGTTATAAGAGAGGTATAAGCAAAATACATTCCAGCACAAGGTAAGGAGAGAATTTTATCTGAGGGACTCAGGTATACTCTGTGCCCATCCTGGGATCTGTGTTGTCCATGGGTTATCTCATTGAGTGCTCAAAATATCATGAGCTAAAGTGTGTTAGCCCATCTTAGAGACGAGTATGTTGACATGGAGAAGTTCAGTAACCTGCCTAAATCGTGCTGATGACAGTACACAGGGCTTCAGATGAGGGCCTTTCCTATTCTGATACCAATGCTGTGAATGATGCCAGCCTGATGCCCCAGGCCTCATACACGTAGTGGGGAGGGTCCCCCAGTGGGGAGGATTGAGTGTTACAGGTAGAGTGTTACAGGTAGAAGGGACTGTGTGGACAAAGACCCAGAGTGTAGACTATGAAGAGAGGTATAGCGTGTGTGTATGGAGTGGGGTGGGGGTGGGGGTGGGGGAGGAGGAAATCAGGCTGGAGAAAAGGCTGGCAGACTAGTAGAGGAGGGCCAGATTATGGAGGACTTGGAGTTTCAGTCTTAAGACAATTTTTTACATAATGATAATGGTCCATTAATAATACTTTATGGTCTCTGTGGTACCTTTCTTATGAACAACTTAAAGGTACTTCAAAAGCCATGATGTCAAATTCCTGCTGCCATTTACCCCACTTTATGGATCGGGAAACAGACAACAAGCATTCTACTAACTTATGCAAAGTCATGACACAACAGGCACCTTGAACCACCAGTGGGTCACTGACAATCTAAAATACTCTATACAAAACTTAGTAACATGTGAACCCTGAGCCTCAGTTTGCTCATCTATAAAATGGAGACAATGCTATCTGCAGGGTTGCCTTGAAGGCTTTTCAAACTCTACAAGATAGCACAGAGTAGGATATCCAGATAGAGAGATAAGCAAATATTTCCTGTAATCCTGGAAATGTCATTAGGACCCTTTGGAATAAAGTTCTAATGTTCAAAGAGATTTATCTGGAAGAAAAAAATCTGCAACTTAATGAGGCTGTGCTCGTGGGTACTCAGGAGAGGAAACCACCACCTTTGCACATCTGAACTACTAACAATGACTTTTGTTGCTGAATGTGCTACTTTGCTCCTACTAGTAAAATCTTGTCAAACAGGAAACAGGTTTTTAAGGCAACGGGGTCCCTGTGAGTTCAAACTTCTGTTTTCAAATGTTCTTACAAGATGCACAATTGGCACAGACTTACAGGAAATATTTAATTGGAATCGGAAGGCGCTGGCTCCACAGGCCTTGTTTTATATTGTCTGCAGGCTTTTGCTGAAATGACTTCGGTGTGTAAGCACCAGTCACTCATTTTTATATTTGCCAATGGGGAGTGAAACCAAAACAAGACTCCAAGGGTGCTTTGGGGGCACAAGCACAATCTCCAGAGAGTTAGGAAAAGAACGGGGGAGAATGAGTGTCACGTGAGAATTACTCTTAGAAAAGAGAAAGGCTGAGACTGAACTCCAAGTGACATATTTATGAGCTCAGTATCGGTTGCTTGTGCTGATAAGCATTGGTCATTCAAGGAAGGAAAAGTCACCTTTGTGTATATAAAATACACAAGATTCATAATCTGAAAAGACTGAACAGGAAAGCATTAGGTAAATAAAGGATATCCCTTAAAGTATAATGTGAAAATTAAATTACTTAAAGGAGGTGTTTCTTTCTGAGTCAAATGTTGAGAAAACGAATGACTCCTTAATTTGAAATCAAGGTTAACTGGCTTTCAGCCTTTTGTGGCCCAATTCTGAGAAAGCAATGGAAAGAAATGCCTCTTCCTGAGAAAGGTCTTTCGATCCCCCTTTTGTGTGTCCCTCAGTGTGAGAGGACAGGTTCTAGAATCAAATGATCCAAGTTTAGACTCTCAGATCTGCCTCTAATTGGCTTGATGAGATGGGCCATATTACCTAATTCTCCAAGTAACCATTTTTTAATTTGCAAACTATGGATAATAATAACACTCATCACCTCAGATTGTGTGAGGATTAAAAGAGAGAGTGCACCATAGTAGCCTGCAACACAGCCTGGCATTTTGCAAGCATTCTCTAAATGTAAGTTATTGTTATTACTATCCCATAGGCCACTGGGACACCTAGAGTTTTGCAGTTACCCCAGCTAAGCATCAAGAAATGCTCCTAATACTGTCTGAAAAGTAGATTTAATTTTATAATTCACGTCACAGTCTAGAGTACTTGGGTAGGTGAGAATGGGGGTGGGGATCGAAAAAGATTTCCTGGAAATTCTAGCATGATTGTCTCCCAACCCCCAACCTCTTTGATCCATGGAAATGATGTCCTTCCTTCCCCCACCCTTGGTTTTAAGAGTACTCATCTTTGGTTTTTCAAGTATTCAGTAGCTTCTGGATTAGGCCTCCCGAAGTAGATAAAGGTCCTTCTGCCCCACTCCAGCTGTCCCTAAACCTTCCCCCACACCTTATTCCCCACTTCCTCTAGGAACCTGCCGGATTGTGGTCTGATAAGCACATCTCCATTAGCAATCAGGCTTTGCATATCTCAGAACCCACCCCACCCTCACAACGTTCATCTCTATTATCCACAAACTGACCAGTCCCCATTTAGACGATTTGTCACGAATGTCCTTCCCTCAGGTTGGGTTAGACAAGGTATTCTCCAGAAGAAAAGAAAAGGAAAAAAAAAAAAAAGACAGGAAAAACTCCTATCTGTGTGGGATTCTCTCTCACACCGGGGAGTCTCCTGTGCGTGTGAACCCCCTTTCCGGTGTCTCCTGCTTGTCAGTGAGCTGACTGCATGGAGTGAAAGTTAGTCACACAAACTCATTTTTCAGATCTGCTATACATCCACTCTTCCCTCCTCAAGCCTCTCTATGATCTCTTCCACAGTCAAATACATTTCTAGTTTGATTTTAGCCACTGCCTCATAACGTCTCTCCTGGGATTCGCTCACAATGAAGACCTCTGAGGCATCCCAGCACTCCTTACCTCATAGCCCACAGTGTATTAGCAAACCCTAATTTGCCCTGATGTAGTTACAGGACCCATTTGCTGCTCATCTACTCCCCCGTTACTGCCCTGGTCCAAGCCACCATCATCTCTTACCTGGTTTTACTGGATCTCATCTCACTGGATCTCACTTGAATGTAATCTCCCATAGTGCAAGGGTTTTGTCCACGTTGGTCCCGTATCTCCAGTGCTTGGAACAATGCCTGGCACCCAGTAGATGTTCTAATCATATCTGAGCTCAATAAATGAATGAATAAGATGAATGTCCTTCATCAATACCTTGGTCTTATGCAGGACTGACACAATCATGCCAGTGAGAATGGAAGTGGGACAGAACTGGTCTTGGATCCAATTGAGCACCATTTATGAGCTGTTTGATTTTGAGAAAAAGACCTAACCTCAAAATCTTAGATTGTCATCAGTAAAATGGGAATGTTAACAGTACTAGCATCGTAGTATTATGTGGCTAAACCATTTATAGAGAGTCCTTTGTCTAGTACCTCAATGAGCACTAGATATATTTGTTGTTGTTATTCTCAGATATCACAACACTTACAGTAAAACTCTTCAGGAAGAAAAAGAACATGGAATTCTTTTTTAACTAACTATCAAATGGGAGAGTGGCTGCTCTGAGGAACCTGCTAGAAATTGCTGCATTCTCATTACTATAAAGCACATCATCAATAACTTTCAGAGAAGCAAAAAAAAAAAGGCCTGGTAGGAAGAAGAAAAGTATTTTCCAACCACTGAGATTACAAAATAGACTCTTTTCATTAATCAAATGTTTTCTTCTTCCAGTGGGGTAATCTCAAGTACATGACACAAGATAAACACAGAGCCATGCTCCATTAAATTTATGAAAGGATGGTTATTTTTATCACATTTATTAGACTTGAAAGATATCCTTTAGTTCTCAAATCAACATCAACATGTTTATTTCTGGGTTGTTGAGTGCTTTAACAAATAATAAAAGTTTGATTCTCTTACCTCTTAACCAGACTTGTCCCATGTCAGACAGCAGAGGATTTAGAATGTTTGGAATGGTGGTATACCACACTGATGTGTTGGGGTTTGGAAACAGCCTTCCCTGGTGGTTTAAGGCAACCTGTGAGATACAGAAAACGGAAGTGGTTCTATCTGCCAGGAGAAGGGATCAACTCCAGTGAGGCTGTTTGGAGCCTTAGATAGGCCTTTCACAAGTGGTAACAACACTATCCATAATTCAGAGCACCTTAGTGCTCTGCCACTGTATTAGGAGTGGCCAAGGAGTAACCCTAATAACCCTTCTCCAGCTGCCCTCTCCTCATCCCTCCCAGTACTGCTGTCTTCTCTTCTGGAGAAATCTAATGAGTGCAGAGGTCACAGCTGGGACAGTGGCAGTGTTGTCATGCACTTGCTCCTCCCCAGCATCGAGATTCTGTGTGGCAGTGCTACTCTACACACATGCATGCTCTCAACCTGGGGTCCCTCTACTGTATTTCTGAGCCGAAGAGGGGATCAGGGAGTTGTTAGGCAGTGAAAATTTCTCTGTCACCCTTTACTACTCTCTTCATAGTAAGAGTATTAAAATTACTTTAACTACCAATAAAAGTAAAACTGGAATCTCAGATATTTTTCACCTTTGTTATTTTTTAGAAGACAATTTGATAGGAATTTTTAATGAGAGAGACAGAAAGATGAATGCCCTAGGAGGTTCAAAATATTCTCCAACTCCCAAGAAATAGGCATGACATGACTAAAGTACTGAGGTCTGAATGGGGTCGCCAGGGGTGCTTGGAGATTTCTGTGTCTTGCTGCTCAAAGAACTTGTGCTGTCAGCTAGGTAATTCTGCAAGCTCCACCTCCATCCCTCTACCATTTCCAGTAAATGCCTTTCCCAAAATATTTCATCCGGGACCAAGACAGTATCTCCCCTCCTCCCTGACCCACACTCCATCACCACTGGTATTATCAAACCTCCCCCACCTACTCCTTATCCCAAAATAAATCTTTCTGGACATTCACAGCACAGTAAAAACTGGCAAAGGTGCCCATGATCAGGTCCCCCAGGAAAACCACTGCTCCCCACGCAGCATCAATTCATGAGTCTCCCCAAAAATACCTAATCTGTTACCAGAAAATGTCCTGCTTGGTAGGATGTGGACGAGCTTTCTATTCTGAAACCTGATGGCCACCACACCTTTGGAGTTAAAACCATAACTAAGTGATGACCAATGTCTGGAAAAGACAGTATCAGTCATTTACCTTCCAAGAAAAGGCAAGATCTTTGCATTTCACCTGAAAGAAAAGATCACCGTGGAGAAACAGGACACTGAAAAACAGATATTCCTCACCTGTGCCTGGGAAGGCTCTCGCCCTCAATGAGAGACACTTGGTGATTAAAACAACTTTTAAGACTGATAAAAGGATGATTGATACTTCCTGGCTGTACCAAGAATGCAATGACTTAGGGAACTATGCCGGATTTCTGTTTTTCCTTTTTGTTCTCTTAATGCTCTTAGGGCCAATGACATGTGGGGGACGAGCCCTGTGTGTTACAAAGCACTTTAGATTCATCCGCAGACTCGTAATTCCATGGTGGGAATATTGCTCCATCAACTCCAGCCTCAGTATCCTCAGCTGCAAACAGGAGCTGTTGGTTCCTGAGCTCTACGATCGCTTCCGATCTCAAAGTTTTGTGATTCTGTGAAAGCAATTACTTCCCCCATTATGCTTTCCATCCTGGAGTGAGGTCATCAGAGTGGTTACAGGTGGCCCATTGAATCTGAAAGGTCTTCTCCAGAACTGTTTGTCCACCACTGTCAGAATGTCTGTCCTGCGGGAGCCAGTGTGGCACAGCCCACCCAGAACCCCCAGGAAGAGGAGGGAGCTGCCTCAGTGTTAGTGCCTCAACCTGACAGGAGACTCCCGTGTGATTACAATAGTGTCACCCCTGGTAGAGTCCCTGAGAGGGGCCTTCTTTGTCTAACAACTTGGTCATTTAATCACACTTTTTTTTTTCCTTCTTTCAACTACCAAGTTCTTTCCCCTGACACCAAACATGGAAAGTAGCTGAGGATCTGAGGCACGAGAACAAAGGACACCCTCCCCCAGAGAGGAAATACAGAAAGGATTATCCTTTCTCAAAGTGCAATAATGAAATACTTCCCTTCCCCTTGGACAGGCAATTTCATCAGGGTTCACTGCAGGGGGAACAAGATGCTATTGTCTTGATTTAATTGGCATAATATTTCCTCTCCTCCAAATGATCATTCACATGGCTGCTAAATGCTTTCTGCTTGAAGGTAAAATCCCATTCAACTTGGCACCTTTCAACTAGCCCAGGCCCCTCACAGGACCCTAGAGGAGACAGTCCGTGCTTTTGCTTGGTGTCTGCTTCCTTCCTTGAGCTGATGGGTGCTGGTTCCCAAGGCTCTGGAAAACTCTCTCCCACCCTGTTATCTTCACCCATTACATCCACACTGGATGGGCACTAGCATAGTCAAGGGAACAGCCTCTATAGTCCCTACAAAAGTCACAAAATTAGAAAACTAAAGTCTTCTCTGGATCTTCGCTGAAACTTCACAGTTGCAGTTAAGAGCGTCCAGGAGTGAGGACCCACAGGAGGAGAATTCTGCCATGAAAAGCCTGGTCTTTTCGTCCTTGGAGTGGAAGAAAGGGAAGAGTTGAGTAACGGGCAGAGTCCTGCTGGCCAGAGCTTGCCTGACCTGCTTGTTCTACCTCTGTGGGCCCGCTTTCATAATGCTCTTACCAAAATTAGCCAGCTGTCCTATGAACCAACAAGGTCAGGTCGGCTCTACCAGGACAGGGCTGGGCAGGTGGCCCTGCTGTTATCTCCACCACCTCCTGGCTAACAGAACGCGGAGGCAATCTTCCATGCATCATAGCTGCCTGCCTGCACCTCAGGAGCCTTATTTCCAAAGGAATTGGAGAACAGAGAAATGTGGTGCGTTCGAAGGTGTAATCTCACCAGGAAAACAATGGGAAATCCGAATATCAAGCAGATAGCAGGAGACACTTGCGTACAGAGCCACACTTTGTTCCCGGCTCATTTCTTGATAACTGAATCCATGACTAAAGTGCCTCCCACCCCATCCACTTCCCAACCATGCTAAAGGAGACTCTTAGATCTCAGGTTAGGGAGTTCCCTGATGGTGTAGTGGCTTAAGGCTTCGGCGTTGGCGCTGTCAGCACTGCGGCCTGGGTTCGATTCCCAATCAGGGAGCTACCCACATACCAAAAAGAAAAAAAAAAAAAAAAAAAAAGATCTCAGGTTAGAACTTCAACCCAATAAGAGTGAATACATTCCTAAAGGTCAAATGGAACTGACTCATGAGATCACTATTCATTCCCACCAGGGTACCTCTTCCCCACCCACCCCTCCCATCTCATTCCACAGTAAGGCAAAGAGGATTGAGATCTCTAGGATTTTTTCATCAGGACTTTATGCCTGAGAGCTTCTCTAAACCAGCCTGTCAAGACCATGCACCTGTTTTTCAACAGCCTCATTCCCAGTGCGCCATGATCGTGAACCCAACATGAATTACCCCAAGGAGACAGCAGGTTTAAATGTCAAAAAACAGGAGTTTCAGAAGTTTTTTCTTCTTGTGGTGTTTGGTATTTTATAAGTCTGGAAAGCTCAGAAAGACTTGGCCAAATATACCTATAGAAGTGGGAGGATTTCTAACATTATCTTCCACTTTCTCAATTGAAGAGCATCTTTCACCAGAACTGAATTCTACATAAGATACCTCATACTTCCAGACCAATAATTAATTAATTTTAAACTAACTCAAGAAAAGGAGCTTGTTTTCCCTATCTGATTAGACGAATATGATGAACCTTCATTTTAAATTTTAATTCTGGAACAAAAGATTACATCATAAACTGCCCAGGATAAAACCGGTGGCATCTACTTATGTATCAGCCCGCTGTCATGCAAGTGTTTTGATCTAAAGGGATATTTTCAAAAGCTCTAGCAAGTCAAAGAAAGGTTGCATAGGGCTGTGCCTACCAAAGCTCTCCTCTCCTTCGGTGCCTTCCCCAGCCTGTACGACCAGCTCAAAGTAGAATGATATTCACCTCATTATATGAACACCCAGGAGCCAAGGCTGACTCAAGCCTAAAGAGGCTCCCACATTCTACCACAATGATGTCTATCCCCCATTCACATTCCAACATACAGACTCCCACAGAGGCACCAACAGTCATCAGCTGCTTTGAGAGGGGATATGGGGCTAGAATGGAAAGAGTTCTTAGTTGTAAAATATGGACTTGGACTTCCAATGATAAGACGAATATAGTCATGGGGATGTAAAGTACAGAATAGTGACTATAGTTAATATTACTGTGCTGTATGTTTGAAAGTTGCTAAGAGAGTAGATTTTAAAAGTTCTTGCCACAAGGAAAAGAATTTGTAACTGTGTGTGGTTATGGATATTAGCTAAATTTATTGTGGTACTCATTTTGCAATGTATGAGGTCAGACAATTAATTTCCTAGACTTGTCCTAGAAAAAGTGCTGTATACCTCACTGCTGAATATCACTACGGTCACCTCTGAAGTACTCTAATCCCCTTGGGAAGCTGTACACTGACCCCAGTGCCTAGGCCACCCTTCAAAGCAATTTTGGAAGTCTTTTTCTGGAATGGCCATCAGAGCTGTCATTGTACCCAAAACCTGACAATTAAATTCACAAACTTACCACCATGTGCTTACATTGGCAGCACTGTACAAACAATTCTGTAAGGTGTCATGACCTTACCAAGGTACAATGACCGCTCTGATGGCCATTCCAGAAAAAAAGCTCTAACACTGCTTTGAAGGATGGACTAGGCACTGCCATTGGTGCATAGGTTCCCAAGGGGAGTGCTTCAAAGGTGACCACAGTGATATTCAGCAATGAGGTGTGCAGCACTTTTTCTAGGATGAGTTCACAAAATTGTCTGACCTTATACATATATGTCAAATTATTATGTTGTTCACCCACATTGCATTAGTTGTACAACTACTACAATGTTATATGTTAGCTATATCTTAATTAAAAAAATAAGGGCTTAGAGCTGAGCTTCATTTTATGAGAAGCCTATTGCCCTTTGAGACTTTCCCTGCCAGCAAACCAGGGGTGGAGGAAGAGGCAGGAGGGTGAGGAGGTGCTAATTCCCCACTGAGAAAAGTGTTCACATCCACTCCAGACACAAACCCAACTTCAAGATGAAAGGAGAGAGGGAAGGGTCAGTGCCCTGGCTGAGTCTTGAGTTGGGTCAGTATTTCACTAAACCTCTCTGATTTTCTTCTCTAATACCTTTTACATTTAACATTTCCCAACCAGCTTCTGTTCAGGCCCCCCAGGGGTGTCTAACCTTCTGGCTTCCCTGGGCCACATTGGAAAAAGAAGCATTGTCATGGGCCACACATGAAATACACTAACACCAAAGATAGTTGATGAGCTAAAAAAAAAAAAAAAAAAAAAAAAAAAAAAAAAAAAAAAAAAAAAAAAAAAAAAAAAAAAGTCCCTGCATAATTTTCAAAATGTTTTAAGAAAGTTTGCGAAGTTGTCTTGGGCTACTCAAAGCCGTCCTTGGGGAATGCCCTGGTGGTGTAGTGGCTAGGCTTCAGCACTGTCAATGCTGCGGCCTGGGTTTGATTCCCAGCCAGGGAGCTACCCACATAAAAAAGAAAAACGAATGTCTCACCAAAGCTGTCCTTGGCCACATGCAGCCACTGGGCCACAGGTTGGACAAGCACAGACCATCATGAATGAGCATCAGTAAACCTCTATTCTACCCAGAGGGTCAGAGAGTAACCCTTCTGACTACGGGGGTTGGGTTCTTCTGAGGTCTGCTCAAGAAGGAAAATAGCAGACAGAAGGGCAGAAGTGACAGGTTTACCTTCTAAACCACATGGCAAAGTTTACAGGCCCCTCTGTACTTCAGGCCTTGATGGAAAGTTCATTGTCAGCCTTGCCCATAAAAAGATGTTAAATGTTTTTTTTTTTAAAAAAAACAAAACAAAAAACAAAAAACACTCACAGCCATTAGGTCTAAGAGCCAAATCCTATTGCAGAATGGGAACTGTAACATTAACTGATAATAAAATGATAAACAACGATGAAGTTCCAGCTGCCACAAAACTTCTGGTTCTCCCTTGGAATCACGCCGTTCACTCCCAGACTGGCCTAGAACACCCTGCTACTTCTGCTGAGCAAATGCACAACCCAACCTTTCCGGGCAACTGGTCATCCAGTATCTACAGATATGGAAATGCCCTTTGATTATTTCCCAAAATTCTGGGTCATTCATACGTATGTATTTTTCTATCACCACTTATTTCCCCACCATCATTTTTTTCATACATGTAAAGTAGAATTACTTACAAATTTCATCTCTGAAAAAAAATTTATGCATCAGTTTTTTATTCTTAATTTTCCCCCACCCACTACACTTTTCCCATGATGGCTGCTTTATTCTGCTAACTCTTCTTTTTTTTTTTTTTTTACAAACTGTAGCCTTTCTGCTGCCCTTGAAAGCACAGTCACAATTTAGTTCTCCTTTCACTTTTTTTATAACAAGGATGATTGGTTTGCCTAGACACCTAGAACTACTAATGGACCTCTTTCGTCATGAGGTTAACACTTTTATTTCCTCAAACTATCTTTCAAGTTTTTCTTTTTAAATACTTCTTAAATCATAGAAAATTGAGTCACTAATCCTAGACATTATTGTTCCTAGTATTTATGTGTTGATTGCAAAAAAAACGTAGAGAAGGGGTGGGTAGTAAGAGAAGTTTTAATACCAGAGATTGGGCTTCAGCCAGTACCTCTCTTCTCTAGGTCATTGGGGGTTTTAACATCTTGTTTCCAAAAATGTGTTCTCAGGGAGTTTAACAGTAAATTGTCAAATACTTTTCATGCTACTCTTAGTTAGCAAGTTCATAATTAACCGATTTGTATCAGGAGTGTTGATAGCCAACATTTGTTAACTTTACCTGTAATTTGGTTCTTTATCACAGTAGATGGCTCCAGGCTGCAGGGCAGAGCAATGGAGAAGAAGCAGAGGCCAAGTTGGCAGCCCTGCACTGCCTCAACTCATTGTGTCACTATGGGTAACTCATTTAGATTACTGGGCCTATTTTGTCATACACAATGGACCTTCTTTCTGCCTACCCACAACTCAAGGCCATTGCCAGATTAACACTTGCAGAAGAGTGCTTGCAAAGCTGCTTGCAAGAAAGAAATGGGAATCATTAATTTGCCCATTCAATCAGCATTTCATGTGGACTAACCACACCTAGCCTGAGATGGGATGGGGCCTAGAGCCTTCAACTGTCTTGCTGAGTCATCAAACAGACTGCAATCAGGTCAGAGAAATGTGTGGTGACAGCCACAGGGGTGACTATCTTGAGTGGTCCTAGCTATGAAGGCAGAAGTTCTGCATATGAGCAATGGTCCTGATTTTAAACCCCCTGAACTGTTGTCCCTGTAAGTGTGCTTGTCATTGTCAAATGATTATCAAATTAAAAAGTATCTTTATCAATTTTAGATTGCTATCACTTGGGCAGTGCGAACTGCGAGATGACCGGTCTGATCTGTTGTGGGTGCAGGCACATTTGTAAGCCAACTGAATTTTAATTGATCTGGAATCATCCATCAGTTTCTTTTTACAGATACCACATGATGTGAAATGTCAAAATACACACTTCAGAGAATTATTTGATGGTGAGAAAACACTGTAAAAGTTCATTTATAGTTATGAGAGATTTATAGGAAGTGCTTTTTCACATAAATATCTGATTCTTCACTTTGATATTTTAAAAAAGTAAAACTCTTTAATCATTGCAACTGATGAATTTAAAAATAAATTAATCCATTAAAAACTTTGTTGTGTTAGATTATTATTCATATATGTACCTATAGCCTTTAACAGATATTTAGACAGAGTTTAAATAAAACATCTCCGAGAGGAATTTTCTGGCCCCCTGAGAGGATTTCTCCTGGCTGATATGAGGGAATGTGTAATTCCTCTTACCTGCCACACCCAGGATGAACATAGATGTATGAAGAGCCAGGAGTCACTTCAGTTTGGTCAGGTCAGGAGGTCCCAGGTCCCCTAGACCAAAGCAGGATAAGAAGGGCTTTAAAAGCATCTAAAACATTTACTCTGATACTATCTATCTACATATCTGCCTCCTCCAACTGGAATGAAATATCCAGGTAGATATTTCATTCAGTCATTTATTCATTCATTCATTCACATTTACTTCTAGTTTCCAACTCTGTCCCAGGCATTCAGTAGTTGCTCAAAAACTGTTGAACCGGGCTGAGGTCCACGTCCTGGGTTGCCCAGAGTCAGATGGTCCCTGCAGGTCTCCACATCTGTCTGGAGGAGCAGGAGGCCACCTTAATAGAGGTGAGCTTCATCCTTCACCTCCATCCCCTAACTGATGCTGTGAGAAAGTGCTCTCTCCCATCTACAGAAAATTAACCTCAGGACATCCTGTGTCCCCTCCCTTGAACACCTCCAGCCTCTCTCATCACAACAATTAGGTGAGCTGCTGGACAAAGAGCTCCTGGCTCTATGCAGGCCAACTCCCTGGTCCTCCAACTCCACCTAGCCTCTCTGAATGAATCATAGATGTTGGGGGGATCTAAAGCTCTCCCTTTTTCTTCTGGAGTAAGGCCCAAGGGGCACAATGAGAAGCCTGATAACTGAAAGTCCCAGTGCTTAGAAGGACCCCAGCAGAGTACTCTGCTGTCACTCTGGAATTTTTTTTTTTTTTTTTTTTTTAATGTGGGTAGTTCCCTGGCTGGGAATCCAATCCAGGCCACAGCATTGACAACGCTTAAGCCTTAGCTACTACACCACCAGGGAACTCCTGGAAATTCTTAATAAATTTTTAATAAAAAGGCCTGCATTTTCATTTGCTCTGGGTCCTGCAAATTACGTAGCCAATCCTGTCTCGCAGGCATAGGGCATTAGCAATGAGAAAATGGAAGGGCAAAATCAAAGTGTGCTTATCAAACAATGTCTTTAAAAAGGAAAAAAAGGTCCCAAGTTTAACATTCATTGTGGGCTAGCTTATAAAAAGGAAATACCTATCAATGCAAATGTGGGGAAAATTAGTGTCTTCTTGGAGGAAAGGTGATGAGCAGAGAGAACATATTCTTAGTTTTCTATAACACTGAGTTTGACTCAGAGGTTTTTTTGGCAGGAAGCATAAAGGCATTTAAAATTTAAAAGTGTTGGTGGTAGTGTAGTGGGATTAAGGGGAAAATTATCTTACCTTAATTTTTAAAAATGTACCCTTAATTTAATGGTAAACAGACATTTCAAGGAAGAATCATAGGTTTTAAAGAGAACACGAATGGAAGGTAACATAAAACGTACTATGGGTTAACCTGAGCCTGTGGAACCCTCCTGTTATATTTTATACTCACAGTTCCCAAAAAGCAAAGAAAACATGGTTACAGAGATGAGGTCCAGGAAAACTTGGCTAGTTACATCCTTAATGATTATCAAAGGAGTATTGAAGTGTTACAAGGAAAAATTACTTGAAATTTCTGAAGGGATTTTTTTGTCCAGTGTGTGTGTGTGTGTGTGTGTGTGTGTGTGTGTGTGTGTGTGTGTGTTTCCAGATTAAATTTCTAAGCTACAAGAAAAAAAAAGTTTTTAATATCAAACCAAGGGAGATGGGAGTTGGGAGTTGAACTATCGGGGGGCCCAGTGCAGAAATTCTTTCTAATGAGCTCATTCTTTACACCTGTCCCCATGGAGTGCCTTTCATCAAAGATACCAGAGAATTTTTCATCACTTTCTACAACAAATTTTGCAGCATCCACTCATCTTTTTAGAAACAAAATTTTTACTTTAAAATAGTATTAATCTTACTTAAAAACTTGCAAAGCTCGGACAGAGAGTCTCCATATACTCCTGACCCAGTTTCTCTATTGCTAATATCCTCTGTCACTGTGGTACTTTTGTCACAACTATGGAATCAATATTGGTATATTACTATCGACTAAACTCCATGCTTTATGCTGATTTGATTAGTTTTCCCACTAATATCCTATCTCTGTTCCAGGATTCCATCCAGGATACCACGGTACGTTTTTGGGTGTCATGTCTCTTAGTTTCCTCTGGTATGTGACAGCTTATCAGACTTTTCCTATTGGTCAATGACCTTGACAGTTTTACAGAGTACTGATTACATATGTTGTTGAATGTCCCTCAATTTGGGCCTATCTGACAATATTCTTGGTTATGTATTTTGTTGAATGTCCCTCAGTTTGGGCCTATCTGACAATTTTCTTATCCTGAAGTTATGGGTAAGACCACCACAGAGGGGAAGTGCTCTTCTGATCATGTCACAATGAGGGTACCTGCTATCAACACTACTTAGCACTGAGGATATTGACCTTGATCACGAAGCCAAGGCCGTGTTTGTCAGATCCCTCCACTGTAATGTTGTTCCCCATTTCTTGCCACATTCTACCTTTTGGAGGCAAGTCACTAACCTGCACTCAAAAGGAGGGGGGACCAGGAGAAAAATTTAGCTCAACCTTCTGGCGGGAGGAGTATCTATGTAAATTATTTGGAATTCTGCAGGGAAAATTAACCTCTTCTCCCCTCATTTATTTATATTAGTATGGACTTGTGGATTTTTTTTAATACACTTTGGGTTATAATACAATACTACATTAATTTATTTGTTGCTCAAACAGCTTTGGTCCTTAGGAGCTCTTTCAGTGTGTCTCCTGTGTCCCTTTGACATGCCCCATCCTTTTGTTTTGTTCTGTTTTAGCACTTTCTCCAGGACTGCAAGATGCTTCAGGCTTACCCTGTGCTTCCCTGCTCCGGCCTTAGCAGTTCTTACTCCTTTTGCTGGAGAATGGTATTAGAAGCTAAGATCTGCATCCTGGGTTCACCTGCCGTTTTGTTCCTATTTTAGGTATCAACCTTACGCTCAGTAACTCCTCTGCTAAAAAATCTCTGTAGTTCTGATTATCTGCAGAACAAAGTCCAGACTCCCTTGGCCTTGTATCAAGGCTCTTTCACAATTAGCTCCCAATCCAGCTTCCCCCCGCTTATCTCAACTCCCCATACGTCTCTCATACCTCAGCCAAATACTTCATACTCATGGGGTCCTAAACTTTTCTTACCCTCTTCCACCTCCCCAACTTTGTTTATTTGATTCCAGCCACTTGGGCCATCCTTTCTCTACAATTTCATCGTGTCAAAAATCTGCCTCTCCCCTGACAACACACACACACACACACACACACACACACACACACACCCCACTTAGGAATGTTTCTCCTCCTCCACCAGTCTTCACAGTCTCCCTAACAGGAAATAATGCCTTCTTCCTTTGAAATCACACAGATACCAGCTGTACATATGAAAAACCTGAGCAATCTACAAAATATTTTGAGATCTCTGGTTTTATTTAATTATTTTATAACCTATTTTTTCAGGTGAAAAAATGAAAGCCCAAGATGGTACAGTTACTTTTCCAAAGTGGCAACAAATAAGAGGCCAAAGCCAGGATTAGACCCAAATCTGTTGGCTCCAACTCTAAACCTCTTACTGTCAGTTCACTTCACCTTACATTACCTTTATTTGAACGTCTGGGATCTCTCATACTTGACCGTAATCTCCATAAGAACCAAGTCTATGTCCTACATATTTTTATATGACTCTCAGCACCTAAAAACATGTTTAAATATTGTAGGAACTTGATAATGACTGACTAATAAAAGAATAACCAAAATCTCTCTAAAAACAGAAAGGGCATATCAACTTAACTTTCCCACAAGGAATATTATGAACCTGATACCTCTCTCACCTGCATCGTTACTATCACCAGCATTATGTGTTCTGGTTTTGTTTTGCTTTTATCTTTACCAATTTTACAAGCAAAATCAAGATCATGTTGTTGCCTTTGTAGGTCTTGCTTACCAGTGATTTTGAACCTCTTTCATGTATTTACTGGAACTGGACAATTCTATTTCATTTTTGTGTCCATTTTTCCATTAAGGCAATTGTGATTTTCATAATGATATATGAAGAGCTCTTGCTCTTTCATATATTAATGACATAGCTCCTTATTATTTTTTGAAAAATATTCCCTTCCTCATAGTTCAATGCCTCTTAACTATATTTATATTTTTAGATGTACCAAGTTCTAAATTTATGGAAAGAATATTGATCACAGTATAATTATAACAGAAAAACTGGAAACAGTATAAACATCTACTAATAAAGAATAATTAAACAAAATACAATGTATTTATTTGACTGGGATGTTATTCATTAATTAAAAAAAAAACAAACATGTTTTTAAATAATAGTAAAATACCTGTATTTGTTTTCACCAAATATTCAATGGAAAAGTATATAACTATACATATGACATGGCCCCAATTTAAAATATATGCCCAATTTTATAAAAATTATTATCAATGGTTATTTTGGAGTTATAGAATCACAGGCAATTTTTATTTTTTCTTTAAATATTTATGTTTTCCAAACTTTCTACAATGAATATGCATGTATATTTACAAATAAGAAAAATATGTGTTATTGTTAAACACCATTGAAAAGTATGTTTGAAAGACATGTTTAAGGGTGGCAGAGTTATTAGGAAGCATCTTTAACTATCATTTGCCAAAAAGAGAGAACCAAGGCCCCGGGCAGCAGAACATCTTTCTCAAGGTGACCCAGAAGTGTAACTCTGTAGCCCTGTATTCCCAGAGAGGTGCTTAGCAACCCATGTCCCCCCACCCAACCTCTCAATAAATATAATTCTCACACATCACACACAGGACACATCTAGATAAGAAAGCAGGCAGTGTCTGTAAAACTGTGTCCAAAAAAAAGAAGTTAAAAAAAAAATAAGAGATGTGGAATAGACTACAGATTCCCAGAATCTACGGTGTCCTCATACCCAAAATGTCACCACAACCCAGCATTTATCCTAAGAAGCCAAATAATTGTACCTCTTAGTTATCAAGTCATGCAAAAGTCACATTTCTCAGTGACCCCCTGGGGGAATTCATAACCTGCTAATCCCAGACAGAGTCTTCTTGGAATTGCCACCTGCCTGGATCCCACTCATGGGTGAGGGAGCTCCAGAAGTTATTTAGGGATGAGTGTTTCCATGAGAGCATTAGTGGTTGCTGAGCAGCCCCCACCGGAGTGTGGCTCTGGCTGCACTTAGCACAGGCCTGGCAGAATCTCAGACCATTCTCTGTCCAGGACTCTGGCCCCTCCTCCTATAGCTTTCTGGTTTTCAGAGAAGGAGGAAGTCCCAAAGCAGGCTTGTAGACACTGGGCACCAGAGAACCTCCTCAACTCTCCCCTGCTCTGCTCTAAATCTTAAGGGTGAGGGAGAGTGACTGACCCCTGCAGGCTGTGTTTCCTAGGATCTGGGTCAATTGGCTCCTTTCTGTCTGGGACCAGCAATGGCCAATGAGAAGTGGGAGATGGGGAGGAGGAAGAGCATTTCTGTCCCCACTCTTGCAGCTCCAGCTGGTGCAAGATGAACCTGCTGTGGCCCCAGCTTCCGCCAGATGATCTCAAGTAATGCCACTTCCTTGTGTTATCCCTCCAGCCTCGGGTGCTGGTGACTTCCTGTCTTGGTGACCTTCCTGGCTGCCTCACCGTCCCATTTGGCTTCTCAGCCATTCTCTCACCTGCATCACCAATTCCTGGCACTGAAGTCCCTCTAGAGGAAATATTCAGGGTGGGTCCAGCCTTGGCTGGTTGGACACTTACCCTGGCAGGAATAGGAAACACACTCTTTCAGTGGCCTTCTGTCCTGTTTGCAATTCAAAGATCCAAAAATGGGAAGAAATTGGTATGGACTAAAAGAAAGCACTCTGTCGACAAGGACCCCTGCACAGCTGGCCACAGCTTCCTCACGATGGGAGCAGTGAAAACCAGCATAAAGCAACAAGCACTGCTGTCCTGCTGAATCGCCTCACACACAGAGACATTTTATAATCTACCTGCAAGAATTGGGCGAGATGTGGTATTGTTTCAAAAATGTTTTTTTAAAGCCTGTCAGCAGTTTTCTTCCTAGAAGTCTGAGAAACCCCAGCTCTGTGACTGACTACCCCTGCGTTCAGTATTCTGTGGGGCCAGCCCTGAAAGATTTCCCCTTGAGGAATCACTTTTGTCTACTTCCCAAGTAGTGGGTCAAAGGTTGTTCAGCAAAGATTCGGTGTGACCTCAGGGAGGAGGAAGGGAGGCAGAGGAGTCAGAGAACCATTCACGGTGGCCAAGTGCACTCCAGAGCCTCTAGAGAGGGGAGCCAGGGACAGCCTCCACGGCCTCTGGCGTTTGCAGCCCTGAGAGCTGGATTGGAGGAAAGTGGGTGGCCTCCCGGGGGCAGCCACGCTGGCTCTGGGCGGTGCGCCTGGCAGACAAGAGGGGCCTATTCTGCGACAGCGGATCTCCCGGCCTGGGAGGAACAGCAAGTGCAGGATCAAATGAGTTTCACCTCCTCTAAAGTGCTCTGCTGACTGAAGATGTTTGAAGCCAAGGCCCACAGGGCACATTTGTCAAGCTCTCAAAAAAATAGAAACCAGGATCAAAGTAGAAGCACTTTCCAAATATAAACATTTGTCACCTACCTTCACTTTTGATGTGCCCATTTTGAATACATTCCCCCTTTATAAGAAGGACAGCTTAATCTTTCCGTACACATACTTGGGTCCTTCAAATGGAGCCCAGGGACAATTTGGGGTGGGTAGGGGGAGGTGAGAAAGGAAGTTCCAGCCAGGCAAAATAGAAGAGAAGAGAAGAGAAATCCCCCAGAAGGGCGAAACAGGAAGGAAAAAAGGAAACTAGCATTTATGGAGCCCCTGGCGTTTCGTGCATTACCTCACGTTGTCCTGCAAATTAACTTGGGGAGGAGGGCATCGTTATTCCCATGTTGTGAAGTGTTTAAGACACGTATCCAAAATTGCTCAAGCTTGTAAGAGTGAAGTCAGAAGGTCTTCCTAACTAATCCTGCAGTCCTTGCTGCCACCTAGAAATAAGTGTCCTCAGCTAAAGGTGAGTGGCCTAGGTATTCAGTACCCATTCTTACCTACATATGTGGAAGGTACCATGTATTTTAGAGCTGGAAAGCACCTCTATGGTCCTCTAATCCAGCTCTTGCCCAAGACCTGCTGCCCAGTTCCAGAAGGAGAGCGGTTCTTTAGTTCTACTTCTGAAACTACCCAGCTCTATCAGATGTTTCTACAGAATGGCACAAAGGATCTATGAGTATAAAATGCATGTATACCTGTCATTCACTGATAACATGACATTTTCCCCATCTAGAACACCCGCTGTTGACCCATCCAAATCCTACTCACCCTTGAAGACCCAGCTCAAGCATCAACACTCTCCATAAAGCCTGTCAGATCATTTAGCACCCACAGACCACCCACACTTATTCCCAGAATTGCTGTCTTATATTTGCTCTCTAATGATTTTCTTGGATTAGCCTTTAGGGTTGGTAAGCATCTTCAGGCAAGTAGAGCAAAGGCAACAAAATTCAGCATGGGAGGGAGGCCCTTCCCTTCCCAGAACCAGGCTGTATGGTGGGTTGGAAGCCACTGGGAGTTGATGCTGAAGGAAGTGATCAAACAAAAGTAGAGGCTGGGTGGTGAGTGGACTAGGCTCCTTAAGTGGTCACTGAAGTCACTGCCAGTCATTGGCTTCTCCTACTGATCTAGGCAATGGAAAAAGAGAAATTAATTTTCTCTATCATAGATTATATACCCTGAGAGCCTCACTTTCCAAAAGAATAAGGCTCTGGAAGGACGTAGATGGGGCAGGGATTGAGAGGAAGCTTCTTCTGACCTGTCTGTCTGGCAGGGTACCGGTTCTGGTTGCAGACTTTCCCAGATGAGAAGCCCTCCTCTTGCTTCCTCTGAACTGGGAATCCGCCTGCAGATGCATTGAGAGACCAATTCAGGGAGATTTACACTCCCCTTGTTGATATATTCCTCTCGAAGAAATGGTGAGATACATAATTATAACAAGAGATCAGGTTTAATTTAGGAAATCTGGTCATTGTTGAGCATGGTTGATCATCTTTAAAGCCAACACACTTACAGTCTTTGAGATAAAGTCCATTCCCCTATGATGAGGTCGCCTCATGGAATGCTACTAGTCCTGGGCAGGGTTTCAAAGCCGTTAAGTTCCCCTAGGTGAGATAGAGCTGCTGGGGTTTATGGGAACGTTGGCACCCAGGTGACACGCTGGATAATCTTTAACAGAGGAAGTCTGTTTGGTGCCTGCTCTTTGTTCCAACTCCACTTTCCTATTTGAGAACCCTTGTGATACACTTTCTATTCACAGCTGCATTTTGGACGGTCACAAGCACAGTCTGGCACTGGATGCTGAACAAATAAAGACCCCCCGCACCCCAACCCCGCCTGAGTCCTCCTCTCTCACAGCCAGCAAGGCAAGGGCGGAATTTGCTTCCCATCTAGTAATATTTTGCAGAGGCAGTGGGTACGCTTTCTAAAACACATTTTACATCATTTGCTTATTTGCTTGGGTAAAACAATATATTTGGGGCTCAGAACATGTTTTGCCTGTCTGTCTGCTGGTGTCACATAATGTCTCTCTTATAAAGGACAGTTTCTCCAGGACATAAACTCTCATGCAGACAATTTCCTGACAATTGTTAATGGAGAAGGATGCAGGAGACAAGTCAGTGTCTTCATAACCAAGACATATCTTGGGGAAAGAGTGTCTGAGACACCAAAGGATTTGATTTGAAAGCCTTGAGTCTTTCTCTCTCCTGCAGAGAAATTCTTTAAGATGCACAGAGAACATGCACATAAATGGGTGGTTAAACCAAGAATGACTAGATCAACCATTACATTTCTCCTACACGTTATCTAAATGCCCCCTGAACTTTATTAATGTCAAAAACAATATCTGAGATGACATTGAAGCCAGTGACTTTCTCCCAATGCCTTTCTGGTGAAGATGAGGGTCTAGTCCCCATCATGAGGCCGCTATGAGCACATTGTGATTACGTGGCTCAATTCTATTTGTCATAATAGTTAACTGGATGTCCTTTGAGAGCCATGACTGCATTCCCAGCACTACAGTGGCACCCCTATAGAATAGGCTCAATGACTGCCTACTTAATAAATAATTGAAATGAAGGGAATATTTTCTTTAACACACTTGAATGGCCATTTAGCATCGTATCTTGCAACAAACATCAACTAAATACCCATCCTGGGCTAAACACAAGGATTCAGAAATAAATGAGGCATGACCATTGTCATCCAAAAGCTGGGGGCCAGCAAACTGGGAAGCAGCTGTTGAAAAAATTGCTACAAGAAATCCCAGCAAGGAGTAAGGAAGGTGACTGGACCCTTCTCCCTGGAGGGAAGGCATGGCTCAACTCACCTCTGGGTTCCTGGGCCTGCAAGCGGCTCACCTTTCCCACAGAGGAGACCCCCTTACCGACAGCATTAACAGGGGCTGAGGCCCACAGACAGTGCCAGGGGACAAACCGAAATGCTGTCAGTAGCCACAGAGTGAAGTAGAGCAGAAGTCAGACTGTCACACTGAGCATGTGAGCCCAGCCTTCAAGGTTGCTCTAAGGACCCCTGCTGTACCACTACCCGGACAATGCTCACCAAATGCTCTCCTATGGAGGTGAGACTTTGGACAACTAGGGGGCAGGCAACGAAACCTGAAAGTATGGACACGTCTGAAAGATCAACAACAGAAACCCAGCACAAGCCAAATTCACTAAATGTTAAACTAGATGCCTGGAAGGAATAAAAACCTTCCCCCAAAACTCTCTGTCAGCAAATAACTTTGCTACCAAAGAGAATAGAGGTCACTATGCAGGCAATTTAAAGATTTGTTTCCTAAGGGGCTTTTCATTAGACCCCCAGTTTGGTAGAAAACTAAGTATGTTCTTTATGTGTCATGACATAAGGGAGTCATGACACAAATCTCAAGAGGTAAGGTTTTGTGCTTCCTCAGACTATACACCTGCTGGGCTCAGTACTCTTATGTGTAAAATGAAGAAATGAACTGAGTGATCTCTAAGGTCTTGCATTTAATCTATTAGCTTCTCTGCCCGAACAAATCGTTTCCCCAAAGCCCTCTATCAGCAAAGTCCAACATTGGCTTTTCACTCAACCACTATTTGTCTTCATCACTAAAGGCCTTTCTCAGAGGCAAAGAAAACTTCTAGGAAAGAAAACGTGAGGAAAAATGAAAACAGACCCTATAATCTCCTCACCCAGATATTTATCCATCACCGTGCTTTATGTAGAGAGTGACTTTCCTGTTACATTTAGATTACAATCAAACTGTAAAAGAACTGTTATCTCCCTGTTCCTGCTTTTTACTTTAAACTCTGAGACCTTTGTCCTTCTGTATTAGAGAAGCTGTAAATACTACAAGAGAATGTTTACATTTTTAAAATCCATTTTCCTTGATCATTTGTAGAAGGAAGAAAAAAAATCTTTGTACTCACAGACCAATTCATTTTGACTTTGTAAAAACTGTTCCCCACAGAAACTCCATTTTGTACAAAGGCACCTGAAGGCCCCCTTCCCCTTCAGCAGCATTTCGTTTCTGCCGGAGGCTGCTTTCATTTCCCCCAGCCCGAAAGCACTCTCCAAGTTGGGGAGCAGACAGACAGAACCTGCCCACGTAAACTTGGGACAGACCTTGGAATAGGTGTGGAGTTAGCTGGGTTCTGAATTTGTCATTAGAGTTAGTATGACTTTTATTTCTAGACTTTTAGAAAAAATGGGTTTGCTCATCTTTATTAAAAATTAAAGTCCCAATCCAGTGATTAAAAAAAAAAAAAAAGGAACCAATGGCAGGGCTCACTTGGAAGCTGGGAAAGCAACCCTTGTCAGACCAGCCTCTGATGGCCAGCAAAAGGTGACGTGAGAGACATGCGGAAGAAAACCAGGTGAGGGGTTTGGCAGGCGTGGTCAGGTGCATTTCGGCTGTCCCAAGAACAGGTTTGGGAAAGACGACCCTTCCACTGCACTCGTGCATGTGCTCACAGCAAAACACTCCAGTGACTTAGAGCAAAATGTCCAAAGACACGTGTTCACACAGAGCACTGACACGGGCAGGAGACAGCCACGTGGGGATCACATAGAGTGAGTAGAGCCAGGGGAGGCAGGATGGTGGTTAAGTCATCATAATTCATGTGGCAAACCACTCAGGTCCTCACTGCCAAGGAAGCAACTAAAGCAGGTGTTTCTTACCCATTATAAACCCAGTTGGAAGAATTGGATGGCACCATGTGACAAGCCCTCACTGGAGGCTTCTCTCCATTCTAGAGTCGCTGCCCAATCTTCCACAGGTGTCATGACTTACAGATAACTGATAGTTCAAAATAGATACCTTTATCCACATCCAGAAGAAAATTGATGCCCAGTTCCCATTGCCAAGAATATTGTTGACAAGACGCTATTCGGTCAACCACGTTATTGCGCACGCCCCTTTGAGAAGGCCTGTTCTTAGGAGTGGAGGGCAGAAGGGAGAGACGAAAAAGGACAAGGTTCAGCCATGGCCCTCAAGAAGGTAAAACAAAAATTATTACAATACAGTATAGAATAAGACCAGGGCAAATGAACCAGGCACATATTTGGTGCTCAATAAATGTTTACAGAATAAGTGAGTGATTAAACGGTAAGGAAATAAGTGTTTTAGAAGCACAGAAGAGATGGGGATTACTTCCTGGCTGGGAACGTCTAGTGGCTGGCATTTGAATTTGACCTTGAATAGTGAGTAGGGTTTTCTCAGTGATAACGTGAAGTACATTCCAGGTCAGGGAAGAGTGTGAGGAAAGAGTAGGGACTAAAAAATGTGCACGTTCATGGGAGAGTGGCTAGTGTTCAGTTGGGATGGAATATTTAAACAGCACCAGTGGGTTATAACAGGCAGCTTTGAGTTTGAAAAAGAAACTTCAGATGCCAAAACCGTTGAGACTTTGGAAGACTGACCTTTTTTAGAATAAAGTCTTTGTTGTCCATCACTTGATCAGTCTGCAAAATAGTGTTCAGCTCACTGCTTCAGTATCTTCATTTATGTTGGCCTGAACCATTCCAAGGCCCTCAAAACAATCCTGTAATTAATGTTTGAGCCAAACTGGACTCACTGGAGTCAAATTGGCCCATGTCATGAAGGGTGAATTACCAGTGCAAAATAGAAAAGAGTGCAGTCTCTTGACCCAGTGTGGATGAGAAAAGGAGGATCTAACTCTCTCACAATACATGGAAATCCAAAAGCAGCTAAGGTTTCTATTGAATTCAATCTAATAGTTACTAAGAACCCACAAATGTTCTGGGCAGTCTGATCTGTGCGACCGAGTGGTCCTCTAGAAGCCAATAGGCTAGAAGGGGATATCTATCACAAATAACCATAATGAGCTATCAAGAGAGTCTTCCAAATAGAGTATCCTCCAGGGTTACCTGAAAGGACCACTTGGATGTGGCTGCCTTGCAAAAGAAGTTAGAAGTAAGTAGCGTCACTTAGGCAGAATCCTGATACGGGCTGAGGAGACCTTCCATCAGGCAGACCAGCAAAAACCTACGGTGGTTCTCAGCATTAGAATCACCTGGGAAGCTTTCAGAAATACTCATGCCCAAGCTCATCCCAGAAATTCTCATTCCAATGATGTAGGGCAAGTCCTGGGCATCTGTATTCTTAGGAGTCTGGTGATCCTAATGCACAGCCTGGGTTGATAACTGCTTCTACGGAGCAGGAGCATGCTGGGGACTTTTGGAGAGGAGTGAGCTGCACTGATGGGGGAAGTTGCACATAGGAGGTGATCAGAGAGGGACAGAACCTGCAAAGTTGGGGGCCACCTAGGTGTGATCCAGTCCCCAACCATTGAACACATGCTCCTCCACAGACACATCTCTTCCATGTTGTCTAGGACAGAAAAAAGGAGAAGCTGTTTTACACATTTTAAATCTAGAGAGAGTCCTGCATTGGTAATTATGGCATATTTTACCACTTTTCCCCACAAATCCTTCCACCCAACACTCACAGGTGGAGTAGAAAGAAAATGCAGAAAGATATTTTATTTTATTTTACTTTATTTTCTCTTAGCAAAAGAAGAAATAGCCAGCAGTAGAGGAGAACTAGAGCGAAGAATATCCAGAAAAGTTCTTTCCTCTCTCATCCACCCCCACTACAAATGACCAAATGATGCGTAACAGAGCAGGAATACTCCCTTGACATGGCTGTTCCTCAATATTCTAGAGGAACCAATGTATTTACCTGGTATAAAAGGGGTAAGACCAACCATTCAAATTATATCAGGCTTAATTTATGAGCCACAGATTACACAAATCACGTTAAGTCTTCATTCAGCAAAATTTTCTGAACATGTGTGCCAGGCTCTGTGTTTTAGGGGTTTGAGAACACAGTGCTGAGCAAGTCTTGGCCCTCAGGAGTTTGCCATCCAGTGGAGGAGACAGCCTTGTAGGCAGACACTGAGCTCCTGTGATTGGGGTAGCACAGGATTTGACGGGGGCACCCAGGAGACACACCACAGCCAGGCCAGGCCAGGCAGAGCCAGTAGCCAGAGAAAGGGGTTGGGGTGGGGTGGGGAGTGCTTAGGTAAGGCATATAAAACCTGACAGAGGATGGAGGGGATGACCAATCACAGAAATTAAGAGCAGTTTAGTCAATGTAACATAACTTCGAATTCCAAGGATGAGCTTATGTTTAAAAAATGAGACTGGGAAGAGAAGCAGAGTAAAGTCTAAGCTTTATCTTGGGCAGTGGGAGGCCAGCAACAGTTTTTAAGGAGGGAAATGACATAATCAAAGTTTGTGTTTCAAAATACAGCTCTGTGGTTCGGAGGATGGATGGAGACTGCGGGGAGGGACAGCAGCAGCCAGCCAGGGAGGAGAGAGCTGGCAGCATTCACACAGATCGTCATTGGGCCAACAGGGGCTGACTGAGCACTTACGGGCCCTGGGTTCAGAGGGTTGGAGGGTACAGGAGACTGATGGGAACTACTTTCAGAGAGTCTATATTTTGGGGAGAACTGCTTAAAATTATTAAATAAATGATAACCAAATAGTTCATTCCAATTATGATAAATGCTAGGAAGGAAAGGTATAACATTCCAAGTAAAACACATAACCAGGGGTCCCAGCCTGGTGTGGATCTTTCTTCTGGTAGGAAAAGGCTTTCCTGAGGAAATGATATTTAAACTAAGACTGGACGTTGGTTTGGCAAAGTTATGGCATGGGGCAGATGCAAGCAGAGGGCCTGGGTGTGAGGGGCAGCCGTGGGAGGGCTGTAGCAAAAGAAAGCACACATGCAAGAGGCCTGGGGGAAAGGCGGCCCACACCTAGGGGCCCAGGGCATGAGGGATAAAGGAGCAAGATGAGGCCTGAATGGCCAAAAGCCTGAAGGCAGGACTTCCTGGCCATTTTGAGTGGAGACTGCGGTCCTTACCGGAAAAGCAGAGGGCGGGTTTGATGCAGTAGAGAATGACACGCTCAGATCTGAAGATTGCTCTGGCTGCTGGGTGAAGAGAAATCAGTGGGTTTGGGAAGTGCTAAGAAAGCAGAAGTGATCAGAGTAAGGTCTAGGACAGACACCAAGAAACAACATGTAAGGGGCCACAGACGAAGAGAAGCCCGCGAAGAAGTGGGTGAAGCAGCAACTGGAGCGGCAGAAAACAAAACACAAAAACAGGAGAGAGTGAGACTCAGAAGCTAAAGAAAGAATGTTCATTGTTCAGTCAAGATAAGATAGGGACAGAAAACTATCTGATCTTGCCCCAAGCAGGCCTTGACCTTCGGCTGAGTGAGGGCCCAAACCGGCTTCCAGGGGTTTGAGATGGAAATGCCAGTGAGGAAGCAGATACTTGAGTGTAATCATCTCTAGCCTGAAGCAGAGCAATTAAAGGGATGGGGAGATAGCCTGCCAGCCCCTGTGAGGGTCAAACGGGATAAGGCAAGGGAAAGGACTGAGGAAACTCTGGTGCCCTGCAACAAACTTGTCCATGATCTTTAGAGCCCAGACTAGTGTCCAGATCCACCTGCCAATAGCCTCTTGCCATCTGCCAAGAGGATTTTGAGCTGCACGTGCAGCAGCTCCTTTATGTTTCACTGTAGCTCCGTGAGATCGAGACGGTTGTTGCCCTCTATAGATGACAACACTAAAGCTCAGAGGCACTCGCCTTGTTACCGAGTTAGGGTCAGGATTTCGTCCACATCTGTCAGCCTGCGAGGTCCGTGCTCTCTCCACCACACTACACCGCCTCTTTGTGCTATGGAGGCATCCTCAAGCAGATGTCTCCTGGAAACCCCTGAATTCCATGATGCCGGCGTGGCTATACCACATGGCCCCTGTTCACTTACTCTGCCCCCCTCAGGTTAGTGGTGTTAGGCCGTAGTGTGTGGTGCATGAAATTTGGATTCATCCAGACCTGCCTTCATCACTTATTATCTGTGATCTTTAGTTTTTGTGTCAGGGGGAAAAAATCCAAAGGGAATTTTTTTTTTAATCTCTAGGCTTTATGGAGAAATTTTAATCACGAGCTTAGATGGGGGAATGTTTGTAAAGTGTTTCGCCCAGTCCTGACAAAATAAGCACTCCATAAGTGTTAGTTATTAATATTTATATGGTTCCTCCATTTCTTCCCCAACACTCGTCTGCATTTGAACCCAAATTCAGACTTTCTCTTCGAAAGTGTAACTGACAAGAACCAAGGGCCTGTCACACATCAAAGGTGAGCTGTTTTGACTTGGACCCACAGTGACCACCTCATGGGTCATTTCAGGGTATGAAGTCTCCCTGACCAAAAACGTTTCCTTCACCATCACCTTGCACTGGTGGGCTGAAAAGTCAATCATGCCAGTGCTAATGTTAGAGTTTCAAGGTCATATACGCCAACCCTACACTACTACTCCCTTTGGATGGGGATAATTTAACACTCAAGCCACTCCAAAAAATGTCAAATTGATAATTCCCCCCCCCCCACTCTTTTCTGGAATGACCATAGTCCTCCATTTGATGTGTATTCTTGCAGACCTTCTCTATACACACAAAAAAAATTCATGCAGCTATTTCAAGATGATGTTGTTCAAATTTTTCTCCAACTCATTTCCTTACCCAGTACTGTAGGCATCCTGCCATGTTGGAAACACAGATCTGCTTCCTTCTTATCAATAATTGTTACATCATGTTCTGTGGTGTAAACTACCCTGGGTCTTTTTAACCACCAGTTCCAATATATTGTTTTCAAGAACAGTATTTCCAGGAGATAGAATCCTAGAAGTGGAATTCTTTGGTTAAATACATTTTTTAAAGCTGTTAGTTCACGCAAGAGTGCCCTGAAATGTTTTCCTGTCCTTTCTAGGTCTGGAGCAAGAGAACTCCAGGCTCAAACCCTCTCCTCAGTACTAGGCACAATTGTGATGGAGCATTGTCTCTCCCAGAAAATACCAGAGCTGACCAAAAATAGTTAAATATTGTCGAGAATGTTTTGTTTAAGAAGATACATAATACATATTGGGAAGCTTTCTATTTAAAATGATTGAGCAAACAGTTACTAAACACCTGTATTTTGCCACCTCTGTAAGGCGCTGGGGAAAGAAAGACAAATAAGATACCATGCCTGTCCTCATTTGTTCACAGTCTAAAAGAAAAGGCAGATCAGGTCCCAGCAGAACATTTATCCCGGGGGATGGGGGGACGTCAGGAAGGTGTGACATGTTGCAGAACAGACTTGAAATCTGGCATGCAAGTGACATGGGATAAGGAAAGGGGGAGAAACGTGCCAGATTGTTAAGGACTCCAAATCCCATATAAAGGCTTTTTATCCTTTCCCCAAAACTGTATGAAACTATTAAAACCTTTTAAGCTGGGAAATGCTGTGCAGATTCCCAATTTTAGAAAACTCGCTCTGGCCACAATGCAGAGAATAGATTGAAGGAGACCCAACTAGAGATGAGGAAGTGGTGTGCATATAGTGACCCAGGAAGGACCCCTCCACCCAAATTGGACAGCTTTCAAAACAGAAGAGTGCTGTAGATTTCATGACTTTCTGGACTGGGAAGTCGGGAGCCAAAGAGTAGGGAAGGGGGGTAGGAGCGGGGCGGATAAAGAGTTTCTTGAAAGTGAAATGGAAAATTACACACAAAGCTGTTTGTTTAATGTAAATTCTGTGAATTCCCACGTCCGCATTCCTCCCACCAGGTGCCTAATGCATGCATTTAGCTTCTGTAACCCTGCTTGCTTATCGCATCCACCAGCCCCCATCCCAGTGCTATAAGGGTCCAAAAAGCCCGTTAGTCAGGGCTCAGAATTTGGAGACTCCTCTGAGCCTGCCGGTGTAATAAACTGGTTCTCCAGCTCTCTGAGTGCCGTTTGACTTCCTTGGTTACAGGTCCTGCCGCAACATTTTGGTTCCCTGACCGGGAAGCCCACTGTGCTGGCTCATTGCACCACCGGCTCAGCCACAGAAGCCAATGGGTGGCAGAAGGCTTACTGAGCTGCGAGGTGGTGCCACCCAGAACTTGTACAGGACCTCCTTCCTGTGAGGGCCACTGCACACAGAGGTGACCTGAACTGGCCAGACTCCACAGAGAGACGGACTAAACCCTTCAGGGATCAGGATACCGGATAAGGTAAGATCCCAGGACCAAACCCTGTCAGGCCCATCTTCGGACAGCAGAGAAGCTTAATCACCTCCCAAAGTCTGCACTGTGAGATGGCAGGTAGGGAAAGCCCAGGGGCTGGGAGGGATATGTGATAACCTCTGTGCGATTGGATGTGTGACTGTGTGACTGTGTGACTGTGTCTGTGACTCCACGGCAATAGCCACAGAGTCTGAGTGGGCCCCAACTTGCACTTCCATGGCTATGTCATAAGGCAAAACAGTGACTTGTCCTCTCAGGGACAACCAGATTCGAATTTATACGGGTTTATACAGGTTTATACGAGTGCACCTTAGCCAACACATGGCTTAAAGTCCTGCAAGGGATGTTGCCAAGCAGGCATCTGAAAGGCCTCCTCCAGGGGCCTCCCCTCCTTGGTTCGCTTTGTGACACCAGACAGGGGAGGGCACCTGGGAGGATCACATTAGGTGCATAAGGAAATGGGGTCCAGCCAGTCCAAGCCAACTATGTTAGACTGTATAGGCAAGAACTTCAAGAAAGATTATTCTGATGACTCTGGTGTCAAATTGATGCGTGGAAAACTCCGAAATTTCTGTGAAATTGACTGGCCCAATTTCCAGTTCGACTGGCCACCAGAAGGGACCTTGGACCTCCCCAAGGTCTTCGCAGTTTATAAAGTGATCACTGGGAGTCCTGGCCACCCTGACCAGTTTCCCTATATAGACTCATGGTTGCAAATAGCATGGACTCTCCCTCCTTGGGTTCGGTTCTGAATAAACAATAAGGGAAAGTGCAGGGTTTTAATAGCTCAACTCCAAAAGGGGGGAAGACCATCGAAGCCAATTCATCAGGGAGACCCAGAGGAGGAACTAGCCTTTCTGCAAAACACCCTGTTGGACCCCCAGTGCTGACTGCTCCCCTGGTACCAGTTGACCTGCCTGAGAGGCCCCCACCAGCAGTCTCCCCTCCTCGTGAGCCGGAGCCTGACCAGCCTGACTCAGAGGAGGCTACACTTGGCCCATCATGCAGCCACATACCAGATGACCTTGTGGAAGACCCAGGACCCCCAAAAACTGAATGTGGATGGCACCATGCAGCCAAGGAAACCTCTGTTATATTACCAGCCACTCAGCACCACAGATCTCCTGAATTGGAAATACCATACACTGTCCTACTCTGAGAAGCCCCAGACCTTCTGGAATCAATCTGCCAAACACACCAGCCAACCTGGGATGACTGTCGCCATTTACTCCTCACTCTCTTCAACACCGAAGAATGCAGGCACATCCTGACTGAGCGTGGAAAATGGCTGCAGGATCAGGCCCCCGCCAGCGCCCTCGACGCTGAGGCATGGGCATGAAATGCAGCACTGGTGCTGAGACTCCTGGATGTGAACTGGAAACTCCACCTCTTTGTCTGCAAATAGGGACACATAGCATTGGGAGTCCTCACCCAAACTGTCAGACCCTGGCAAAGGCCCTTGGCCTACGTGCCAACCTGACCCGGTAGCTGCCAGATGCCCCCCTGCCTCCGAGCACTGGTGGCCATGGTCATTCTCATCAGGGAAGCCGACAAGCTTACCCAAGGCCAGAACATCCACGTAAAAGTCCCCCATGCAGTAACGGCCTTAATGAACAGCCGAGGCTACCGATGGCTCACTAGTGCCAGGACGGCACACTACCAAGGCCCACTGTGTGAGAACCCACGGGTGACATTGGAAACAGAGAGCACCCTGAATCTGGCCACATTCCTTCCTGTGGAGGCAGGCCCACCTGACCATAACTGAGGAAACCATGGGTGACATCTTCTCCAGCCGGCCTGACCTCACCGATGTCCCCCTCCCCGCTCCTGACCTGGTGCTCTTCACAGATGGGAGCAGCTTCATCCAGAGCAGGGAATGAAAGGTGGTTATGCCATAACTACTCAAGACTGAGTCATCAAGCTGAGCCACTGACACAAGGATGGTCCGCCCAAAGGGCCGAGCTATGGGGCCTAACTCAGG